>WEIU01024755.1:68809-97335 GCA_013389925.1 Aegithalos caudatus
TGTCGGGGGCGCTCCGCTGGCCGCGGCGGCGCTGGCCCGTGCCCTACAGGTGAGTCATTGCCGCGGGAGCCTCCGCGGGCCCGACAGCGCTGCCCTGCTGCTGCTTCTCTCTGTGTTAGACTAGAAGGGCTGTGGGAAGCTTCCCCTGTTTAATATCGGGGTGAGATCGAGCACTGACAAAGTGTTTGGCGTGTTTGGCTCGCCAAGGGAGCCGTAGTTTGATCCCTCAGCAGCGGGAGGGGTTGGTGCCCCGGGAATGATTGCCCGCCTTTAAACACGCTCCGCGCGAAAGGTGGTGATGAGGAAATCAGGGTACGGTTTGTTTTGGTTTTTAAATTCAAGGCCATGCCTCGTGACAAATGAAACGGTACAAAATCCCGGTCGCTGCTCCAGAGCTTCCTGAGTTCCAGCATTCCTGGTGGTGTCGGGGGGACAGCAGGAGACTGCACCTTGTGGTGTGAAAATAGCGATAGATTTGTCTGTGCCGAGGAAATAAACCCCTTCAGAAGAAGAGCTACTCTTGGTTGTTTATTTTGTGCGGGTTTGCTGTTTGTAAAGGGAGTAGTTTTCAATATTTGACTGTAACTTAATATTGCACACCTGAAATTTTGAGAGCTTATTGCATAATTCCCACCAGTTAAATTTGCGTCAGGTGATGCCTGAAGGAGCTGTTCTTGCAGTCACAAGTTGTTGGGATTTTCCAGCAAGTTCAATAGTTGCAGGACTGGGTCTTGGGATGGTGAGATTTGGAGAACAATCCTGTTGGTATGAGATGCTCAGAAATGTGGAGTTTCGGTGTTCCGTAAGATGCTTGTTACCTTCTTGTCACATGCAAGGTGCAGTACCAGGGTAATTGAAAATGTAAGGTGTGCAAGCTAGAAACAGGACTTGAATGTGTGGTTGGCCTGAGTCTTTCTTTTCTGTGTGTTTTTTCAGACATACTTGTTAAGGTTTGGGGATTGTTTTGCCCTTCTTTTTCTTTTCTTCCCCCTACTCCCCACCCCCCGACAAAATAAAGGGAGACATGCTGGAGTTCCCAGCAAGCCTGGGGAAGACGTCTACAGGGAAAATCAGTGATGCCTCAGCTGAGCTGCTGGCTTTAGTATTGCTCAGGAAGTCCTGTGTCCTTGAGTCATCTCATGGCTGAGGTGTTTGTGTCAGTAGCCCTGGGCAGCTGAATGTGTTAGACTCAGGCTAAGCAGACAAGATCTGGACAAGCTGTGCGTGCTAATTTGTCGTGGTAACAGGAGTATAGGAACCTTGTTTTAAGTGACAATATAGTGAGTGACTCTAAAGGAACCAGGAAGAGGAAGACTTGTTGCAGTGGGTTGACCTCGCTGGATGCCAAGTGCCCACCAAGGTTATTCCATTACTCCCCTCCACAAGTGGATGGGGGAAAGAAAATACAGCAAAAGGTTCATGAACTGAGATAAGGACAGGGAGAGGTCACTCATCAAATACCATCACAGGCAAAACAGACTCAACTTTGGGAAATTGGCTGAATTTGTTACTAACAAAGTCATAGCAGAATAATGAGATGTGAAGTAAGTCTTAAAAACAGCTTTGCTCCAGCCCTCTCTCCTTCCCAGGTTCTACCTCCTCCCCCTAATGGTGCAGGGAGATGGGGAATGGGAGTCATGGTCATTTCATCAGATGCTCAGGGAGAAAAGTCCTTCCCCTACTACAGCGTGGGATCCCTTCCACAGGAGACAATTTTCTGTGAACTTGTCTAATGTGAGTTCATCCCACAGGAAACAGTTCCTCATGAACTGCTCCAACATGGGTCACTCTTCCCTGCAGTCCTTCAGGCATAGTCTGCTCCAACATGGATCCCCCCAGAGGGTCGCAAATCGTACCAGGAAGCCTGCTCCAGCATGGGCTCCTCTCTTCATAGGTCTGCAGCCTGCTCTGTGGGTTCAAAGTGTTCTTTAAAGCATTCACCTGCTCCAGTGTGGATTTGTTCCACAGGCAGCAGGGGAATCTCAGCTGCAGCGCCTGGAGCAGCTCCTGCTCCTTCTTCTTCACTGACCTTGGTGGACAGGCCTGTGCCTCATATTCTAATCCTGCTCTTCCTGGCCATAATTACATTGGTGCAATAACTTTTTTTTTTTTACTTCTTAAATATCTTATCACAAAGGTGTTGCTGTCATTCCTGATGGTCTGAGCCCTGCCCAGTGCAGGGTCCATCCTGGAGCTGGCTGGCATTGGTGTTGGCTGAAGTGGAACAAGCTTCTGGCAACTTCTCACAGAAGCCACCCCTATAGCCACCCTGCGACCAAAACCTGGCCACACAAACCCCACTTATCAAAAAAGTTCTTTGCTATTCATATATAGTATGATAATGAAGTGGATTGGGTCTTCAGTTTTTGAGGTTTAATAGGAATGAAATAGAAACAATGATCCCACCTATGTTCTTAGACCTTTTAATCTAAATTAGCATAGAGGGATTAATTATTTTTCTGATCTTGGCAATACTGTAGAGGCAAAATAGCTTCATTTGGGGACGTCTTGCTATAGAACAGCAAGAACAAACTGGTCAATCCCCATGTAAATAAATTGTCAGGAGAATGTTTTTGAGGCAGATTTCAACCTATCCTTTCCCCAGTGTCTGTGTCTCTGATCTTGTGACTATGTCACCCTTTGTAATCTGCATTATTTCCACTACCTCACAATCAGTACAACATGACTTCCATTTGAGAGCCTTAAATCCCAAAGTCTTGTTTCTGCAGATGTGCACCCCAGCAGCCTTATGAGCTTGTGTACTCCAAGTGCTGCAGTGCCTGGGTCACAGAATCTGTCTTTGGGGATGCTGGTCATGTAATGTGTCCCCTCAGGAAGCTGTGCCAGTTACTCCAGCAGCAAAGCAGTGCTGGTCATTCTGTGTGCTTCTCTTTCTCAACTCAGGCGCTTCGATTACCGTCCAAAAACTGATCCTTACTGCCAGGCTCGTTACACCTTCTGTCCCACTGGCTCTGCCATTCCAGTAATGAAAGAAGAGGATGTCATTGAAGTGTATCGATTACAGGCTCCAGTATGGGAATTCAAGTATGGGGACCTGCTAGGACATTTGGTAAGGTGATGTTTTTAACAAAGTTACAGTGACAAATTCAGCCAAATTTAACAGCAGGTGTCAAGAATGGGAGCTGTAAGGTTGGGATATGCTTGTATGGAAGAATATTAGAGCACACAAGCTAGGCTATCTGTAGGGAGGATACTCAAAGAGCACTAAGTTTCAAACAAAATGTACAGGATTTAGCTCAGCTAAAGACAGGAGCATGAACAGCACTGTTGGTGGGTTTGAAGATGTTCCCCCATGCAGCTGCATAATGAGTGCTTTGTATATGCACACCATTATCACTTGGATGTATTTTCTTCTGTGCTGTCCCCTTATATCAGATAAAATAGTTGCTTTGTGTGTTAATTTTTCATGTTGAAAAGTCACATATTTACTTGGACAGTGATATCTGTCAGGAGCAGACAGCCAGCTGGTCAGAATGGTGGATCATGAGGAGCTGGTTGCTTTTACAGTTCTTTCCTGAGTATTACGATCACTACGGAATTGAAGTCTCCATTCACGGAGTCAAGCAAATACAAAGTCTCAGCTTTAGTAATAGTTAGAGCAGTAGCAAAATTAATCTTCAAAGCATGATTCCTAATTAATAAAGAAATGTTAATGAATCAAAACCAAGCACAAAGAGTCAAAAATGGAAATAGATTGAAATATTATCTCAGTTGTTAACTAAGTTTGGATTTATGTTTTTACTATACAGCTTTTAAATGAAGTATTTATCTCATTAGTTTTATGGCATTCATTAGCAAGATCTGGTTTTGGTAACTTGGTTCTGCTCTTTATTTCTCTGATACCCCCAATGAAGTATGAATCCTTTTTTGAAGGATTCAAAAGTCAGTTTGAGTCCTGATGATGAGTTCCCATGGAGCATCTGCCTCTAAGTGACAGAATTTACAATGGATGGATAGACACACTTGGACAGCATGATGCTCTGATAAAAGTGTGTGTGTCCTGCAATCTGGTGTGTTGTGCTTCAGTGTTACTGAATCCAAGATATTACAGCAACTCCCTCCCCTCTTCTCACCCTGTTACAGAACAGCTCCTGAGCATCATAGCTTCTGTACAGATCAAGCTGAAGTTGTTACAAAATCAAAGTTTTGGCGATTTGATTCTTTGGGGTTTGTTGTTTTTTGTTGTTGTTGTTTTTTGGTTTTGTTTTCGTTTTTTTTATTTTCTAGAAAATTATGCATGATGCTGTGGGTTTCAAGAGTTCTCTAACAGGCAAAAACTACACAATGGAGTGGTATGAGCTCTTCCAACTTGGGAACTGCACATTTCCACATCTACGGCCTGGCGTGGATGCACCATTCTGGTGTAACCAAGGAGCTGCCTGCTTTTATGAAGGAATAGATGATGCACACTGGAAGGCAAATGGAACTCTAGTTCATGTGACCACAATATCAGGTAGATTTTAGATGCTTTGGATGATGTTAATACAAAATACAGAGTCAGCTTTGTCTTTTGCAAAGCAGTATCTTTTCATTTGTGTTCTGTAGCTTATTTGCAGTGTTAGTCAATGATGTTAATTTCAAGCACTCTATTGAATACAGAAGGTGGCATAAGGCTGCTGCCTTTTGAACAATTCACACTGGATGGTTGTTAAGTGACAGTCATTTGGTGTTGCTGTACAAAAACACTTGAGTCTCTTGAGTGTAAAAATAGCAAAACAGCTTATACAGAGTCACTGTGGACTCTTTTCACGTGGCTTCACCAAAACAAAATCTTCTATTGTGAAGTGGCTGATGACTGCTGAGATAGAAAAACTGTTGAAAACATATTCATTACTGAGCCATCAAATAAGGCATATTTAGAAACAGTCTCAAAGATATAACAATATTAATCTCTATTTCTCTCTCCTTCATTATGTGGAAATGTCTCCAGTAAGAGGTCTCTGTCATATGCTGTAGAACAAACCTAGGCCTTACACCTCAAAATACATAGGTGATCACCAGAAGAGTTTCCTGGTATTTACTGATCACTGCAATCCTAAAATAAAAAGGTCATTCAAATAAATCTGATTGATTCTCTAGCAATAGAGTGAATGACTTACAAAAAAAGTTCACTGAGGACTCGAAGAGTAAAGTTTTGTGTGACCACAATCACTTAGTTTCTGAAGTTGGTATTGTGTGCACAACACAGTGGAGAGTCAGCTTACAGCTCGTGTGATTGTGGTGCTTTGTGTGTGCCCACTTCTACTCTTACCAACTTTGCTGGCCTCAGTCTCTGCATAATCTGTCCAGTGCTGCTAAGGAATTCTAGGCAGTTCTTTAAACAAGGAAGTAAAGTGGAACTGCTTTCCTGTGAGTTTGTAGTTTGTGATTTAAGTATTTGATATGGTTGGATTCTTTTGTATGAATACCAAGTTAAAATTTTTCATACAGCTGGGGGAAGTTGCTTCCACTCTCTGTGGATTATTTGGTGCCCAAGAAAGTTGAGGCTACACTGGTGCCTCATGGAGGCATTTTTAACAGTCCTCCTCGCCTCTCTCGCTTTCCATATCTGTGAAACTTTTAAGGACATAGTATCTCTGAGAGATTTCAGTTGTCTGAATTTCACAGTAACTTTCAGATTTCTACACAAAGAAGGTGGGTGGATGCAAGCACAGATGAACAGCATCATGAGCTGAGCTTGTTTCCTTCAGAGAGCTGGCAAAAAGCATCCCATCTTAGTGGTCTTACATCCCACTCATAATTTGGCTCAATTCAGCTTTGCCAGCTGTGGAGCTGCTAAATCAGCAGGGTGTCTCAGTCTGCATCTCTTTTGTGAAGAGATGTGAAAATTTCTGCTCTGAATTTTTGAATTTAGTTAAAACTTGAAGTGCAGAAATGTCTGTTAGTCTGGTGACCATTTTGCCAGCATCTCTTGTAGACTGTACTACCTCTTCCCTGTTATCTGCATGGATAAGGCAAAACGAGAAGTGTCACAATTTTCTGATGTTTGAATGTTCTGGCATATCAGAAGGAAAAGGATCAGAAAAAGGAACCACAGTTTAGATAACCTGCACATAAATGTAGTTTATTCAGTGGGCTTGCTCCTCCAACCTAAGCCTTGTGTCTGTATATCGTGAGATATTGCAGGTAAACTTTTGCAGGGGAGGCAGGTAAACCTTGAAACAGATGGAAAGTATTTTGAATCCTGATTTGTTAACCTCATCTCTGCAGTACTTATTTTCATCTCTTACAGGAACCATGTTTAATGAAATGGCACAATGGGTAAAATACGACAATGAGACTGGCATTTACTACGAGACCTGGACAGTTCAAGCAAGTCCTGACAAAAATTCAACAGTGTGGTTCGACTCTTATGAGTGCTCCAAGTTTATACTGAGAACCTACCAGAAGCTAGCTGACTTAGGAGCTGTATTCAAGAAGATACAAACAAACTACACAAGCATAATTTTATTCAGTGGAGAACCTATTTACTTGGGCAATGAAACATCTATTTTTGGACCGCAAGGGAACAAGACACTGGCAGCAGCTATAAGAGACTTCTACAATCCATTTAAACCTCATCAGAGTGTCAGAGAGTTCTTTGTGGATCTTTTCAAAATAATTGATCATGTTATCTTGAATCATCAGTTTTACCTCTTCTACAACTTGGAATACTGGTTTTTACCTATGAAGTCTCCTTATCTCAAAATTATTTATGAAGAGGTCCCTTTGCCTGTTGGAAGCAAAGCATCCTTTGGTGTGTGAGTGCCTACTGAAGAACAGAACTTGCCTTTATGGCACAATATTCTTAAGGATTTTGGAGCGCTACCACGATGGTGTTAAAGGGTTGTGTGTTTCACTGCTGAGTGTAAAAAATTGTGTTGGGAAGGCTTTGCTGTACAGTTGAAAGACTCTGATTTGTTATCTTAGCACTTGTCTAACACATTTGTGAAAGCTTCAGCATCTCTGACCGGGCTGGCTTCTGTGTAAGCATGGCCCCCTGCTGCCTGAAGGGAGACTGCAGTGGCTCCTCTGGCAGAGCTCTGCAGTGCCAGAGGGGGAATGGGGAGGCAGCTGCCTGCTCTGGGCTCAGGTGCTCTCCACATGCACGCCCACGTGGTGGCAGATGGCACCTGGCCACCCACAGAGGTGGGACACAAGCTACAGGGACTAACTCGCTCAACATGAGTGTCTTGATGTGTCCAGTTCCTTCAACATGTGCCTTACACTGATGTTCCTGTAGTTCTTTGCTTTGTACAGCTGGGACCTGTGAGCTGTTCTCTGGTATTCTGGGGCAGTGAATGTACTGGAGGATGGCATGGGTGATGCTTTTTCTCTCTTCTTCCTTCAACTGCACTGTAAAAACAATACATACAGATGGCTCCTCTTCAGTTTTATGTGTGTTCTGTGGCACAGGTAAAAGCCAAACTGCCTGTTTCAATGTCAACTGAAGCATAACTGCAGTGTTCTACTACTTGAGGCTTCAGCTGGGTCAGTTTCATAGAACTTGTGTACATTCCTTTCAAATTTTTTGGAAAAGCATAGAAATATTATTCTTATGAAAGAATGACAGTTTGTGGGGTATCAACATTGGAGTCAAAAATCCGTGCTTGTCCAGAGCTGCCTCTAAACAGGACTGCAGCTTCTTGCTGGCAGTGATGTCTGAAGTAGTGGTGCTGTGCCAGCTGTGCTGTCCTTGAGTCCTGTTCCAGGCTCAGCCTAGGGCACCTTGGCAGCTAGTTAGTTCCCTTTAAACCCAAGGGACCAAAGCCAGAGGAGTACTGGCTTTCTGGAAACTACTGAGGTGCCTGCACACAGAAAAACCATAGCTGCAGCAATGTAATAATCTCCAAGTGTTCACTACTCACTTTCATGTTGTTTTTAAAACGGGCAGTGGAATGAATAGTGCTCCTGCCGAGGTTATTGCTGTCTTGTGGCCACGCAGGAACCCAATGCTGCTGTTTCATTTGGCTTGAGCCAAGCTAATAGCCTGCTGCAGCCAGAGAGGAGAGTACACAGTGCTTGGACTCAAATAATAGGAATGGCAGAAAATTACCCTTGGATTCAGAAAGTAACTAAATTCATTACTTGAATTGCATTATCATTAACAGGATGAGCCTGAGAGGTAATGGGAGAGGAATAAGGGGATGAGTACACCCCTCTTCAAGCTGCTACATCCACTGTTAGGTGAAACTTCAGCTTTAGCTGCAAAGATGCAAGTTTTTCACTCTGAGGCAAAAGTCACAGGCCCTTGTGAATGAGCTCAACTTGGGACTAAGGTACTGTCATGGTTTCATCCCAGCCAGCAACCAAGCACCAAATAGCACCACCAGGAGGCTCTAGGGAAATCTAAGGGGCTGCAGCAAGCCTGTTGGAAGTTTCATTCTCATTGATTCATGTTTTTATGACTTTGAAACTCTCAATATTGTTACACCTACATTTGTCTTCCCAGGAAAAAGCCTTAACGGCACAAACCAGGGTTCAAAGCTCTGAAGGGGAGATCACAGAACCAAGCCCATAGATCACACTGCCATGATGTGGGGATTTCTCCACGCAGCCACGTGTCTGCTTCACACTGTCATACACTTGAGGGCAAAAATACACAATCATTCTGTACTACAACAATTTCCAAGTCTGCAGTTTGCAGTCTTGTGCAAAACTGCTGGATTGCCACACCTATGGGGCTGCGAGCCACACTTCATTGCAGGAGGGTTCTCAAGCAAAGCAGATCCTGGCTCATCATCCATCAAGGTCAAATGCAGTGTGCTGCTCCTGTTTCCCAAAGGGCTGTGCAATGAGAATTGCTGGTACTAATGCTCTCTGCCTTCCCCCTCACAAACTCACCCACAGATGTTCTGGATTAGGAGAGCTGCTGCCTTCAATACCGTAACTTGTAACAACTTGGATTGAGAGGTAAGATTTTTCACTGCACACACTAAGTCCTACCCAAAACTGGACAACTGAGCCAACACTGTTTTGTTGTTCTGAAAATAAGAAATAAAGTTGAACTCAGGGAACAATGATACATCTATGACACGTTTCTAGTGAACTTTGTGAGTCTGTGGTATTCTTTACTACTTGTGCCATGATTTTTATTTATTTACTGTCCATTTGTTTCAACATGTAGAAGGCAAAATAAGACATACAGAATTTTCCCAAAAAGCATTGTAGGCTTGCCTGGCAAGTTGACATTATAGCTGCATTATTTGAATGAAGGATGCAGTCATTGATTCAATGTATAAAAACTGCTGACCTCTACTGAGAGAGTCAACTGCTTTTAAGCAGTTTTCTTGTGCTGAAGATCTTAATAACTGGTATAATGTGGTGTTGTGTTCAGGAAGGACTCTCTGAAGTCGGTGCAACAACACAGCCTTCTCAGTTATCTTGCTGGGGAAGCACTTCTACACCCAGCCCTGCCACCTTCAGCTCCTAGTATGTTCCTCACACCGGGGTCTGACAGAGGTGTCTGTGAGCTGCAGACGGCTGGGTTTCAGAGGTGTGAATTCCAGGAGTGGGATCTGGTACTGAGGTTGTGCCTTGCCTTTCAGTTATTCCCTCTACCAGCACATTGGTGACTCACCTTGCCAACATCAGGACACCTGCAGTCAAGGTCCAAAGAGGTTTTCGCTCCATTACAAATGGTATTGTTAAACCTTAATTTAATGAAAACTAAATCCTATTCTCTACAGACTACAAGTGTTACTCCACCTTTCTCATACAGGCAGTTCTGAGAGTCAAGTTATAAAAGACACAGAGCTTTTTTACTTTTACGGACTAAATATATTGACACCTTTTGTACAAATAAAAGCAAATTATAGTATTACATTAATTTAACAAATTCTAATACAAAACCCGCGTATTTCATAAAATGCATTTTTTAAATCAAAGCTCTACAGAAACATACAACTCCCCTATAAAGATGTCCAGTCCGCTGAGCATCGTTTGCTCAAAATATAGTTATGAGCTTAAATACACTCATAAGTGTATTACACTAAATTATACATTTGGATAAACAAGACTGAAATCAGAGATGAAAGAAATCTACTTACTACCAGAAGGAGCTGTACAGGTCAAGCGAGAAGCAGCCACCAGCTAAGGGGCAGCTCTGCCATGCTGAGGGCTGACCACATCTCTCAAACATGTAGCTGTCTGGGCAACACTTCAGTGTTACCATCAGTAACCTCAAAGAGAAAGTAACTGTTGGCAGTAAGAAATGAAGTCACAAGCCACATCCAGATCACAGGCAGTGTCTTGCCTACACCACTTACAAACTAAAAACTTTCTTTAATAAAACTGATTTATCAAATGTTCAAAACAAAATTTTGCCTATTGCTCTACTTCACCAAGTCTACTCCTTTTGGGTTGTTAAATATTATGAAATGACAGAACTAGCTGAATTAAAGGTATACAAAAATTATTATCTATCAAACATCCACTTTATACATAAACAGTTCTGGAACAGATTTACAGTATACAGTTAGTTTATACAGCTTAAGCAACAGTTCCAATGTCATTTCTGTCAAATTGAAAGCAGCCAAAAGGTCTAAGGTTTTGTGAAAAGGTTCTTGGTCAACATTCAAATTTTACCTTTCTCACCTCACACTGCTCTCACCCACATCATCAGAATAACATTGCTGGGTTCATTTCACAAACCATACATTATTCCATCTCACCATATGCTGCCAAACCAGTTAATGTGCAAGAAAAGCTCATTAACTCCAGTGTGGTTTTAAATACAACATTATCTACATTTTTCTCAGGAATGCTTTCGCTTCCTGAGCTAGACATAAAATACCTTAAAACAGGTTTAGACGCAGATCTGAGACCCCCATAAGCAAACTACATTAAAATGCATAGAGGGTGGAAAAAACCCCACACCGCTTTTGGTAGCTCACACGACTGGTTAATGCTCCAAATACACTTCAGATGGATCTAATAATCTGTCGAACAAGGTGGTAAACTTACTACTTCAGTTGTCTAGATTTATTATTGTGTATTGCTCTTGCCTTGACGACTTAACGTGTGTATTTCACAGGCTGCTAAACACTTCTTACCATCATCATCTTGTCATCAAGGTGACTGGATTCAGAAGTGCTACAGTCTGCAACAAAAGCATTCAATTTTGGTGGGGTTTTGTTTGGCTTTTTAAGATCAAATATGATTGTGTCCAATACTACTAATCTAAATCAAAGAAAAACAGCATATTAAAACTGGTGTTTTGCAAGTACATTTCAATATTTTAAATAATTTTCATTTCCAAAAATGTTTGAGATCACTTTTAAAACAGAAATCTGAATTTTGTTTGGATGAAAACAGGTTTTGGAGCTGTGAACTCTACTTTTGGTTCTTAAGTTCCAAAACAATTTTTGAAAGAAAAATTAATTTTCTAATCAAACCATTAACTTGCAGTATAATCTATATTATTAAATAAGCTTATACAGGAGATTGCAATACGGTAAGCTTGGGTTTAAGGTGCTACTCCATTTGCCCTGGAGTCTTTTAAGGACTTTACCAAGTGGGCATCATGTCTGGGAACCAGACTCTACCGAGATGCTTTGAAACTTCCCAGTGAATCTGCTCTAAGCTGTATTTCTGATCGGGAATCAAAACTTCCTCCATAATCGAGAGCTGAGAGAGGCGACCGCCACACATCTTCACAAACTCAACGAAGGCACTGCAAGAGACTTCACATTCTCCGAGGCCCACGGCCGACAGGTACTTGCACCGCTCCGCGATGCAGATCAGCTCCTCGTCCAGCGGCCGTAATCCGTTGGCGCACACCACCAGTTCCACCAGCCGCGGGCACGTCATCCCGACGCGGCCCAGCACATCCTTGCTGACCGACCTCCCGAAGTAAAGGTGGGTGACGGGGATCTCGTAACGAAAGAACGGGTCAAACTCCTCCTCGTACAAGAAAAAGTACATGACTAAATTCACTTTCGGAGAATGCTTGATGAAAGCATCCCAGCTGCTCTTCTGAATGGTGTGGAACTGAGTCTGTCCGGGATTTTCGCTGACAACATCGATGCGCAAGTGTTCCAACCTGACGTGTTTCTCCGAAGACAAAGCCAGCAGCAGCTCATCGCTCAGCAGGTGGTAGTTCAGCGCCAGCTCGCGCAAGCCGTGGCACTGGTCAGCCACGCAGAGGATACCTGCGAGAAGAGAGCACGTGCAAGGGGTTACACGGATAAAGGCACGGATGACTCAACAAAAAACCGGAGGGAATTTATGTGTGTCAGGAGGGTGCTATGGGCACCTATTTCAAACGTGCAACCGAAACCTTAAAACCAAACCACACTGGACAACCTGAGCATTCATCTTTTCACAAGCAGGATCTTGTGACTTCTTCATACCTACGTGTAAGACAGACACACTGTGACATCTCTGTTTTGCTGGGAATCCTTAAGAGGCGAACAAACACATTAACAGAAGTGACAATTATATAAATAGCATATTCTGACTGTTCTGCCCTGTTGTAAGGCCACATATAGTCAACCTCATTTTTGTAAGAGGCCCTTACTCATGATAAAAGTATTTCCTTAGCCAGCTCTGGAAGAACTGCTGACTGCTCTGTGGCTGACAAAGCAAGTGTGACTGAAATTTGTCATCTGAAGAAAAGCAAGCGTAAAGCAAAAGTAAAATGATTGTTAGGTTTTAATTCAATACAGAGGCTGCTGTCAGTATTTGTTTTTTCTAGGAAAGTATAAATGGTTAAATTTGGAAAAGCTACAGCAAAAGAAAAAACACTAGAAACTTGGAGCAGTAATTTCTAGAAGAGCAATTTTCAGACTCTCTTTAATGATTCAATATAATCTGCTGCTCACAGAAGACAAAAAAATTAAAAAGAGAATTCAGGTCAGTCTAAGGTTTCCACTCATACTATTTGTAGATACAAGCGATATTGTACTGGTAACAGTACTGGAAAAAAAAAAAACCACTAAGAACAGCATACAGTCCTCTGCATTTCATGTGACCCAGAAAACTGCATGAAATGTGGGATACAACCTTTCCACTAATAGAGGGGATGAGAACATAGCATTTAACATGGAACTGAAAAAGCTGAACTCAATACACTATAGCTCTGAAGCAACAGGAAGAAATTCAGAAAACAGCAGCTATTTTCAAGTGCAGCTATTAAACTTAAGCCTACAGTGAGCATAGAAACACTTTGCATGAATCAAAAGGTTACTATGATCACTCTAAGGAAACTCAGATATGCTGCTTCAGAATACCTAGCTCTGTTGAGATAGGAAGTATTTTAGGAAGTTTCAAGATCCATATACATTTTCTCATCTAGACAAAGCTTGCTGTCCTGGCTGCCATCCTTCCACAAATAATCTTTGTTAACTTTAGGGGTACATTACGGACCAGTGCAAAGCAAGAAGAGCTGGTGTTCAACCTACTGTGATTTTTATAGATCTAGAACTGGATATGCAGATTCTGTCAATGCAATTATGCATCCTACATACAGAGCTAACAATGAATACAGTGTTTACAGCAACTAGAGGGCCTGGCTGGAGCCCATGTACTTCACAGAACATCCCTAGGCACTGCTACACCTTTGTGTCACTGAGAGGTAAATGGCTTTGCTCTCTGATCTTACTGCACAGAGTTGCACGAAAAAAATTCCTGATCCATGATGTTGCTAATGCAGGCACACCTGACACACACTCTGCTTCCCAACTCCCACTCCAAGAGAAGCAGCCCTCCTGTCCCCATGCCAGAGCAGAACCACCACCTTTACAGGAACACTTTCCATTCCCTCTGTTCCAACAGTTAGTACTTCAGAGCAGAAACAACAGAAGAAACTTCAGATAAGCTCAAAAAGATCAGAAATACATCACTGCCTTTGTTTTTCCAGCCCAAATTCAAATGTGCCTATTTGTCTTTGTACAGTAACTTCAAGCAATTCGCTGTTTGATACCAATCTTCTTCCTTTATCCCTGCAGTAGTGGAGTCTCTTGCTCTACTTTCATTATTCTTTTCTGTCCTTCACTAAAAAATTTCTTCAGAACTGACCTAGTAATGAACATTCTCCCCTCCTCCAGTTTGAAGACATTTTAACTGCATCTCTAAGTAATTAGTTTTGCAACTCACAGTCTTTTTGGTTCAATAAAGTTTTTCTACATTTAATGCAGCCTGCTAATTATAATATTCCCATTACAAAAAAAAATCCAGGTCACATTTTCCTTCAAGAGTCTAATTTTTGCAGCCTGCCTGCTCTTGAAGCCAACTAACCATGTACCAGCTTCTTTCTTTTGTTCCACTTGGTGGGTTGTCCCTCCCTGGACACCAGGTGCCCTCCAAAGCTGTGCAATCACTCCTTTCCCCAGCTAGGCAGGGGAAAGAGAACACAATTAAAAACTCAAGAATGAAGATATGGGTGACAGGGAGAGATCACTCACCAAATTACTATTATGGAGAAATCAATTTATTATCAACTCATCTTGGGGAAATCTATTTATTATCAACTGAATCAGAGTAGGGTAAAGAGAAATAAAACTGAATCTTAACACACCTTCCTCTCACTCCTTTGTTCTTCCCAGGCTTAACCTCCTCATGGTTTTCTCCACCTCACTCTCTCACAGCAGCACAGGGGGATGGACAGGGAATAGGGGCTGTAGTCAGTTTGTCAGACATTGTCTCTGCCACTCCTTCCTCCTCAGGGGGGGACCCCTCACACTTCCAGCTCTAGCATGGAGTCCCTCACACGGGAGCAGTCCCATGAACTTCTCCGGCAGGAGTCCTTCTCAGACTGCAGTTCTTCACAAAATGCTCCNAGAAATAAAACTGAATCTTAACACACCTTCCTCTCACTCCTTTGTTCTTCCCAGGCTTAACCTCCTCATGGTTTTCTCCACCTCACTCTCTCACAGCAGCACAGGGGGATGGACAGGGAATAGGGGCTGTAGTCAGTTTGTCAGACATTGTCTCTGCCACTCCTTCCTCCTCAGGGGGGGACCCCTCACACTTCCAGCTCTAGCATGGAGTCCCTCACACGGGAGCAGTCCCATGAACTTCTCCGGCAGGAGTCCTTCTCAGACTGCAGTTCTTCACAAAATGCTCCAGCATGGGTCTCTTCCACAGCATGCAGTCCTTCAGGAACAGACTCCACATGGTCAATTCCTGCCATCAAACCTGCTCCAGCATAGGCTCCTCCCTCAACTCTTCCTTCTAAGAGACTCTTCAGCATGGGCTTCCCACAGGCTCACAGCCTCCTTCAGGCATCCACCTGTTCCAACATGAGGTCCTCCAGGGGCTGCAGGTGGATCTCTGCACAGTTGCCTCACCATGGTCTGCACCACGGGCTGCAGGGGAATCTCAGTTCTGGCACCTGGATCAGCTCCTGCCCCTCCTTCTCCACTGACTGACCTTGGCATCTGCAGAGTTGTTTCTCTCATCTGTTCTCACTCCTATCTCCAGCTGCAATTGCTCTCCCCCTTCTTACACAGGTTATCCCAGAGGTGCTACCATTGTCACTGATGGGCTTGGCCTTGGCTCTCTTGGACATGGGGAAGCTTCTGGCAATTTTCACAGAAGCCACTCCTGTAGCCATGTCACTGCCCCAAAAAACAATGCCATGCAAACCCAGTGCATCCACTTGGTTCTCCATCTCAAGGCACACCCATACCTTTACTAAGCAATTGAACTCTCCTACTGTTTGCTTAGCACTCCCTGGTTTTGTTACTAATGCATCTTACACCAATCTATTCATCTCCACTCCATGAAGGACAATAGTGGCTGTGCTCCTTAAACAGGCACGACCATTTCTTATCGGGAAGAAATTTTTTATTCTTATTCTTACCCATTGTTCCTTCTATTTAAAACCATGCAAGATACATCAATCAGAATACACCCATGTCTCCTCCCAAATTATCGTGTACGATGTTCCAATGAAGCCTTCTAGCAAGGATTATCCACAAACCACCAAAGTCTGTTCAATCCAAGTCCAAGGAAAAGACCCTCTCTGTCTAGTGACAAATTACTGCTGAAGCCTTTTCCTCTTGACAGACACATTACGGCTCTTGNGTAGTGGAGTCTCTTGCTCTACTTTCATTATTCTTTTCTGTCCTTCACTAAAAAATTTCTTCAGAACTGACCTAGTAATGAACATTCTCCCCTCCTCCAGTTTGAAGACATTTTAACTGCATCTCTAAGTAATTAGTTTTGCAACTCACAGTCTTTTTGGTTCAATAAAGTTTTTCTACATTTAATGCAGCCTGCTAATTATAATATTCCCATTACAAAAAAAAATCCAGGTCACATTTTCCTTCAAGAGTCTAATTTTTGCAGCCTGCCTGCTCTTGAAGCCAACTAACCATGTACCAGCTTCTTTCTTTTGTTCCACTTGGTGGGTTGTCCCTCCCTGGACACCAGGTGCCCTCCAAAGCTGTGCAATCACTCCTTTCCCCAGCTAGGCAGGGGAAAGAGAACACAATTAAAAACTCAAGAATGAAGATATGGGTGACAGGGAGAGATCACTCACCAAATTACTATTATGGAGAAATCAATTTATTATCAACTCATCTTGGGGAAATCTATTTATTATCAACTGAATCAGAGTAGGGTAAAGAGAAATAAAACTGAATCTTAACACACCTTCCTCTCACTCCTTTGTTCTTCCCAGGCTTAACCTCCTCATGGTTTTCTCCACCTCACTCTCTCACAGCAGCACAGGGGGATGGACAGGGAATAGGGGCTGTAGTCAGTTTGTCAGACATTGTCTCTGCCACTCCTTCCTCCTCAGGGGGGGACCCCTCACACTTCCAGCTCTAGCATGGAGTCCCTCACACGGGAGCAGTCCCATGAACTTCTCCGGCAGGAGTCCTTCTCAGACTGCAGTTCTTCACAAAATGCTCCAGCATGGGTCTCTTCCACAGCATGCAGTCCTTCAGGAACAGACTCCACATGGTCAATTCCTGCCATCAAACCTGCTCCAGCATAGGCTCCTCCCTCAACTCTTCCTTCTAAGAGACTCTTCAGCATGGGCTTCCCACAGGCTCACAGCCTCCTTCAGGCATCCACCTGTTCCAACATGAGGTCCTCCAGGGGCTGCAGGTGGATCTCTGCACAGTTGCCTCACCATGGTCTGCACCACGGGCTGCAGGGGAATCTCAGTTCTGGCACCTGGATCAGCTCCTGCCCCTCCTTCTCCACTGACTGACCTTGGCATCTGCAGAGTTGTTTCTCTCATCTGTTCTCACTCCTATCTCCAGCTGCAATTGCTCTCCCCCTTCTTACACAGGTTATCCCAGAGGTGCTACCATTGTCACTGATGGGCTTGGCCTTGGCTCTCTTGGACATGGGGAAGCTTCTGGCAATTTTCACAGAAGCCACTCCTGTAGCCATGTCACTGCCCCAAAAAACAATGCCATGCAAACCCAGTGCATCCACTTGGTTCTCCATCTCAAGGCACACCCATACCTTTACTAAGCAATTGAACTCTCCTACTGTTTGCTTAGCACTCCCTGGTTTTGTTACTAATGCATCTTACACCAATCTATTCATCTCCACTCCATGAAGGACAATAGTGGCTGTGCTCCTTAAACAGGCACGACCATTTCTTATCGGGAAGAAATTTTTTATTCTTATTCTTACCCATTGTTCCTTCTATTTAAAACCATGCAAGATACATCAATCAGAATACACCCATGTCTCCTCCCAAATTATCGTGTACGATGTTCCAATGAAGCCTTCTAGCAAGGATTATCCACAAACCACCAAAGTCTGTTCAATCCAAGTCCAAGGAAAAGACCCTCTCTGTCTAGTGACAAATTACTGCTGAAGCCTTTTCCTCTTGACAGACACATTACGGCTCTTGCACTTCTCAGACACAGGGATTCTCAAAAAACAATTTGAAGTTGGAAAAGCCAGTCCCTCAAGCCAATTTAAACAATCCTCATCTAAGATTACAAAGCTTTGGAGGAAGCACTACTGCAGTTAAATCCTTGAACCCTTTGCTGGACTAGGCTGCTGCAAAACATCAGTCCTGCATTTTCAGGACTTCTCTATACAAAACCAAGTACAAGGTTTTGTCTGAGAGCTATGCTTGCAAAAGGTATTAAGTTTGCTTTGTTTCTTATCACTACAATAACATGCCCTCTGCAACAGTACTGCTTTCCCCTTTTAGGAGTCCTACTGGTGAATTTGACAGATAATGCATCAAGCATCTACAGCTGCAAGGTATTTGCATGGAGCAAGTTACAGTGTAATGGTTTCTACAATTTCTACTCATCCTCAGAAGAGGAATCATACTTACTTGCCAGCATTTCATTTACAATTCCTCTTCCCTTTCTCAATGGAAAACTGTAAGTGTTAAGCTGATGGGCTGTGAACAAATCTTAAACCTGCTGCACATTGAAGAAGTCTACCACAAATGTTAATTCTGTGAACTTCAACAGTCTTGACTGATTTCTGATATGAGCTGGCTTCATTCTTGTTACAGACACTTAGGAGTATTAGAGAAGTACATTTGGTGACCACAGACATTTTGCACAGCTCAGTCTCATCTCCCCTTTTTGATGCTGTCTGCAGTTATTCTCCAGCAATGACTTTCTTTCAGAATGAATAAACCAGCATCTTCATAATGCATGACATGGCAACAGTCAAAACCCACACATACTGAAGTATGGAAAAGAAACTCATATTCCAAAAAAAGCTTAATTGTATTGGAATACTTTGTCATTGCAGAAATAGTGCACAATCAATTTGATATATTCTCATTAAGTTCCACATGAGGTTAACTATTTGCCCACAGCAGTCATGCACTATTTTATTATTAGCCCAGTGGTCACTGTGATGTAGCAGGATAGATGGATTGACCCCCAGCTGAAAGTACTTTATTCAGAGACAGTTACCAGTAATACCATATTCATCTTGCCTCTTACCACACCCCTATTTTTTCAGAGGTGTACTGGTTTCCAACAGAATCTAATGCACGCATTAAAAAATCCCAACCAACCAATCCCAAACAGGCACCCCAAACCCACAGTAGCTTACCAGCTGGAGAAACGTGAGGACAACTGCTCATTTTCAACAGTTTGAGCGTGTCGCTGTTGTTAGCCACCAGAACCTTGAGGGATGGATCATCTACTGGTGTGTCATCAATCTTAAGTGAAGAGAGGGATTTGGAGTTCACAAACACCACTGTCAGTGCAGAAATGAAGTGAGACTGAAAAAAAAGTATAAATGAAAGAGTAGTATCTGAAGTAAAAATCTCAATTGTTTTACACAGCAGTACACAGCAGTCCTAGTTTTTACTTCTCATTTGTTAAAAAACATTCAATATTGCATAATTAAAAAACAATTCTAAAACTGACATTTTTTAGTAGAGAAAGTATAACCATTTTTTGCTATCCATTTATGAATTGGGTAAATCAGAATGTGTAACATTAGATGTTAATTAAGAACCTGACCCTGGGTAATCCACTGCACAAATCTGAATCTACAGAAAGATCACAAGTAAAGGGAAAGCCTAGAAGCCCTAATTCGGAGGATTTTTTAATGTCCTTTGAACAGATGAGGCAAGTCACACTCTAAAAGAAGCATCTTCTAGAAGAGGAATTCCCAAATGGCAACTTGTCCTGCAATGGTGAGATGCAAACACAGTCAGGAGTGTTTGTATCCAAAGCCAAATGACTGTACTGCCTGCCTACCACCCACACAAGAGTACTTGGGGTTTGGACAGATTTCTTGGAAAGTTAACTGGAGTGGTCCAAACAGAGAACTGTGGTCCAAAGGAGCAGGAAATCAATTAATTACTGACTTAAGCAGCATAGATAAGGTAGGACAAGTGCTCGGCATTTTTGCATAACCACTGAAACTTATCATTAAAGACAGAGCCCTGGAAATCTGAACTTGGAAAACACAAAGGAGCAGATACAGCAGTGATTGTAGAAACCACTGGTGGTATGAAGTGAATAGTTGGTTCATCTTCATGATTTCTTACAAGACTGACCAAACAGAAGACTTTAAAAAGTATTTTCTCCATGTGCTACATTAAGTATCTTTAAAAAAGATTGACCTATTACTTGGATTTCAAGCCTGTTTCACTCTGAGCCTCAGGCACATAGCCTGCATACAGTTATATGAGAGGAGGCCTGGTAACATATTTGTTCATTCTTAGGTGATATATTTGTGATTTTTTATAAAACTGCCACACAATTAGATTTAGAATAGAATTACTGCTTTCACCTATACACAAATTTTCAAAGTGAGTTCATGCAAATGGACACAGGAAGCTCAACTCAGAATCTTTATGCACTTTGGCTTTAGGGACGACTCCAACTGTCCTGACAGTACACTGCTTATATATGTTATGTACCGAAGAAAACATGTTTTATTATTTCAGATCTGTATTATGAGAGTGTTAGTACTGTGTTTTTATTCTCTGTGTTTAGAAAAAGAAGGCTATTAAACAGGAAGGAAAAGAAAGCTAACCACACTTATTAAAAAAGGTAACTTGAACCTTCCAGTTTGAAGAGCTAATGGGAAGTAAGCAATATTCCAACATGTAAAAGCTGGTCTTCTCAATATTGCTACATCTGTAGTCTGTAGTATGATTCTTTAAAAGATTCTACTCATCTAGAATGTACTTAGTGAAAAGACAGGCAACAACTGTAAATATGAGTTACAAATATTTGCCACGTCAGGTCACTTAACATCAAAAGAGCACTGATGAAGATAATGCCCAGTAGTTCAGACTTCCTATACAGTCTAATAAAAATAAAAACCCCCACCACCCCCAAAAAATTCCAAAACCACAGCAAAGTATTAACCATTATCCAAATTAATTCATCCTTGGCTGCTTCTCATCTAATGGACCTGTCACTAACAGCTTCCCACAAGAATTCAGTCATGGCCAAATTCAATTCTTTAGTTTCACTAGCTGTCCCTTGTGTCAGTGATGTAACTACTGAAGTTATAAAAATCATAAAGCAAATTATTCTTAAAGCTAATTTGGGGTTATTTTCAATCTACTTTTAAAGGCCAAATGTGAACTTATTGATAAGAAAAACAGGAAGCTTGTGCTTTTAAGCCTCGAAGCTGAATAAGAAGATAGCATGAACAATTACAAGTAATTACTCAGCAAGCTGGACATGACCCTAATATATCCCCCCAGTGAAAACTAAGAGAGTTAAAGCAGCCTTCAGATTAATAAAGAAAACAACAAGAAGAGATGAAAGGACAAAGTATTTTTAACACGTTGTGGATTGTTTTCACTACATTCAGGTTCTCTTATCATCACACCTCGAAGAACACCAGAAAAGGAAAAAGAAATGCAGCAAAACTAGTTAAATATTTGAAACGCCTCTTTGAAAACTATGAATTAAAAATACATATTCAAGAGAGCTACATGATGTGGCAATGACCACTGCAATAACTGATAACCTCACCTGCAGCCTACTTCCTTTCCTGAGGCTGTCTCTAGTTCTTCCTGGTCCTTACTGCCATCACCAGCCATGACATCACTGAGATCTAGCTCAGTCTGTTTGTATCCGGCCCTTCACAGCCACTCCCCTGCTCCTCAGCAATAGTACACCTCCACCTCGCTAGCAGGAATGCTTCTCTAGAAGCACATGTAAGAGATTTGTTGTCTTCCAGATTAAATGCCTTCTAACAAGATCTGATTTTTGGTAAACATGCAAGGTAAAAATCTTGACTGAAAGTTTCAGAAAAACAATGCACTTCACCAAGGATGCTGATGCTTGACTGCATGACATGAAGCCCTGCAAATCACAATCCCATTTCTTTCTGAAGAAATCACACGGGTAAAACTCCACCACTCATTTGATTGTAACTGTCTCCTAAACAAACCCCACAACACAAATAGAGAGACCTGAACTGTCTAGCCTCTTCAATTGCACCATGCTGCTCAGCACTATATTCAAGTTGACAGACAGGATGACTTGAAAGAACAAGGTCAGGCCTACATTCTCACATGATTCGGAGACTGAATGTTACTTGATATATCCATCACTGTACATATCAGCTCCTCCCTTTATCAGAGACCAGACCACTAATAAGCTTTTATCAAAGATTCATATTTCTACAACGGAACTTTTCATAAAGTTACAGAAGTACTGTATGAAACACTGCAATACTTTGCAATAAAAAATATACATAATAAAATACCTTTGGTAAATCCATGAAGCTTGGCCGGGCAGTTGAAATTAGCCCAAGTGTTTTCAGAGAGCAATTCACAAGCTGTGATAAAATATCACAAGCTGCTTCTGCAGATTCCTTGCTACTGTCCACCTTAAAACAAAACGAATTTCGTGTTCAGAAAGCACTGCAAATACACTCTTTAACTTTTTTTTTTTTTACCTTCTGAAATGTGATGTCAAAAAAACCCTCACTGTGAATCCATCAATGTTATTCTTTATTCCCCAAAAAAAGTATGAACCAAAAATCCAAGACTATTTGCTATAAATTTACTACTCTTTTAAACACTTTGGTAAGATCTAGCATGGTGAGGGGTCAGCTAAACAGTTTGTTCCAAGACACTCATTCCATATCAAGTAACAATCAAGTGGAGGGTCCAGAGCCTATTCCAATTCCTCTTTGCATTCCTCCTTACCAAAATGCTATTAATCCAAAATTCTATAAATCCTTTACTATGTGCAAAAGCCACTTCTTTTTGCAGTGGCTTAGTTCATAAAACTGAGGTGCTGGAGAGTTCAGTGCATTATCATATGACCCTGTATGACTGGCCCTACACAGTTAAAACCACAACAGATAATCTAAAAAAACCAAACCAAACCAAGCAAACCAACACAAACACCAAAACCTTCATTAGTCAGCTTGTTACCCAACCAAATCACTTAGTGTGTCTCCAGTGGACTTCCCCTGACACTCAGATGTGGTTTCTGAATAACCCCTTATGTACAGCAGCCACGACAGCTTTGCACACCTACAGAACACTACAAGGCTTGATCACAGCATCAGATTTAACTCCACCATAAGCCACGCTACCTTGGCGGCAAGAGATTAAGTCCAATGAACATTCAAACACAAGCTGAAAAACCTTGACTTTCAACAATTTCATCTTTCTTTGCCTACAGAAAACACCCTTGCTGTTTTCAGCCTTTACAGAGAAATGGTGAGTGTTACACTCACTTCCCTGTGTATTCTGCAGCACTGAGGACAACTGAAGTGACACATGAAAGAAATGATGGATCACCCTACAGGCAACGGGCACCCAAAATTCTTTGGGTGTAAAGCAACATAGACAGGAGATAAGACACTGGGAGGTCACTCCACTACAGCCCTAGGTTTTTATTTGGATGCTGATAAAAGCCCTGCAAACCTTGTGGTAACAGTTTGTATCTGGTATTGCAAGCAAGCAGTAGCAATACATGTGATCAAGCAGAGGTGACTCAGCTACCCACATGCTAATGATTCCAGCATTAGAACTGCCTCATCTCAGAAACAACTATGCTGAACTTGCTGCAGAACACATTTCCTTTCCAAATTTCTCACACAGATGATGCATATGCAGCCATGAGATTCACAGCACCCTTCCAAAACACTCTGCTATGTAAGCCCACAGTAAAAGTTTTCATCTGCTGAAAATAATTGCACAGTGTGAAAAGAACCAATTCTCACCAAATGGTATTTCTCAGCCAGTCACAATCAGTACATGCAGCATCCTGTGCAAATGCCATGTACTTTTTCAGTACCCTGAAATGCAGTTGTGCTGAGTACAGACAATCCCATACAATTTAATATTAAAACTGCTAGTTGATAACTAGTAGTACTGAAGTCACTCTCTGTGCATTAGGTGTTTTCAAACCATTAATATTAGAGCCAAGTACCTACAGGATGTGAAATGGGGAAATGCTCAACTTGTGCAGCCTGATTGAACTTAATTCTGAGGCTGCAATCCAGACATGGAGTCGTATCAGAACTATCTCTGTGCATTTCATGAAATAGAATTTTAAGCAGCTAAACTGCTACAAAAACACCTCAAAATACCAAAAAAGCCAGAACCAATAAAAAACCCACAAAAAGAAATAAGTGACTTTTATTATAAAATACACTACCTTGAAGCTAACATACTGCAGGTGATTGGAATGCCTCTTTATTATTTGCTTGATTAGCTCAGGGTGTGTAGTCCTCAGGTTGGATGTGGCTGGTTGATTCAGTTCAAACTCAAAGCACCTCCAAAGATCAGGCATATGAAACACTTGGTTCCAGCTCCTGCAGACCTGGGATGCATGAGCACGATCCAGAAGCGGCAAGTACTGGAACACCTGCAGGATAATGTCTTGGAGCAGGTTTGCCCAGTCAGGACTCTGCACAACTGTGGTTTTCTTCTCTACAACCTTGTGTCTCTTGGATTCCTTCTCAGTTGTGTCTTCAGATGAACTGCTGTTGGTCTCATTAGTTTTCCTTCCTCGTTTCATTCTACAGAAGTAATAATAATAAAAAAAATCTATTTCTCTTGTAAAAGTGAAAGAGCTGAGAACAATATTAATAGAAAACTGAAGAGGTGAAAAAGGGTATTTTATGCAACAACACCATGGCAGGTTTTTTTTCCTGCCATATATAAAGGAAAAAAAACCCAAGTAACAAACCAAAATGGCAGTCCAGAAATAATATTATCATCTAAACTGATATTTTTAATATTACTTCTTTAATCATTAACAGTGCCAACCCATTTATAACAGTCACTCTCCTTTCAGTGTTTCATTTGTGTGTTTGAGAACACTTTGAACCTAATTTGTTTTACTGGGTTGTTGATTATTACTCTACTGTTCTACTAATGGAAGGATAATCCTCTAAACAATTTTTTGAACACTGACATAAACATTGCTGCCCCAGTCCTATTTATTAGGAACAACACTTGAAACTGTAGAGATAAAAATCAAGCAAGAAAGTAAATAATTACTGTATGCATGCTTGCAGGTACTGCATATTGCAGATGTTGTATCAGAGCAAAATTTTTTTTTTTCCTCTGAGAGGAAGAAAAAATTTTAAAATGTATTTAAAGTACATTACTTTAATAGGCATGTGTTTTAAATCAGTATCCTTAAAAATATATTTTATCCAGTCCATTGGTGTGCTTTCATTTTTCCAACTAACTAGTAAATAAGGGATTACAGAAGACTTCCAGTAAGTCTGGAAGTTTCAATCCACAAAAAAAAATTAGAGAAGGACGAGAAAAATTTATTTAAAACTGTATTAAATTCAGCAAGCCTGAGGTAAAAGATTGTAGCACGTGATTTTTCCATAATGGCGTCACTTAAACAACTTCTACCTTACATTACATTATTAGAGAGAAAAAACCAAAACCTTACCACTACATGTATCTGAAATAAATCTAGGGCTCGCTGGGTGTTAATCCAAGTGTGTTCTTTTGTACATGCCATCTTACAACTGAACTTGGCATGTGATCATTTATTTTTAAAAGCCTCAGTGTGATGCACGTCACGTCCTAAAGGGCTCTGCTACCTCATACTCAACTTCAACGCGCTCAATTCCAGTCTCTACAGAGCTGAGAGAATCCGGGGGTGGGGACACAAAGCACCTCCAGCCTCCCTGATTTCTAGAAGATAAACAAGGACTTCATACAGCAAAATCAGCCTGGTTTAACATTTAAGTACAATTACACCTCTAGGATTATAATATGCCCAGTCCTTCTGGGATCTGAAAAGTTAAGTTTCCCTGCTATGTACTGTGACTAAGATTGGAAGGATTTCTTAAAACAAAATGCCAGCTAAAAATCATACCATTCATCATCCAGTGCATCACAGATTATTTTCTCCAAGCCAGCACCTCCCTACCTATCTTTAAAAGGCTTTAATCCTAGCTACTCACATGACAGAAGCAAGCTATCACTTAAGGTCTAAAGCCACTCATAAGATGATGCAGGCAAACCTGAACATATGGTCACGAAAGACTGATGAAGAAAACTTGTCTCAACTTTTTTCAACTCCTGTTTTTACTCCCAGTGCATTTGGAGGAAAGCAGAGGATGAAAACAGTACTGGGCAAAAATCTCTACTTGCTTCCTGAGAACTGTTTTCCATGATTCAGTTCCTGTCTCTGGGACTATGCAGAACATAATTCCTGTGCTGGAACAAGCTTTCTGCCAGAGACAGAGTTCTGTTGCTGAGCCACTTCACCAGTGAAGAAAAGCAAGAAAACTGAAGAGTGACTCAGAACCATCTGCAACTAAAAAAAACATAAAGGAATTGGATTTTGCAACCGTGAAACCGGAATTCAACTAAAATTAATCAAGAATTAATTGGCAAATCCACTGCAAGCCTGTCGTGTTTCTGTTAGAGATAATAACTCAGCATAGTACAAGAACAATATTTATAATAAGCTGGTCTGAAATGCAACATTAGTTTCAGCTTTAGGCTAAACAGACATTTCAAACAACTAGGTTACAAAGAGCAATCACCACAGGCAAGCTTTACTTGCCAAATTCAGGCTTGCCTGTTTGATGTCCAAGTCTTTCCAAAGCCATCTGTAAAAAGCTACACAAGGAACTGTTAGACTGGGCTTCCAAGCCTTCCTTTACAGAGATCCTGTCTCATCTTTTGCTAGCAAGGTAGTAAACCTACATAAATGTTCCAGTTAGGTAGGCTACTTTTATCACTGCATTAAGGTAAGGTTTGAGGGTTTTTTCCTCTCCTTTTTGTCTCCCTTTCAGAGAAGACCAGGAGGGAGATGCCACTGACAAAACTGTATTCATTTGTCCTCTGGAAAAAAGGTCTCTGCGATGTGCTGATAGGAGTGGACTAGGTCACTGACAGTTCTCATTGTGCACCTCTGAGCTAACTGGGATGAGCTCTAAGCAGTTAATATAGGCTGGTTACAGACCAAAACCCACTCGTGGAAATTGTGGGATACTGTCCCACATTCTTATAAACAGCCAACTTAAAAAAAAAAAAAAAAAAAAAAGCACAGCCATCACTAGAGGTATATGGATGATGGTTTCTTCTTCCAAGAAAATAAGTTACATGTTCAAACACCATGACTTAAAGCAAGGGATGGGGAAAAAACCACACCTTTCCACACAACTTTGTTACTGACATCTTGTAATTAAAAAGAGATTAAGTATAACCTTTCAAAAATATTTCCTTGGCAAACTTTTTCCAAACAGGAAAAAAGTGCCTAAGCTCAAAGTAATGTTTTTTAATCTTAAGAACTGCATGACTCTTTTGTCATCTAATTTTTAACCAATTTCTTAATCCAATTTTTGGTTTCTCATTTCAGAACTTAAAGTATCAGCATAGATTTTTTTTACATACAACTGCTTTCAACCTCTTGACATGCCAATAATACAACAAAATTTAAAGAATGCATATTTGCCTGCATACGTTTACAGAGCTATCTGAAAATATATTTATTTTAAGAAGACCACTTAAGAGAGTAAACCTTTCTGGATATTTAACATAAGAACAAGCAAATGCAATCAGAAGTTCAGTTCACTTTGCTTTGCGCATCCAGTGATTTAAAGTAAATCTGACCATTTGAAAAGGTCAATAATCTGACCATTTGAAATCCAAGGCCAACTTTTCAACAAGGAAGACATGGAAGCAAAATTCCATGCTAGCAAATTACTGTATGAGTAAAACCTATTTTTCAAGGGATGGCTGTTTATCACTTCTTAGCAACGCAGCAATCTCACTTTTAACTCTCTCTGGCACACTCAGGACACACACGTATCACTGTTTCTCAAACTGCTGCTATAACCAACTTTGCCTTAGAAGTGAAGATCTGGGTAGAAAGGGAAAAAAAAACAAAAAAACAACCCAACCAAACAAAAAACCAAACCAACAAAAATACTCAACTCTACCGGGGCAGAGAGATGGGTGAAAGCCGGGGTGCCTGACTCCTTAAGATTTTCCAAGTAAATTTCTCCACCTATTATAAGGGCTTGTTTCTGAACTCCGCACCTGGGCGCAACCCACGTTATCTTGTTTGCAATAGTCATGTCCTAATCGCAGTTCAGTCACCGAGCAGGAGGACGACGAGGAGGAGGAGGAGCAAAGCACGTGCTTAACATTGTTTTTATTGCCGAGTAAGGTGCAGCCGGAACGGTAGTTAAAAAAAAAAACAACAACCACCTACAACCAAAACCAAACAAAACAAACTGTGCAGAGCTGCTTGCACCCGACTGATAATGCCTTCCCAAGAGCCTGCCCAACCGAGCTCGCTGTGCCTCACCCCCGCACGAAGGCTGTTCTAGGAACACCAGGAATGCGTAAAGGGGAGCACGGGCTGAAAGAGAGGGCGACCCGGACACAAACCCAACCCAACCCAACCCAACCCTACTCCTCCCTGCCGCAAACAACCTGGACCCAGTGAGGGTTTCACGATTTATTACCGCTATCACGGGAAGGCTGCCAGGCAGCGACCCCCAAACACGACGGACTAGGATTTAAGGATCACTCGCTACTCCCGGAGAAGGTTCCCCTCAGGGTCGGCTCCTTCCGGCCCAGCCCCTCCCGGGGCGCGGGGCTCCGACAGCCCGGCAGGCCCCGAGCTCCTCCGCCCCCGCCGCTCGGAGCC
>WEIU01024755.1:97488-147786 GCA_013389925.1 Aegithalos caudatus
GCTCCGCCTCCCGCCGGCTCCGCGCCGCGCCTCGGTGCTGGGCGCCGCTGCCTCGGGCGGGAAGGGAGCAGTGGAGTCTAGAGGCGTACCGGGGCTAATCCCACAATCAGTTAGTTTGGAAGAGTCGTCCGACATCATCGAGTCCAACCTATGATCGAACACCCCCATGTCAGCCACACCATGGCACTCAGTGCCTCCTTAGTGCCGCGTCCAGTCTCTCATTAAATATCTCCAGGGATGGTGACTCCGCCACCTCCCTGGGCGGCCCATTCCAATGCTCAGTCACCCTTTCTGTGAAGAAATTCCTCCTAATGTCCAACCTTAACCTTCCCTGGCGCAGTTTATATCATCTTGTCCTGTCATAGGTTACCCGGGAGAAGATGCCGACTCCGACCTGGCTACAACCTCTTTTAAGGAGCTGTGACAAGAAAGTGACAAGGTTACCCCCGACCCTCTCTTTTCTTCGGGCTAAACACCCCCCAGCTCCCTCGGCTGTTCCTCCTAGGACGTGTGCTCCAAGCACTTCACCAGCTCCACTGCCCTTCTCTGGACACGCTCCAGCCCCTCAATGTCTTGGTTGTAGTGAGCGGCCCAGAAGGGGACAGAGCACTTGAGGTGCGGCCTCACCTGTGCCGAGTACAGGGGACAATCCCTGCCCTGGTCCTGCTGGCCGCACTACTGGGATACAACCAGCATGTTGTTGGCTTTCTGGGCACGTTGAATATTGCCAGCCATGGAGCTGGATCATCATCACCAGTACAGCTGGTTATGTTCTGTGATTTGAAAGCCCCACCCGAGGCTGGCCTTAGGAATAAATGTAAGAGGGAAAGCAAACCACCAATGTGTCCTGGGGCCGGCTGGCGCTGGGAATGATGTGCTTGGGATTTTGCCAGGCAGAGAAAGACTAAATGATGTGTAACATGTCCCATGGGCTGCAAATGCCGTGTCATTATTTGTCCTTCACGTGTGTGGTAGACACCAATATACCTAATTTTTCAGCCCTGTATGTATGTGTCCAAACCCTTTACAGCTGATGAGGTTCACAAAACTTAATTATTCATTTATTGAAAGATATAGTAAATAAATTACTGCTCAAGTTATTATAATCCCAATTCTGTCATTGAGTTTCTTGGAAACAGTACTTGTGATCCAGTGCTCGCCCCAGTCTTGAAATGGCTTTGAAACATTGTTCAGTGGTCACTCAAATGTCACCATCCCTGAGATCTTTAAGAAGCATTTTATAGAAATACATTTCCTTGCAGATTTTTAAGTCTGTTTTTTTTTAAAGTCTAGTTCCTTGAGATTATTGGGGGAGGTTGAAAGACATGTTCAGAAACAAGATTGTTTTTCAGTGAGAAACATAAATTTTTATTTTGAGTTTCTGTGAGAAAATAATCTTTTTTCTCCATTTCAGAATGTTTTAAGCTGTTTACTAAAGCTCAGCCATTATAGTTCTGTATTTATGCGTATTTATGAATCCATATTCAGTCTTCAACTTTTCAGGAAATGCAACAAAAATCTGGAGATAAGAGGTGAGTTATCACCTCACCTTGAGCAGATTAATGAGTATCTTTGACAACCTTGTAATAGCAAATATATTACTGTAATTTGCTCAGTTATATGAGACAGCTATATGAATCTTGGTAGGTAATGAGATGTGTTTATGAATGAAGCCAATACTGGCAAGAAACATGCAATAACTGTTTTGCTGTCCTCATCTGGAAATGTTCCGTGTCTTCAATTCTCATTGCTTAGGAATTCCCTTTTCAGCCCTTGTGTTCCAGTTCAGAGCTGGTTTATAATAGTGGGAAGATAACAGCCCCCAATTACAGTTTCTAATAAAAACAAGTCGTATTTGCAAGTATGTAACTTGCAAACTGCTGAGATGTGGGAGACTAAGTCTGTAAAGACTGACTGCAAAGGTTGGAACTAGATCTGGGCCCAGTGTGTGGGGAGAAGGTTCTATTTTTTATCAACAAATACAGAACAAGCAGCTGCTCTTTCTCCTGGCCACCTCTCTTACTATTTTAGGGCAGCATTACATGCATTATGATATGAAGTGACTGAGCCATGTCATGTAAAGTTAGTATAAATAGATTTTCCTCAAGGTTTATGCTATGGTCAAATTCTGGCATCTCCAGAAAAAAAATCTTTTGACCAAAAAAAACATTTTTTGAGTTTGTATAGAAGTCTTGGGTGATGTAACAGCTGCAATTTCATTATTTTTAAGGTAACACTACTTTAAAACCCTTAGTTGCATTATCTGAGTTTCACTCTATTGACTTACTGGGAAGGACTTCTTACAGTGCCGAGTAGTTACAATTTTCTGCCTTATCTTTGGAGTAAACAAAGTTTGGCTCACTGCCTCTGCCCTTCTTGGCTTTGTTGTAACCGCTTGTGTAAGTTTTAGGCACCCTCTGTGTGTGTAGGAGAGGACAACAAATGCAGAAAGCATCACACTGTTAGTAGACACAGCAGCTAAAATCAGCAAGAAAGGCAGCTGCAGCTCTGTCCTTGGGGCCGAACAGGCCATGGACATGGTGCAGAGCACTGCCAAAAATGTCTGCGGTGTCTGTGGGCAAAGCACAAGAACCGGGCACTTCATCAGCACTGAAGGAAAGAAAACCTGCGTGCAGCTGGGGCTGTGGGCTCCTGGTGATCCTCCAGGGCTGGCTCTGGTTTAGCTGGCAGGCAAAGCCCTGCAGAGCTCTTGGACTCAGGTAGCTGGCACTGAGATAGGTGGCAGAAGGTTAAGGAGGGACCAAGCAGTAAAGGTTCAAAGAACATCCACAGGTCTGGGCTGCTCTGTGAAAGAGCCATGTTGTTGCCAGTGGTGGATGGGCACTTTGGAGCTTTAGTCAGTAAACTGGACACCTCTATCAGGTGTGTCTGCATTCAGTGGTCTCTGCCTTACTAATTACTTAACTAACAGCAGATGGGTTTTTGAGAGAGGAATATTTTAAATTATTTTTTTTTTGTGTGTGTGTAAGCTTTCAATAGTAACAGAAAAAGGCCAGGGCCTGTGCTATGCAAAAATTAGACTATTGAAGAAATTGCATTGTAGCTTTTTATTTTTCCAAAAGAGAAGGAGGAGCTCTCTGAAGTTTCAGTTTTTCTGGAGGGAGAGTCACTCACCTATAGCAGAGACGTGAAGCAGCCCTCACTGTCACCATGTGAAGATGAGGAACAGCCCACAGACAGAAGCCAAGGCAGCCAGTAAATTCCCAGTGTCTAACAGGGGATCTCACCACCTCAGGCTGAGGTTGTACAGAACACCTTTTCAGCTGGAAGACTGCCTGCCTGATGAAGCCACAGCAACATTTCAAATGCCAGGTCTTGATTGTAAATGCTGCACCTCTTAGCACTGAAATCTCCTGTGCTGATTTTCTGGCCGTATTCAAATAGCTCTGAAGCATTCCTGAAGCAAGCAGCTGTGCTCCACCCTGATAAGCCTAGCTTGCATTTGGCTAGAATAAGAGTGCAGAGGGGAAAATCATAGAAGCAGTTGGAAGAGAGTTAAGTAACCATAGCAGACCAGATCCAGCTATGATGAAAGTATGTCAGGCTTGCAGGGCATGAGTAGCCCACTCTGATTTCATGAAAAAAGCAGCTCTGAAAAATATGGAGAATATTAATGTGATTAGTACTGGCTGAAAGACCTGGTCTAAAATGTCTGTGACAATCTTAATTCTCAGCAGATTGTGCTGAAAAAGAAAATACAGAGGAAAGCTGAACCTGTTCTTTATCAGTGCCAAAAGAAGTGAATGTTTCTCAATAATGGATATCATTAGGGAAACTTCCTGGTTTTATTTTCTTATTATGTCTATGCAGGGAGATTTTCTGTTCTGAGGAACTTTCTTATATTGTTAGAATGTGGTATTACAGACTGATAAAATAAGTATATTCTATGTGTCACAAGCAAGACCTTACAGAACAGGAGCTGTAAGTCAACTTTTTTTTTTTTTTTTTTTTAACAGTAGCTGCAAATAAAAAAGTGGGCCTCAATTTAAACCCTGCAAAAACAAGAGTGGGCCTCAATTTAAGGCCTCGTGGCCACAGAAAAATAAAAAAATAAAACTTAGGAGAAGCAACAGCAGGATAGAGTGTTGCCCGCAACAGGTTGATTACCTGGTGTTGTTGCTCATGGTTCAGTAGAAGCTGGAGATAATTATTTTAAAAGGTTCCTCACTGTCTAAATATTGTTTGAGTCTAGTAATTCTTTCCAGATGAATGGCTCCCATGGTTGCATCATAGGTAAAAGCTGTTGTACCACTCTATTGTCTTAGGTAATACAGTAATAAAATCTGCTGTTTGCTGGAGCCCCTCTGATAGGGGAACCGTGTGGCATTGCCTTGGCTAGGGCTGCCATCCAAACAGGCGGAGTGGGCTGAGCTGTGCCCAGCAGCACAGACAGCACCTCATCTTTGCTGTGGTGTGACCCATGGACAGAACAATGCTGCTGGAAAGGGCAGTGCCAGCTCATTGATAGCTTGGTCTGACAGCATCCTGGTAGAAGAGTTCTTTGGTTTACAAGATTTTCCTCTGTGCTTTGTGTGGCTCCTTGCAAATCAGTTCAGCTGACTCTGCCAGTGGGTGAGAAGTTAGTATGATTAGCAAGTCACAGTGGTAAAAATTCCCAAACAGACTTACTGCTAAGAGGGAGCTGGCTTTTGTATTAGGATTGGCCTTGTTACCAAGGCACAGAAGGAGGGTACCTTATGTGCTATGTGAAATGTGTCCTGCAAGGACACCCTAAAGCTGCTTTTCAAACATGGCTTGTTTATGTCTTGTATCCTAGCACTGGAGGCAAAACCCAGAAGTTATTCACCAGTTCCTTGAATGTATGAGAGTGCTGGATGAACAGACCTAAAGTCCTGCCAGTGGGCACCTATTTATGGGAAATGTCAAATTCAGACAGCACTAAGAGACTTGGGTGTGCCAAAATATAGAATTTGCTTGGTGGGAGGTACATAGTTGTGGCCAGCCTCTATCAGGAAGGAAATAAAGATTTATGAACCCAGGCTATTCCACAACCCACTAGGAGTATGGAAAAACCCAAAGATGTAGAAATAGAGACAACAATCTCATGAGTAATAACTGGAATGTTGTTGCTCAAATTCTGTTTGTATTGGAGAAAAGGGAGACAGAGATGGAGGCAAACCCAGCATATCCTGTTTCACAGGTGATGTCCATTAGAGCAAAACCTATGGGAAGTTGTGTTTACCCTGGAGCTTAGATCATCCCCTTGCAATTACCGCTCCCTCTGTGACAGAGTCCACTAATACAACCTGCCCTCAGGCAAATGCTTTTAAAAAGCTGTTGTTCAGGTCCCCCAGGCAAGTTTCAAGTATCCTTTTTAGGAATTGGCATTAGGATGGCGAGTTACTGCTAGATCATACCCCATTCACAGCAAACCACCTGAATCTCTAGTTTAAAGTGATGTGACACTGTTGCCCACATGGCCACAGTGGAGCAGGCATTCCCTTTGTGTGCCAGCATACTTAATGCCATATTTCCTTCTTCTAAGGCCTGTTCTGGCAGAGTACGTGGCACAGGTGAGACCTAGGAATAGGAGTGAGTGGAGTGGGAATGCTCTCCAGGGCAGCTGAGTGAGCAGGAAAGTTAAACAGTGCAAGGGAGGATGTATAGAGAGTCAGGGAGGAAAGGAATATTACTGAATGAACAGACAGGGAGGTGGGAACACTAGATGAGCTGAGACCTAACATGGGCTAAGGATACTTGAATCACCTGGGATGCAGAAATGAGTCAGAGCATAGAAGCAATGCCATGGGTGGCAATAGCAAAGGGCACTGTGTGTGCTGCTCAGTTAATGTCCCAAACCACTGTCTCAAGTGTCCATCCAAGGCTTCAGTGTCCAAATCCCATTTCAGGAACGAAGAAACTTGGTACATCCAAAGGGATTGTATTTCAACAAGCAGCCCACAGCCTACATGAAACATTGAGGCAAGAACAGAGAGCACCTCCTGATTCCCAAGAGACTGCTGAGGTGGGTAGCACCTGAGAAAACTCCCTGGACTAGCTGGCAGGGGACATCTTTGGTGATTATCAATGACTCGTAGTCCCCATTGCATCTGGCTGCTGTGTAATCAGTGTGTTGTTCTGTATTTGGTTGCATCTCTGTAGGAATACCGGGTGAGGTGCCAGATCCTGGAATGCTTGGCAGCACAAGCTCACTACCAGACCCTGTTGGTGAGTGGGGGCTGCGACAGCGCAGCTCTTCCAGTGCACCTTGGGCTGAGGGACAAGGCATCTGCCCTACAACCCCTGCACCCTGGTACCTGCAATGTGTGGCATGGCTTAACAAGAGGGCTGTGGAAAAGTCCTGCAAAGTTTGAGGTCTGTCCTGAATGACTGGGTGAGCCAGAAGCTCCCAAGCTAAGCCTGTCTAGCTGAAACATGAGCCTAGTACGGTGGAATACTGTTTTGTAAGAACTAAGCTTATCATCACCCTGATGATGACATGTTAATTGGCTGTATCTTATTAACTTTTACTGTTCACATTGTGTTCAGTGAGTGGATACACCCATAAAAGTTTAAGTTATTTTTAAACTAATGATCCAAGGGCAAGCAACTGAGGCCTCACCTTGGCCAGGAGCTAAGTTTGGTATAAATTAGCTGAGTGTGGTGGGCTGTGGCAAACAGAGTGGTACAAACAAGAAGTGACTATTTCCATTGCATGGGCTGGGGATCAACAGCTGACAGAAAAGCATGTGAGACTGCTGGAAAGGCATACAGCAATCTTATTGTGGACTGATCTGATTAGTGGCCTGTGCTGGCATCTGCTATAATCACTGGCAGAGATCGGTGTGGGGGGGATGTGGTGACGTGAATGTCTGAGACTGTGGGAGCAGCGTCCAAGGTTCAACCATTACGTGAGGGGCTGAGCTCTGTGCAAGAGCCTGACGTTCACACACGGCTGTGCTGCCTCCCTGGAGTGAGAGTTGTGTGTGAGAGAAACATTTCTGCAGTACTGTCACTAACATTTCTGAGTGCATATCCCTCACTCTATCAATTTGAAATAAACATGAACAGTGTCATGTCCTTTCCACACCATAATCTCCATTTCCTAAATTAATATTCATATTAATCTAAATAAAAGAGAAGGCTGAAAAATTAAAAAATAGAATTAAATTGTAAGGATGGTGCTATACTCCAATTTTCTAAAAATGACAATGGGTCAGACACCCAATACAGGGACAATCACTTCTCTGGTTCTGCTGGCCACACTCTTTTTGACACAGGTCAGAGGCCATTTGCTTTCTCAGCCACCTGGGCACTGCTGGCTCATGTTCAGCAGCTGTTGATCAGCATCCCTGGATTCTTTCCTGCTGGGCAGCTTTCCAGCCTCTCTTCCCCCCACTTGTGGCACTGCATGGGGTTATTGTGACTCAAGAGCAGGATCCAGCACTTGGCCTGGTTGAATCTCACACAACTGGGCCTCGGCCCACGGATCCAGCCTGTCCTGATCCCTCTGCAGAGCTACAGTGAGTAAGAACAATTAATTGTACTTCACAGGTGTGTGAACTATTCAGAACGCTTTCTAAGTGCAGATACATATGCTGCTCTAGGTGAACTTGTTTCAGCAGGGGGGCTGGGAAAGAGTCTCCAAAAGTCTCTTCCAATGCCAATCTTTCTGTGATTTTGTGATTACAGATGTCTGAAGTTAGGTGAGATATATCCAATGGTTCAGTCTGATCAAGATTGTCTGGTGTGGATGCCATCTACCAATATCTTCAAAATAAAAGGCAGTAACACTTTTTATCAGCTTCAGGACAGAAATGCTAGAAAGGAAGTCGAACACATGTAAGAAAAAAAATCTAAAGAGAAAATCTTATAGAAAGAAGATTATAACTTGAAGTTATATTTTGCATTCATTATGCAGGTGCAGAAGACTGGGGACGCTTATGAAATGAACATTGTGAAATTCAAAAAGCTGTTTGTCCTAAAAATGGGAGAGATTAGGAGTCTTCAGTAAAATAAAACTGATCAAAAATAATTTTAAGCCCAGTCTTCTTTTGTGTATTAAACCACTGTTGGTAATTTAAATGGAAATACAATTTTTCATATGAATGCTAGCACAATTATCCAACTTTTCTGTTGAGAAATGGAGCAGTACTTTTCATGTCTTAAGTACTTCCATAACCACCAGTTTACCCAAAAAACTTTCCTTCCTTTGTTCAAGAGTCTGCAGAAACAATTAAAGGACACACCTTTCTTCTTCCCCTTCCTTCCCACCCCCACTCTGTTTTAAAAGTGGAAAATGGAGGCTTACACATTTGTTAGACTTTCACTGTATAAAAATGTACAGTGGCTTTATTGACATGTACATTCCATTATGTTTACAGCTGCAAGATATGAGGCACACTCAGTATTGCACTTCATTAAAATTTCAGGCTCAAACATAACCCAGAAGTTTAAATGAAACTGCTGTTGTAATTTAATATTTCTTATACAGGACAAACATTGATACCTTTATATACAGTGTGATACTTGTTACATTTATGCCTTCCTAACACATTTTTTTATAACAGTCTAGGAAATAAACCAGAATATTCCTCTTTCCCATCCCCACTTGTGATGCGTTACAATTGTACAAGATTACAAAAAGTCAGTATACAATAATCAATATTTTTTTCTTCCTCCTGAAAGCCAGCATCATTCATAGTCCACAGACACACAGATCCTTTAATAACAATTGTTTATTTGTAAATGTCCAATGTTTCCTAGCCGATGACTGCAATGGCCACATGCAAACACCTCACAAATTTTGATGTCTCGGTTCAAAAAATGTCAATATCTCACAGCAAGAATTATGTACATGGTATTTGGCATCCTTCTTGCACTGTAAATTGTTCCTTTTACCTGGGTTATGGAATGGTCCCATCCTCATCCCAGCTGGACTTTGTTTTCAGGACACTTGAGGGATGAGGGCACCTGTTTTGCTCTGGTTAAAAAAAAATGCTAGTCTAGAAAGTGTGAGCATTTCTGCAAACCCCACAACCCAGAGCAAATTCTTCACCAGTGGGTGGATGGACAACATGAAGTGGACATTCTGTTCCTTCAAGTTGTTTACCTTTGGGACCTACAGTGAATTTAAGGATGAGGGGAAAAAAAATAGATTAATGCTTGCAGACAATGTAAACAAACATATTACATTTCCTCAAAAAAAACCCCAAACTAAGTGAAGGTAATACATCTTGTTCAAATGTTGAATTGGTATTTGAAGAGAAAAAAAAGATCAAACCACCATGTAATTAAAACCAATCAAATTCAAATTAAAAAAGGTACGACGCTTATAGACAGTCATTTAAGGAAGTTTTATCTCACTAATACCATGGAAGAAATTTGCACAAGCTAAGAGAAAAATCAATAATAATGAATGAGAGTTACATTCTACAGTAAACAATAATTCTAAGGTTATAGCAGGAATAGTAATTTATTTGTTTACTTTATGTAAATATCTTAACAAAAAGATCACACTTTTAACCCCCAATCATTTACTAATATCAAATCAATATACAGCACATGAACTTAGTAACTAAAGCAGTGGAGTAACAGTTTAGAAATAATGGCTACCTAAGTACAGATATATCACTTAATTTTATCAATATATAGTTTTACACATCATTCTACATCTGGAGACTGCCCTGGTATAGGGAAATTGAAATGTCTTTATCAGAGTTGTTAATGTTTAAATGATCAGTGCAATGACATTGCCAGAAAACCAAAAAAAAAAAAACCAAAATCACAAAGAAAAGCTAGTATCAATTAGAACTTGTTACTTATTTCAGAATTCAGTGTGGTAAATTTCCTTTGTCAAAGTCCTACCTGCAGGACAGTGTGGGAGCTCTTCTTTAGGGATGCTTGTCATTCTTTGGAAATCATCATGGCAAGCATTGCAAAAATGCGTTGTCCCAAAGCAGAAGAAGACAGCAACTGAACAGCAGTAGCGGCATTTGTATTCTAAGAAATCCGTACCGTGTTTGGGACACATCTGAACAAAGGAAAGCAAACACCAGTCAGTGAAGCAGCCGTGTTCTAACAATCCCAACAACTCACTTCTACATTCTGTAGAATATATTAATAGTATACAAAATTGTACAATACATGTAATTACAAATGGCTGTGAATTATTGTACAGCTCAGAGTACAACACAGTACTCAGGGTTTCAGAATGAACCACAAACGTGAACAGAAGTTATTTACGTACCTGAGCCCTTGAAACATCAGAGCATGCACCACAAATAAGCTCTCTTGGATCATAATCATCTCCTTGTCCAGCCTCAGCATCACAACGAGCTTCACCACCAAAATATGCCTTAATTGAATATAGAAATGATGTTAAACCAAAGACAATTATTATTTTATCTCTTCTTTTCAGTTTAACCAATTCCATTTGTAAGGGGAATATGATCAATGACTGCCATTTCAGTGGCCTCCACTACTCTGATCTCTCTCGACTCTGCCTGTAGGTACGTGGTTTTGAGGCACTCAGATAAACTCGAGGTTTTGAAGCACTCAATGTCCCTCTGTCTCAGGGTGAACCAGACCAGAATCTGGAACACATCCTGCTCTATGGAAGCGACTGTAAGGCTTTTGGAATAGTATTTGGATGCTCTCTGAATCCTGTGTCAGAATTAAGTAGCAGCTTGAGGTGAAGGAGGAGTACCTACTACCAGGAGTACCCACTACCTGGAGGAAGTAGGTACTGCACCTTCTTGTAAGTGGCCATTAACTCAAGGTGCTTTTGAAATACAAAGTATTTCAGTTTGCTCTGTATACACACTTAAGCTCTACTAGCTCAAGTACTATGTACATCTCATTAGCCTGACACTTGATTTTTTAAAATATGATTCTATAAACAGCATTTATTTCCTGCTTTTCTGCTCCGTACAGAAAATATTAAACATATGTTCTGTTTTAATAAACTACTTTTGAAGTGGTAACATACATTTAATAAATAACAGCATACCTTTTTGCACTTGTAGCAAACATAATAAGCGTATCTGTTCATAGCATAGCCAGCTGGGTCATTATAAAATCTAACACCTGGTGTTGTGATGGCCTCACTCTTGTGCAACCCTTCATATTCCAATCTCATTAGTGCTTTTCTCCTTACATCTTCATAGAGTTCTTTGATTGGATCAAGCAAATCCTTTAATACTGTGTGATTGATTTTGTTCTGAAATAAAAAAAAAATGCTGATTAAAGTATCTCGTATCTTCATCCCAACAGCTATGATAATTTGTTATGGTCAGGCACAAATAGCATGATAGATGTCAAAAAAACATATGAGCCTGGGCAACAGACATTTCAAAAAATGGCTGATATAGAACGAACTCTGTTTGCTGCAAAAATAGTATCCATGAATGCTTTTTGTATGGCCTGTTGTGATATCAGAATATCAACCCTTCCTACAGAATAACAGCCAGGGAGGTGGTGAAGAATATATGAAATAGTCCCCACAGCACAGGAATACTCTGATTGTGTATTTTCTGTAATTTTGGTTCTTTTTGGCTTACTGCTCAGAAGTTAAGCATGACTGACAGTCCTCTAATGGCAGGTCTTTATCATTTAGTGACCACGAGCTACTGCCATAAATTACCACAACACAACATGACAGAAGAACAACAGCATGGAGAATGGCTGGCCATTCCCAAATTTCAGATTCCTAGGGTGGGGTAAGGTGCTCTTCTTTCCAGCAGCTATCATATGCTTTTGCTTACAGCAATTTAAATTTTACAGAGTACAAGAGGAATTGTTAGTAACTCAGCTGAACTGAGTACACGCATTCTTCGGCTCTGCTCTCACACTGAAAAGCAAAGCAGCTCTAAAAGTAGTGAGTAAAATGGAGAATTCCTGCTTTGAGATAGCGTGCTTTAAGATTACTTCTTCCCCTCCCCACCATCACTAAATACTGGGAATTTGCAAGCTGGTGGTGGTAAGAATAAAACAATATTAAGACATTGTCTAGATTATGCTTTCTTTTTAAGAAGACACCTCAGGGAACAGCAGGAGAAGGTGAAGAGATGCATCAGTGCTAGTCTTTCTACAGCAACAAGTGGAATTAAGGAAACAAGTCATGTCTAACTCATTTATACAGTAATAAGCAATACAGTTACAATTTAACAAACAAAACAAAAAAAGGAAAAGCGAAGTATCAGGTAAGTTGCTTGACTTAGGCACACAGCTCATTTACCTTGCAAATTGGGCAGGACATAAACCCAAAAGTTATCCTTGGCCCAAGCCATCTGTTTTCTAGTACTCGTTGACAGCATTGCAAATGGAAAACATGGCTGCAGTCCAGCTTTAGAAAAGAGTAAGTGTAAGTGAGTATTGAAGTTATCTTAACCACTAATGTAGAAGTCGGTATTTGCTTTTAAGTGGCAACATGTATCAATTCTAAAATTAATTTATTTAAAATCCTAGAAGACCCCTTTTTTCTTCTTAGCAATGAGAAAGAACATAAAATGGGCATTAAAATCATGATTCCAAGATCACTTATGGATACATGAAATACACATGAATTACACCCACTAGTTACATCAGTTGTTTTTCTCCTTTATAAAATGTATTTTAAAAAAGGAGACATAAACTAAATTGAACCACTCTGTTTTCTTGAAATAGAATGCCAGACAAAAAGAAAGCTTCTTAAGTAGCCCAACTATTGTTATCATGTCTGTTTTCAAATTTTGAAGAGCATAATTTGAAAGACTTTATATTTTCACTTTCTTCATACTACACATTACAATCATAATAGTAATCTCTTAAAAGGAGAAACAAATCAACAAGCAAAAAACCTGGATAGCTGGTGCTGCTGAAAGTGCTTCAGTAAAGCAGATCATGCACATATCATCAGCATCTTGTTTAAGAGTTGTAGCGTTTTTGTCACAGCCATGCAGGCACGGCAAACAGTGCTCTTCGTTCTTTACGCCTCCACAGGGGTGACCACAGGGGTGTGTCTTGCTGCAGGCAATCTTAGCATACTCCTAAACAAATTTAAAGTAAAGAGTGAATCATCTTTTCCCCTTCATTGATTGTTCTGACAGTGTCACTTTTTGAAGGGCTGCTGGTCCGTGCAATAAGCTGATACAGAAGAATCATGATTTATAGTCTGCTGCTGCCTCAGTTACTTGGGAAAAACCAAACGGTTTGTACTTGAAATAACAATGTTTCCTTTGTTTACCTGCATTGATCCTGAATGCAAATAGCTTAATGAAACATAATTTTAAACTTTCAATAGCAAGGGAACTGTTCTTTGATCCTCCGTGTGCTTTTTATATATGAGTGCTTCCTGCATAAACATTGCTGACCCTGTATTAAAAGCCTTTAAGATATCTGCAGATTTGAGAAGTTTCAAGTAACCCACTCTTAAGAATACATTATAAGCTAATCATTAACCAGCATAAAGCAATTTTACATGGAGATGGATTTTTAACCACCTCTAATTCCCATCCCTAATAAATGGAAAACTTCTAAGTTACCCAGAGGCCAACAACAAATTGAACTGAATTTAAGTAACATTAATATTATGTCTTCTCAGGCTGAGAGAGAAAGAAAGATGACCAATTTGCTTCACCTAGACAGAAAGAAGTAAGGTGAGGCAAGAAACTGGTTATGATTTGACCCTCTGCCAATTGCATCCACTGTAGGGCACAGAAAGGCTCGGGACATGTGGATACAGATGACAAAGGCTTAAATGTCCTACACTCACATAATACACAGACTGTTGGGCAAGCTTGTTTTATGGAGATTTCTGGTACATTTGACTTTATGCTGACAGTGTGTATTTTACTATATAATTGCAAGGCTGTTGTGAAAACTTGAGATACTTTTGAAGATAATAATGAAACTACCCAGCATGTTAGCTGACTATTAATGATTGTAGTCTGTAATTAAAATAAACATTTACAAACTTCGAAGTATTTGAATGGTAACATTCAATGTTAGAACTTTTAGTATGAGAGATCTGATTTAAAATGGACCACAGGGATAAACAAGGTTTATTCAAAATAAGAAGCCCATTTCATCCAATGATCTCTTTGCTAATACACACCTGGCAGTCTGTATCAGAACAAACACTTCCCACTGCTGATAATTCTGTTCCGCTCCTACATCCACAGAACCGACATGCTTCAGAACTGCTGGTGGTCGGTTTGCCTACAGCCACAGGAGAGAACAAGGCCAAAAATGTTCTAATGAAACACAAGGGACTGATACTCTATCAGACATCAAAGCAGCAGTCACAGAAAACAACCAAAAATCCAATGGTTCTTTTGCATCTAAACTATTCTACTTTTATTAGCCAACATTTAAAAGCATTGCCCTAAAGCAGATAAAATCACAATAATCAGGATAAAGAGCAAGGAGGAACAGTTGTGTTTTACCTGTCTGTTCTCTAAACTCCACCATAGCCTTCATAGTTTTAGAATCTGCTAATGCCATCAGCCAGAAAAGTTTGGTCCTACCACAACCCTCGTGGAGATCAACTTTGATAGCTTCTTCTTCTTCCTTGAACACCTGGCAAGTTAACCAAAGAGATGCTGAAGAGCATGTTTAGTTAGAGCATGGATGTGTCTGTTATTTTTGTCACTCTCTCTTTGGATTTACACCAGGCATTTTATAGATTCTGTGGAGATCATCTCCTGCAAGCTGTTTTGCTTTTATATGTTCCGTAACTTGTACATACTGCAGATATGCAGGATAAAGGTTTCATGTTTTTAGAAGTAAAAAGGAATAAAATTAACTCTTGGTCTAACACAACAGAGAAACAATAGTATAGCAATGCCAAGAATACAGCTGTACATTTTTTCTGATTTAATAAATACAGAGCTTGGATTTCATAATTCCTACCCAACACATCCATTAGGCTACACAAGACTAAAAGCACAAGGTAACATCAGAAATATCTTCACATAACCATGCTGGTAGTTTATCAATGCAACATGAAGAATTAGGGTCTTAATAACATGTACTATAGAACAACAATTATAGAAGTATGTAACATTAATATTTTTGACTTTCATATAAATACACAATGGGTACTTTAGGCTACAATGAGGAAAATATAAAGTTTGTGCAAAATAAAAAAAAAAGCCAAAACTGCATGAGATCCTTAGGGAATTTCATGCAGTCTCGTCTTTTGCTCCATTCCCAAGCTTTGAAGGCAGTTCTATTTGCATTTGTTTCACCTGCAATGCAATAAAAGTTAAAATTTTCCCAGGCGTGGAAGTACACAACTCACTTTAATTCTTACTAGAAATTAATTTAGAAAAATACCCCGTAACTGCTTCCTAAAGTATTCCCACAAGCACATCTGAGTAACTTATAGGCTGTCCTTTCTGGAGGGGAAAGGTTCACATTAAAGAGGTATTACTCAAGTTGGACAAAGAAGAGGAAGCAAACAGAAAACAGGACAGAGGGAACAGGACAGAATGAAAACTGAATTTGAGAGGCTTAACACGTGAGATGTAAAGGTAAAAGTGGTGAATAAAGAGCAGAAGTTTAAACATGCCTTTATAAGTAAATAGGAAAATCTGGTAAGTAGCTATTTTGGACAAATAAAAGGGAAAATAAGAGGTTTTCTATGAGATAAGAACTTACTTTTTATCAACTGTAATCTGAACAGGCTATATAGGAGAAATCAGAAAAATGAATGAGACTAGACTGTGCTGTGCCATGACAGAAGAGTAGACATAAAATGATCTTCTTAGGATGACAAAATGGGAGAATTTCAAAGGGGATTGCAAAGACTCCAGCTAAGAACTAGAAGGTAATAAACACACATGGAAGTGCCAGGCTGAGACTACATTGCAAATGCTGTAGCACCAGACAGGAGTGTTTCACTGGAGAGTGAAACTCAGTCCCAAAGATCTGATGTTTACATCACACAGGCTCTAGCTGATCCCTTGCACTGAAGAGCCATCAGCAGTGTCTCTGCATCTGTCTTTTGATTTGCTTTTAGTTTCACCTGACAACAATCCAGTTCATGCACACCAAGGCTGCTAAATAACAGAAAGCATTGTACTATAAGGAGATACGATCATCTTTAAAAGCCCATTCCCGGACATAACAAAAAAGTTAATATAGATGCACTGTAGAAGAGGGAAAAGAGAACCGAGTTCCACTGAAGTAACTTTATTAATGGCATTTATTATTTTAATCTTTGTGCAAATATAAGTAGTCAGAGGGAAAGGGGAAAATAGGAGTTCACAAAAAAAGCACAAATGAGAAATAGTGACAGGAAAGAGGAAATCTTTAATAATTCCAGAAATAAAGGCATCTTCAACATATATTTCAATGACAAAAAGAAAAAAATCCAAAGAAAATGTAGTTTCAATTTTAAAGATGAAAAGGATAAAAGAATACCACCGAAGAATACTACCTAGCAGAGTACTCAGCAAGTTATAAAAATTCACATCTAGTCAAAGTTTCAATCCTAAAAGCAAACCCAAAAGAAGTCAGGAGATTTTCAAACTTTTGGATAGGGCATCATATTTATCTGTGAAAACACAGTGAAAGCTAGAAGAATATAGAAAAATAAGATTCATAGGGGAACCAGTAGGAATATTTGCTGTCAAATCATCTTCCTGGATACTAAAAAGGAATACACATAAGAAATGAAGGGGTTGACAAGCACTGACTCATATGACAGAAGTAGTAAAAGGAGATAAAATATAACAGTAATAAAGAACCAGCATATACTTAAGAAAGTCTATGCAGCTTCTAAATTCTCCTAAAAAGGTGTTCCTAAGCAATGTCAAACAAGAGAGAAAAAGCTGATGTAGTGTAAGAACTAGAATTAAGAAGTGCTGCAAGATTTTCTAATCTTTGTAAAAGATAAAGGACATAAGAATATAACCAAAAACGATTAAAGAGAATTAACTGGAAAGACATCTATCCCATCTCCAAAATAAGTAACACCCTTTTCAGATTCAGTATCTGCTACTACCTTTTGGTTATATTTTATTTTTGGAGATGCACACAATGAAGCAGTGCACACAACATGGGGCCATGCATACTCTACCTGTCTCTGGTGAGTTTTTGTTCTCCGATGGAGATGAAGGAATCGGTCACAGTCTGTGCACAAATTCCCACAGACATTACATAAAATGATTGCAGCAGTTTCACCATCATCATGGTTGTCACACATTGGCTGAGAGAATAAAAAAGAAATAATTCCTCTATTAAGTCCTTCACTTTCTTCTGTTTTTATTCTCCCTTGTCACACACCCCACACCTCCCCTCCAATTTATAAAATTGAATTAAAAGCTTGTTTGGACTATTAATGCTATCTTTAAAATAATCAGTATTTAAACAATTATTCCTTGACACAAACCCCCTCAATTTATGACATCAGTTTTTCTGATACTCTTCATCTCATATTTTGTGTGATGCACCAAAAAAGTCTTTTTCAACAATACAGTTGAGACATTGCTCTCAACTAGTCTAAGAAGAGGTTTATGTGGTAACAACGGGTTATGGGCACGTTAACAGGAAAGTTCAGAGATATGAGTACTCAGGTTAGTCAAGAGGCATGATATTTACCCTTCATTACTTTGATATGCTATGTTTACTCTTTTCAAACATCTAAACAAAGCTGTAGGTCATCCATATCTCAGAGACAGTATGGTTGAAGTAACAAGTTTCAAAATTTATCATAAAATTAAATTGCTCTACTGATAGATTTTTTTTTAGTTCAGTAGGGTTCTGTTTTGCAATTCAAAATAGCCCCACAAATAGACTTCAACAACTGATTTTGACTATGCACATGTCTGAGAACAAGCTTCCATTGTAATAAAATAACACATGGTTTTCATGATACTCTCATGCAACTTAGAACAGAGTTCTTTCAAACCAGTTCTGGTAGGGAAACACACAGTTGACCTCAGCACTTGAATATCCTGATGTGAAACAGGACTGGGCAATTTCAGGCTGGGATCAGCAGCATGAATACCTGCTTGACAATGTTTTGGCTGCTCCTCTGACATCTCCAAGACCCTTGACTTTATTAATCACCTCAGAAACCTCTATGTTTGCTTACTTCTCATCAGATTTTTATTCCTTGCTGCAGCTGCATGCCTCCTGTATTGTGTTTCTACCTACACTAAACTGCTTTGGATGCTTCTTCGCTCTAACTGTGCTTGGTTGCTATTGCACACCCTTCCCTTGCTTCCCACAGGGATCCACCTAATCAAGATATGTAGAAACCAGCTTCATTACCGTGCTCTTTCTAAAATGGTATTAAAAAGCACAAGCTTTTTGTCATACTGAAAAGTACAGGAATTTTGTCAACTGAAAAGTATGGACAGAATCATATTCCATATCAAATTTATAAATCCTGAATCAATGGCAGTTTTACTAAATTCAGTTAGAAGGAGTTTCTCCCTGGGGTAATCATTCTCCAGTGAGATGGGGAAGAGGAAGCGAAATTACAGAGAAGTAGTTATTGAGTAACAAAAAGGAATTGATTTTATTTCATGGCAGGGGATAAGACAGAAAGAAAAAGCTCTGATAGAGGGTGCTGTAAAAACCAGTCAATCTACTAAAATCTTACCTCACAGGTGTTAGGAAGGCCTTGTTTCATCCTGAATACTGGTAGAATTGTAACATTACTGTTTTAAGTTGGAACTTATGCTTTCTGAGCAGTGCTTATTTAGAATACAAATACTTCAAACATGTATGTATAATCCCCATTGGGATGGAAGAAAAGGGAGAAAGACCAAGTGTACCATTCTCTACCATTATTCTAAATTATTTGATGAGTGAAAAAATAAAAACCCCCACAAAACTGTATGATTTTCAGTCTCACCATCTGTTTCTGCTGCCCATCCTTTCCCATCCATCTTCCTGAGGATAGTCTATCAACATGATCCTGATCAAGTACACAGAGGGATGCTAAGGCCAACCATAGCTATTGAAAGACAAGGTAGAATTAAATGTCTTAGGCATATCAAACCAAATACTGAAGAGAGAAAATCTGTCAGATTAGAATGCCACCTTTACCTGTAAATTCTATTATTGTTAGCTGAAGCCTGCTAGTACAATGCAAGTTTATTTTCCAAAAGAAGTCAGGAGCACAATAAAACTTATTTAACTTTTGGGAACTACCTTGTTTCTTTCAGGTATGTCACTATAAATACAGTAGTCATCACACAGGAGAAAGTGAAGAAGCACATCATGAAGAAATATGACAAATACAGACTTGCACATTGCTCCCAAACATTGCAGGCTTTGGGGAAGAAGAAATTCAAGGACACAGACTAATAAAAATAAAATCAACCCCAAAAACAACCACCCAAAAACTTCAGCTCAGTGAGACTGCTTTTCCTGTCCCTCCTCACTGCATAGGGCAGTTGGTATTACCAGAAAAGGTAAGTGAGCTAACTAGTCAAAGGAAGCTCTTCTCTCTTCTTCTCCACTGACTAAAGTGAGCTGTAGCTGAACAGATGAACTATATGAGGATAATTTGTCAGTGCAAACAAAACTGAAGTGCACTTGACAGCTGCTTTTTGGACCAATCTTTAATCAAACATTTGATCTGAATAAAATTGCTTTTGCTGAGAAACTTCACTGGACTCTCCCCCGAGACCCCACATCTCCATGACAGAACTACATTCAGTCACAAGAGCAGCTGGGCTGACATTCAGGGCCCCTCTAAGATCTGATTAAACTAATATGAGGACAACAGAAGCCACTGGTAGTCTGAGACTGTGACCTCCAGAAAGCAGAGACTATATGAATAACAAAAACTATGAAATGCTACAGCCTTTTAAGCTAAAATCTGTACTCCCTATGACAGCAGGAATGTCATACTTTACAAATATACTGTCCATGGTATTTCAAGCAATCTGTTCAGGTTAAAGTAGTCCTTAGTTTCTATAAAAGATTCACAAAGTAAAGGTTAAGAAAAGAAAACCTTAGTCTTAGTAAAGACTAAGAAAACAGGTTACACCATGTCAGTCATAAAGGGCTCAGCAAATATTTTTTGAGACAAACACGTGAAGCTTAGCTCAATTGTCCTAGAGAACATCTGTTAGAGTGTTTTCATAATAGCATTGAGATGTGTCAGCTGATTACCTAGAAGTCAAACCACTTACAATAATTGCTTGGAGAGCTGAAAGAAGATAGCTGATACATATTGTGCAATTTTCCACACACATGATCTCGGATTTAGTGTAAGGCAAGTGTGACAAACTTCAAGCAGAATTATTTAAAGAATAAACCCCCAAATGTATACAGGCATCACACTTATTCTTCATTATTTCTGAGATTCCCTAGATGCACATTTAATTCTGCTTCAGTTTTGACTTATGTATTTCTGACATATAAGAAGGTTCTTGAATGGGCTCCTACTGCACATTTACAATGAACTAATGTTAAGTTTGGTGAAGTTCTTACTCTGGTTGTTGCAATGCACCTCACAGGTGATCTGTACTCTTCTTCCATTTTGGTCAGAGCTATAATGGTTTCAGCAATAGCATTCTTTGTCACACGTGACCAAGCTTCTGACAGATGACCCTGTTAAAGAGGAAACTCAATTTATTACAGCTTTTATTAAGAGCAACTAAAATTGTAATTAGAACAGTTACAAAACAGTAGGTTAGTATCTCAAGTTAGAACAGACAAAGAGGAAATTGGGGATGACTTTGACAAATTAGGTGTTTTTGCAGAATTATGTGTTTGAAGGGACCTTCAAGATCATGTAGCTCCAACACCCTTGCCATGGGTAGGGATACCTTCCACTAGACCAGGTTCCTCAAAGCCCCATCCAACCTGGCCTTGATTTTCAAATCAGACAAGTCTGGTAAAAATTAGCCCTCAAATACTGAGGTGATTGATTGAGGTTGTCTCTGAGCAACTACTGGAATAATTAACTTGGAATAGCTAGAGGGCATATGATTTAAAGAATGGAAAATCCTTTTCCTAAAGTGTCCCCCACCCCTTCTGGAGAAAGAAAGATGTAGAGCTGGAGCATGGGTGACTGTAACCAGCACACTGATCACAGTGGGTTCCTAGAAAAATCAGCTTCACATGCCTAGCTCAGCCTCCTAAATAGACACCACAGTTCCTGTATTAGAAAGAAATAAAGAAGAGTACACATCAAACATCAGAACCACAGCACACTTTCCAATCTCTAACATTCTGAGCCTATGGCACTGACTCATACCCTCAAGTTTCTGATTCAGAGGCTGCTGCATCCTTGAATTTATAACATAATCTCTAAAGTTCTAAACTTCATGCTGAAGGTGACACCTAATTGAGATTCAGTGGACTCTAAAAAGGAAACTATAGTGACTAACTCAGATCCAGGTACCTACACGCTGCAAATGGTGAAAAAGTTATATGAATCACATTTGGAACTCATATGATGAGGATAGTTAGACTGATGCCACCCTGCTGATCATTAGCAGTTCTAGAAAGCCTCAAAAAAAAAAAAGTTTTCCAACACGGACTTTAATTGTAACTCTTACCAATTGTGAGATTCTAAAGTCTTGTAGTCAGAATCAACAGTAGCAATTGCAGATAACTCCCACCCAGCTCCAGCAGCTTTAAGAAAAAACCTCCTTAATCTAAGAACAGTGGATGGTTTAGAAAATAGGACTCCCATCCAGAAGACACTAAAAACCTTTCAAAGAGTATTCACAGAGGAAAATCTGGGTCGTTTAGAGCATCTCAGGGAAACAGGTGCAGAATTAAGGAAAACGGAAACAACCTCCCACTGAAATTCCTTTCCTAAACACATATATAAAACCTTTCTTTTCCTTTGCCAATATTGTTTCTGGGAAATAGCTGATTCACTTTTCATCAAATTTTCTGCCAAAAAAATTGTATGAAACAGAACTATGGAAAATTTAAGGCCAGATCAATAAAGTAATAAGTAACTGTAAGTGTAGATTTCTGTGAGTGAAAGACATCAATATCAACCAGAAAATCGATTCAGTAAGTCTAGATACACACATGAAAAAACAATGCTATTATTTTATTTCACAGATAAGTTTTCATGTTCAATTGAAGTTCTGAGTGCTCAAGATTTAAAAATCAAATTTTAAAGTTCACAATGCTAGAAAATGACCCACAATTATTTTTTACCTCCTTAATTTCCAGTATAAGCAATTTATTAAAAAGCTTATTTCAAAACTGGATTTCTGTTTAGCAGAATTAGAACTCAGTTGCTGCTGCTCTTAACCCTAGACTGTATGCAGAAAACAATAGGGCTTTTTTTCTTGAGACCAACTAACATTTAATAGCTCAATCTGATACTAACTGTACCAAAAGTAATAAAAAATGTATGTTTCATTATCAGAAGTACGTGAATATAATCCACATTTAAAGGACAGTAACTCACTGCTGCCATGTCTTTAATGAGTTTAATGATGATCTCTGAAATCTGTGTAGGTGTTGACCCCTTCATCCACCAATGACTTTCACCTCGCCGAATATAGCTGCAAAGGATAAATGGTAAGAGATGAAATAAACTCAAATAATTAGTATTGTCATTATATTGTCAGTATTTGTCAAAATCCAGAACAAATAATAGTGTACATACTCAGCATACAGTAGGCTGTAGTTTGTTACGTATTTTTAAACCAACCTGGAATTGAAGATCATTGGAAGTGTGACTGTAGTAACTCCTTTGCCTGCAGTAGTGCCAGCTGTACCTGTGATAGTAGTTCCTTTGGCTTTTAGCTGTACAGTGAGAGCTTTGGCAATGCATCCCAAAAACATGTCCAAGATACCTAGTTTGTTCCAATCTCCCTTTTCTGTTGAATGAATGATATCACTTATATCTGCTGGTGGAAGAGACTTCACCCCTATAATACTTGCCAGGCGACTGGGGGTTACTTCAGGCAAAACACGCCTCAGTAATGATGTTACCTGGAGAAAAGAAAAATCAGACCACAGATCTTACCAAGACAGCTGGAATTTTCAAGCAAAATCAAATAAAGTCCTTCTTCACAAATTATTTCAGTTAGAAGGACTCAATCTAATTGGTTTAGTTAATTACTCCTGTAAGACACTGTGCAGTATTTCTATCTTATGATGAAGTGTTTATTAATTAAAACAGCGAGACAAAGCCAAAGAGTCTCAAACAGACCTCACTCAAACAGTACTTAGTCTCCACTTAATGCCAAAATTAAGTTTGCTACTGGACTTAGAAAAACAGTGATACAGAAGCTTGTACAACTCTGATTTGCTTGCATGGTACAGACAGGTCACCCACTTCACATGCATTACTGAGATGCCAGGAACTGTGGCAGAACTGTTACAGACAGTTTAGAATTCTGGAAACAAAGTACTTGCCTGAGGTACTGAGAATTATAGTACTCTTTCTGACTCCTTTGTATTTCCTTTTGATAGTCTAACTGGAATTTTTTGCTGCACCAATAGTTCTGGACCCAACAAGAGTTGTCTTGAGATGACATAACCATACCAACTGGTGAAACTGGGGTTGAAATTGCACGTATCATGCAAAGTTTGGTCCAAAACAGCATGAAAGAAAGCTGATGAAAGCTTAACATTCCAGATGTAATTTTGCAAACCCTCAATGTTCTTTTGAAAAGATACTGCATATCTGCAATGTATCAAAATTACTAAGTATCTGCCTCCAGGCAAGTTGAGAGGTAAGATTTTAACAGTTCAAAAATTGGAAAAGGAAGAAAAAGAGCATGAGACATAAAAACTTCTGCAACAGAAAATTAAAATCCACCTAAAGATGGCACAGTTCCTGGCAACAAAACAGTGCAATAACTGTACTAATGCAAACATTTTATATGTTTATATATTATTAACATTATTAAACATATATACATGTGTTTATATATTATGTGCATATAACTATATATACATTCAGACAACACTCAAATTCAGAAGGAAGCAGATATTAAAACTCACCTTGAGGATACCAAGAGTAGAAAGGAGCTGTCTAGCTCCACACTACTACAGTTAGAGCCTGAGTGTAAGACACAGATGCTAAGTACTCATGCCAGATCCATAACAGACTGGCAATTAAGAACCTCTTACCTTGCCAACACAGGCTATGTGGGCATCATAAACACATAATATGAAATACTGAAAAACCCCTGTGCTGTTCATCTGACAGATATTTTCTACCATGCTCTACTGATTAAAAAACCCCAAACACCCTAAAACCTGACACTTCAACTGCTAAAATAATTCTGTATTTTTTTCAAGCACGTGGTTTTAGGATTCAGAAGACACTTTCCTAGGAATACCAAGACACTGGGGGAGAGGTCAGCACTGACCTGTCTCTGCACTCTGGGAGAAGCAGTGTGCAGCAAGGAGAAGAGGTCCTGGAGCAGCGTGAGCTGCTGGGCCAGGTACTGGCGGCCCACGTTGGAGCCGCTGAGCGCCAGGACCATGGAGAGCAGCTCGAAGCAGTAGGCGTCCGAGGAGGCGTCCTCGTCGCTGGGCTGCGAGTTGGCGTTCTCCTTGCTGGAGATGGCGTGTTCCCACTCCTCGCGGACGCGCGTCGCCTCCATCCGTATGGCCTGCACGATGTGGGCACACACCTGCCCGAACAGGAGCCAAACACAGCAGCGCTCAGAAACTTCTAGCGACTGCAAAACGTCATGGTTTAGCTATCTTTTTGACAAATATGGCTACAATAGAAAAACTGTGAAATTTGGCCTGTACTTAAATTATTTTTTGGCATAAATTCAGATGAAGAACAACATGATGAATTTGCTCATCTTTATTCTGGAAAATTTAATTGAAATTAATTTTTTATTTTATTTCAGATCCTGCCTTTTAATTGACTTTTTACATAGAATTCAGGCTAAAAAAACCATTCCACATAAACCCCCTATGAAATACATCTACTCAACACACACAAACAAAAAAGCACTTAGTAAAATAGTCTCTTGTTCAGTCTAATAGTCAGAAAGTCTAAATAAATGTTAGAAACAACAGCATGGTAAAAAGCATTTTTAAGGAGACTACAACATTCATGAAGATGAGTGATAGACAAGTTGATTCTGCTTAACTTACTAAACTAAAAAATTTCAAAATTAATCAACAGCTCTGTGAATGCGAAAATCTTCATAGCAATATTCACTGAAAATTAGCTTATTTATTATAAGACACCAAGATTTAATCCTCAAATAATTTCAAAAGGAACAAACCTGTTTCTGCAAATTTGTCAGTTTGCTCCGGCTGAATATGATCCCTACCATGTGCTCCTTCAGGTCTGCATCTGATGTTGCCTTCATAAAAAAGCATATTTAATATTAGATCGAAAGTTTCAAGAACACTTCCTAATTACTATGGCAATTAACATGGAATGTATCAACAAACTGTTTTATAAGTTAGTAGCTTTTTTTACAGGAAGATACATAAGCAAGATCAATTTAACTATGCTTAATAAATACCACTTCAATGTATCAACATGCCCTTTGTAAAAGGAATATAAGCATCAAACAAAATAATAGGCAAAATAGGCAGTTTCTTCATACTTTTTCTCTAAATATTAACAGGGCCTCTCAAGGCAAAAGATAATAGCCAGCACTTTCATGTTGACCATTATGACAGATGTTAAGTACTTCTGTAACTGTATGTATCATTTGCATCACCATTACTGTGGTGTTTCCATGAAATGTATATGCCTCAGTTATAATTTACCTTAAAAAAAAAGACACTATGGTTTACTACAAAAAATATACTATGATATTTTAAAAATAAGCAACTGTAACATTTTACTTCTGTTTTGATCTAAAAATTATGCAACATAAGAAATGGAACAACTACTGAAAATCATCCTGGATAATTTTTTTCAGCAAAGTATTATTGATAGAATACAAATAAATACATTGTGTACTTTTTCTTCTCCTTCTGGGGAAGACAGCAGTGCTTTTTCTTCTTGTTCTGGGGTTGGCTCAGCATCTCCAGAGATCAGTTTCCCAAATACCTGGAAGAAACACAGTGATAATTAGAGCATCTCAAAGATAAACTTGTGCAGATGTGACATTTTCCATTAAAATATAAAGCACTTAAAGTCTACAATTCATAACAACTTCAGCTGTATAACACATCACTAAAATCCCACCTGGGATGTTATAAGTCGGAATACTCGCAGTGTTTCAGATTCACAGTTTCTTTGTTGAGCTACGCTTGCAGATATCTGGCCTGCTATTTTAATGCTTTCACCATCCTTCCATCCAAGAATTTTTACTTGTCGAACTCTCAGTGTGTTCTCTGGACCCTTCAACTCAATTTTGATGATGTGATTATCACCCCCAGGAAGTTCACTTGTTACCCAGCCAATATGTCTTGAATCCAAGTCTACCTATTAAAGAGGAATATAAAGTTGGAAACTGACATTATATTAAACAACAAGTCACCTATCATCATGTATCACTGTAACAAATACTATGCTTGTAATTCTCAACCTGAACAGTAAGACATGATTAATCATAAAAATAATCAACCTCCTGAGTTTGGATTAAAAGTGACATATAGCCATTTCTGTTTTATCTGTAAAGCTGATTAGAAATAGTGACCTATCTCTTTTATCATCAAAGAAACAGTTCATATATTTAAAAAACAACTCTTAAAACTAATATTTGATCACTACTTTTATGAAAAAAGAAAAAAACAGCCTCTATAATTTAACTGACAATATAACACACAATTATTGTTAGATACATTATTTCATCTCTGTTCACAAAAACCCCTGCCAAAGAAATTGTAACTCTGTGGAAGTCAGGATTTGCTTCGCTTATCAAGACATGCAGGACTTAACTGTAAAAAAGGGAGATGAACTGTATCAAATAAAGTTTATTTTAAAATAAGTACTGTTAAAAAAAAAAAGAACATATGTAATGCTATATGAAACCATATATTTCATATGAAACTACAATGTCACTACTGGAAACCAAGCACTGATAGGGTGCAGTGCCTCACATCACTACTCGGAGAAACCCAATCCCTGAGCCAAGTGAGCCCTCTCTCCTACCCATGAGCTCATTTATAATGAAGTTAATATTTGCTCTTCCCCATTTCTATATTAATTCTCAGTATCTGCATGGAACTGTGCTGTAGCAGACAAAGCTAACTTCTTTTTTAATACCATGAGACAGGATACAGTATGTGGGTGTGCTGGAAGGTAAAAAGCTGTTGGAAAAGTGTCAGAGCAAAAAGGGAGCAAAGCTGAATCATTCCCTGCCTATATTCTGGGAGTCCTTTTTGGAAACCTTCTACAGTTGAAAGGATAAGTTACCATATAGTAATTAAAACTAAATTAATCTAAGGAACATTTTACATAACCCTGTTCTGTTTCAGTAGAAGAGTAAAAACTTGATCAGTAGTATACATAGATTAATTCTGTCATTAGTAATACAGTATTTTCTAAGGCTTAGTCTGATGTCTGATATTTGCAAAGTAATTTATCTACTGTAAGAAATGGAAGCTATTTGCCCAGAAAAATCTCTGGTATGTGCACAAAAAATGACAGCAATTTTTCTACGTCAACTGTTTACCTGCTTTATTCTGCAGAGATCTTCTACTGCCTTGCCAGTTAGGAAGGTCATGGAAGTCACTTTGTTCTGCAACAAACAAGCAAAGTAAGAATGGAACACTTCAACTGAGACAGTTCTGACTAATTCTTCTGTATTAAGACAGCACACACATAAAAGAGGAAAAATTGCTTCATTACAAAAATACCAGTGTGCTCTTTGTATTAAAAGCTGTAGCTGAAATACAGGTATATATGTAACGCTGCCGTACAGATCAATAAAAAAGAATGTAGAAAGTCTAGAAAATTTGGATTTTATGACAGCTCCTTATTTCAATGCTTCTGCAGAAACCAGGAGCAGGAAAAGTGACCTAAAATAATAAATGATTGAAAATGCACCTGAAACAGAACATGCCACTAAGAATTAAGTTTCCCACATTCAATTTTATGCAACTTTAAATTCAGACAGACTGATCTGATCATAACAGTTCCTGCTTTCTAAACAGGACTTTGAAACTTTATTTGAAATGTGAACTTCTGAATTAGAATTATTCTGAATTAGAATAACTGACAAAGAAAATAGCGCTCATGGATTGACAAACACATACAGCTTGGACTATACACCTTTAATGAGAGACAGTTTTATTTTCCTCTTACCCCAAGATCTCTGGAATTGTCTACATGAACACAAACATAACGTGCATTGATTCCTTTTACACAGTTAATGGTGATGTTCTTAGTTTTGTTTTTGTCCTCATCTCCTGACTCCCAGAAGGTTTCTGTAGACCCATCTGTTAAACTACCAATCATGGCAGGTCGGCTTGATGTTTTAATGTCAACAATGCTGGTTAGGTCTTTTAGACAAACTACTATACACAGCTCCTGTGAAAACAAATGGAAATTTTTTAAATACTTGAGAGGCATGATTTACATCATAATTCTTAAAACAACATAGACATTTCTGTTTTGACAAATGTGCTCTCCAAGAAATATGTCCTTTATTGATTTAAATTATTCAGTCCTTTAAACCAAAGGAAACATTAATAGTTAAGAGCTGAATATATTAGCAAATGGAAAAAAATTCCATTTTAAAAATACTAAACAGAAGTATTAACTCATGCTCCTTGGAAGAACAAAAGGAAAAATATGTAATCAAAGAAGAATTGGAAGTACACAATATTTAAAAAGTTAACCAACCCCATGACATTCCCCAAAGACTTCACTTGCAAATAAGCACTTAAAAGCACCGCTCCAAAATTTAGGTTTGAGTGATACACAGGGTCAATATTTGAACCTAAGGCTAAATATGAGAGCCAAAATAGCAGGGACAAGATCCCAAACCGAGGTACATTCAGGGAAATATGACATTTCAATAAAGAATCTTTTAATTTAAAGATAATCATTGGAAGTACGGACTGTTCACAAATGATCTCTGCTTTTGAGCCAGAGTGGTAATACTTGCCTGATTCATGACTTCAAAACCAGACTGAATGCTGATACTAAAACTCTCTTCACTATCTCCATCATCAGATTTAGACAAAATATTGTTGATATGATGAAAAACATTGCTCTGGTGCAGGAACTGGTGATCAGATTGTTTGAATTTAAGACTCCAGCACCTGAAAACACAGTTGACTTTGAAATTTTGAATGTTGGCAGAAGACATAACTTACCCATGGAACTATTAATTACATTTTTGCTTCTAAAAGTATTTTTTATAAACATTTAACTTCAAAATTTTCCGGATCTCAAGTGTTTCTAGTGTACCATTTTGAAGAAAGTAGGAATAAACTTTTCTTAGAATTTTAATAGTAAATGCAACCATTATTATTCATTTTGTGTCTCTGAGACAAATACACAGAAAAAAAGCTCAAAGTTTAAAGATATTATCCAGGTGACATATTTCTGAGGGAAGGGTACTACACTACCATGGATGTACACACAGATCCTACCAAATTATTTTGTAAGATGTTTTCTTTTCCATAGTGGACACAAAATAGAATTTAAAAGAAAAGTACTTTCCTCTCTACCAAGTCTTTTATACTCTTTATATGTATAAACACATATGTATCTCTTCCCCAGTGGTAAGGATGGATGTGCTCCTTCTCGCACAAAGTTTCCAAGCATCCTATTTACATTGCAAAATCTTTTAACCTGGAATTCGACAACATTTCCAGCCTTTTCAAGAATTTTGTTGCTTTGTGCCTACCTTAAGGCCATTTGCTGTAATGCACTACCACTGGGAAGAGACATCATAAGATCAGAGATTGTCTGCAGAAGGCGATGGAAAGTGTGGGGTAAGGGGTGAGCAGCTTCCCCAGCAATGACTATATCCGACAGAGGGTGCTCACACACTCGCGTGTCTTTTTCCTACAGAGCAAAGCAATTTGTTTGTTATTAACAGACTGAGGCAAAAGGTTAAGTACACAAAAACATTTCTGCCGTTTGCTTTAAGAGTAACTGCAACGATCTTACAATGAATGCAAGTTTGACGCGGTTCTTGGGAGAGAGTTTGAGAATTTTTACAGTAAGTTACATGTGAGCCTCAAACTGGGAATTTGGGAAGTATATTGTATACTGCCACATAATTCTCATGATTTAAAGATGTGAAGCATTACACTGCAATAATTTGAAAACAAAGAAACAAACCAGAAATAAATAACATATTCCAGCAGTCCAACTTTATCTGAGCAGCAAAAGCCCGCCATAGCAAACTTGATAACTAAGGTAATGTTATCATTTGCTGCATTTCATTAGAGCTGTGAAAATAGTAATTCTTAGTTAAGGTGTGTCAGTATCAGAAAAGCAGTGTACCAGGTTACACTGCTGAAAAGACTAATTTCAGAACAACTAATTTGAAAACTGGATTAGATCTGAAGTGATAAAGATTATCGTGATTTCTTAACAGAACTAGCATGAATTTTTTAGGTATTCATTGTGGACATGATCACGTTTTATATCAGATCTAAATCTAGAAGAGGTTGTATGAAGATATCTTTTGGAAGCATCATATGTTAGACTATACCATTTTGCAGGCTACATTTTCAGAATTATAGATTTTTCTTAAATCACTAAATTAAATATACATTTAATTACTTATTTGATTATTTAAATAGATATACACACACAGTAGTCTGTAAATTAATTATGCACTGTTATAATTAACTATGGACTTTTCTCAAAACACTGAAAGACACAGTAAACCAAACTGAAAAGCTTCTCTAAAAAATATTCTCTTCTCTCTTTTTGCAAGGCAAAGGAGGAAGGAATAAGAAGTAAATGATTATTTTTTTAAATTGATTAGCAATGTGCTTTTGCTTTGTTATTTCCCATGAATACTAAAAAATAATTATTTAGAAGACCTCATGATTCATCAGCACACAAAAAGTGATGATTGAGAAGAAAAATTAATCTATGTCTACAACATGAATTCAACTACAATTAAAGGTTTTGTTTCACAGAGGGAAGATTAAGGAATCTTTTTTCACATGAAAGTATTTCTAATTTGCCCACAAAATCAGCTGAACCTCACTTACTTGTTCTGCATTTTCTTTATTTGATTTATTTTCTTCATCCTCTTCTTCTTCAGGCTCTACAGGTGCAGGAGTCAGGGAAGCCACAAAATGCCATAAAATATCATGAAGAGAAGTTGTTTGAATGACATTACAAAGAAGCCAGTTGAAGGCCTAAAACAAATTACACACAAGGAGTTATCAATTGGTTAAGAAAACCTGGAGTAAAACCATTTCCTAAAGCATTTATGTAAAAGGAGGTGCACTAATAATTTGGACATGCAAATAATAATACAAAGGCCTTCAAGTAAGACATTATTGCTCTGTAGCTAAAACAGTTTATTAAAATGGCAACTATATTACAGGGAACATAGCATATTCTTAAATAAAAATTCCAAGACAGAATTTACAACCACCTTCTTTAAATCATACAATAGCTATCAGTACATGAATACCTCCATGGCAAAGACTCGGCAAGCAGATTTCCGTAAGGCTTGTTTCATTGCTATTTCAAGTCCTTCCAGATCATGATGCTGGATTACAAATGCCAATACTGGCCACTGGAAATTTCTCTCTCCTTTGGAAAGAGAGCTGTGGGCGGAGATTAACCGAGAAAGTTCAGGAGATGGATGTCTCAGGAGAGAGGACCCCACTTCTATTCAAAAGCATAAAAATATGCATACATTAGATTCCTTGTGCATTTCAATTTTATAGCCACAGTAAAAATGAAAAGCAATAAAGCAATTTTAGAATTGATTTTATTTTTTTCTGAGAGAAAACCATGTTAAAAAAGCAATATGGAAAAATTATGCTTCAACTGAGAAAGAAAATGCCACCTTCACTTTTAAATCAGGCACAGAAGATTCACCAAAAATTTTAGAACTATGGTAAATCCCAATCCAATTTTAGGCTAATTCTGTGCTTATTACCAAACACCTAATGTTTACCATTATTTTATAACTAAAAAGTCACTACATGCATTTATAAAAAATACATTTTTCTATGGTTTCCAAGAAGAATTGCAAATCCTTGAATCATTCTTCCCTGCTACTGATGTCTGTGCTCTTACCCGCATCTCCACTGTTGACTCGTCTCCTGGGGATTGCCTTGACACGTGCTGGCAAAATTGAGTGCTGTTTGTCATATTCTGATGCAACAACTGAATATGATCTTTGAAAGACTGTGCGTTTTGCAAGATCTGTATCTGTGATTGGACTGGTTTCCAAACTACGAAGAAATCAGTGAAGTAATACACCCATTAACGAATATATAGAGTATATCTGAATTATACACCAGTAATTAATAAGGATACATGCATTTCATAATCACAATGTTACTACTGCATGAAACTTTGTCTCATGTACCTAATAACTGTTTAAATGCTGGAAAAGAAGGAGCACATATTAGAATTACACATGGTGAAAAAGCATGCAAGTGCTTTATAAACAAATGTAATGATGGACATGATGAGTTCCAGGAATTTAGGTATTTCTTTTAGAGAGATACAAACATTCAGATCATGCCTAAATTGAAGTTTCAGATCAAACTTCTCCTGAGAATGCATGTGAAAACATCTATGAAGTGAATTTTTAATATGCAAGCCAACTGAAATTTAGAACTTTATGTGAAGTAATAGTTTCTAACATCATTAGCCTTAAAGTCAAATTTGAATTGCTACGGCTATACCTCTGACATGTTTCACTCCTTACCTTCAGTGGACTTCTTACAGTCTGCAGAAGGACTCCCAGCTTATGCTGTCCCTATAGGCCTCAGGAGACCATGGTGTCCACAGTTTTAATAAAGGAATATACCAATACGATGCACTCTTAAGGAGTTTTGTTAGAAAAGTTCTATTTCTGAAAAGACTACATTATAGATTGTAGTATTCCAATAAACTACTTGTGCAGTCAGTATGAAATACAACAAATTGAAATAAAAACAGATTAGAAGCAAATTTTCTTTTCATTACATCCTCACTATAATATGAGGAATCACTGACATCTGAAAATACTGAGCATTTAAGTAGATTCTGGACTATTATTAATAGTAAGAGCCATTTTTTACCTGGTGAAACAGAAATTTTTATACTTGCTTGAATTAGATCACAGTAAACTTAATGACACAAGAAAGTGGCTTAACCTGGCAGAAACCATCTAGCACTCTTGGTCCTAGACAGCATTGTCATTTCTTCAGTGACATTTTTATGTCCCACAGAACAAAGCAGCAACATCTGCTTTGTAAACTGTAAGGTAATGAAATTTCCTTTTGTTCAAACTTCTCTTCAGAATGAAATCCTGAAAGGAGAACAGCTACTTCCTTTCAAAAAGGCCATTAATCTGCACTCAATCAGTTGTGGTAAAAACAGATATACAGTCAAAAAAACCTGCCACATTTTCAAGGAGTTTGCAACAGTTACAGTACTTGGATTATTGATCTTTTGATCACCTCCTCAGTTCTGTAGATTCTGGAAAATTTTTCTCTATGGGGAAATAATCAGGTGGGAAGAAAAGGTTAGGGTTAAATTTCTCTGTATTCTAAGAGTCCTTATCAACTGAACAAGTATTTTTTTGTATTTGGGTTGTAAACCCAGGATCTTTCTAGAGACAAGTAATTGGTTTGAAGTGCAGGAAAAGTTTCAGTTCTGATTTGTATATTCCTTACATATTTACATATTCAAACATATTCCACTGCTAACAGTTGAAAATATACCTGATATGCTATGATTCACTGAAAATTTCCTAACTACAGCTTCATATGCTTTTGGCTTTTATGCTGCCATTTCAGAGACTGATCTGATACTTTAGTTTAACTGCAGCAATGTTTTCCTTTTTTTTTCCTTTTTAATTGGTGTTAGGCTTTAACATTTGTATGTAGCACCTAGAATTACAAGGAAGTACCTTGGGGGCATAGATTTCATGTTACTCTCTGGCTCTTCAAAGACATTCGGGCTTGCATCAGGAGTAACGGAGATGTACGGCGCAGGTACTGAAGTTGAGCGCAAGTATCTCATCTCATCCTGGAAGAGGTTGTCATCCTGGTACCCAACAAAATTTTCATGATGATGCCTACACCAAATGAGATTTTTAAATCAGGATTAAAGATTAACACAAAAGTCATTTGCCAATACACTTGGTAAGCCAACACTATTCACTTACTCTTCACCTATTAATGCTTTTAAGCTGGTTGTGACTTTAAACTGTTCATGGAAGATACATTGGCATTCTCAACCAGCAAGTAGTGGGGATCACCCTTTTCTATCTTCCAGTATTTTCATCAGGTACTTCCAGAATGTATTTTAGGTCCAAACATCTACCCAATATAAACATGACACACTACAGTGAAATTTACTTAGAATTACCATGAAAGCACAAGTCTTCTGGTTTCCTTTTTAATACTTTTAACTGTGAAGAGAAAAAAGTAGCACATAGGTCTGCTACTAACACACTAAGTTAAACTGCTTGGGATATTCGAAATTGTTTGGACAGAAACTGAACTGTTATAAAATATTTAGCCTCTGAAAGCTACTTAGGGCATATTTGACTCTAGGAGAAAATACAGTCTAAAAAATTGAACAAGATCATGGATCAAAACAAAAGAAAAAACATCAAGAAGAATTAGGAAAAGGTCTTTTTCTATGTAAGTTTTAGTTTAGTTTACACACACATTTTTATCCAATACCCTAGAGAGATGAGTATATATTCATACACTTCCTCTAATTACCTTGCTAATGTCTGTAGATAGAGACATGGCATCTTAATGGGAAAGTCTTCAGAAATTCCTTCTTTGAGACTGGGAAGTTGAGATTGGAATGCTTTTGCAGGGTTATAGCAGAGGATACTGGGCTCAGCAGCACTACTAAGTGACAGTAAATACAGTGCATTGGCTTTAATCACTTGATGAGCTTCCATAGTTGGCAAGGCACGAGGTGTCTTAACTTGCATTGGTTTTCTCCTGGATTGTTTAATCTATATAAATTTAAATAAGGCATAATTAAATTCACCACAGGAAAATCTGATAACCTTGCTCATAATACAGCTGATTAATTCTACCTGCTGTAAAATACCTTCCATGACAAAACGCATCTTTATTACTTTCCTGCCTTTGTAAACATTTAATGAACAGCGGCTAGTCTTGACATGTGCCTTAGGATTAATTTTGCATGCAAAAAGTTTCAAAAAGTTTAGTTTAAAAAGAAAAGTGAAATTAGCATTAACATCAACATATTTGCATACTTAATGCAAGATTTTGAAATCAGCCCTTGAAGACCAGTGCAGATAGAAAGCTAAACATATGAGCTGAAAATACCTTCTCTCTTGCTGCTGCTTGCTTTTCACGGAGATACTTTTCTCTGCATCGATCGCACACCAAATACCACGTGCTCCCTCCAATGCCACCATCACCACAATTCCCAGCCCATCCTCCACAGAAGTGCCCAATGCTGTTGTAACCTTGGCCACCTGCGTAGCGGCCACAGCCTACATCAGGGAAAGGTGAGAACAAGTTATTTCAAAAGAAGGATTCTTGCTCTATTATTCATTGCTGTGAAAGAGGGATGAAGAGGGGAGAAAGGAAGATGCTTGTCTTTTCCTGGCCTAATTTTCTCCTTTTCTATATGTCTGAATTGGTTACAAAACAAGGTTCTTGTCCGTTCTTGTTCATATGTCCCACAAGTGTCCAAAAAATACAAACGCATTGTAGTTTTCAAGTTTTTATAAAGAACTTGTCCAAAGCATGAACAGCTCCCTATTCAGCCAGCTAAGTTACGGTAAGGTCAGTATTATAAGTTAGCCAACAATATCTGCAATTTAACAAACATAAAAATCTCACCTCCCAGCTAACAAAGCTTAAGAGGAAATGGAGGGTATTCTTTCCCTGATTGGAGTTTCTCAGAAAGATTCAGGATTTTAACTTTGCACACACAGAGCTAAAAAACGTATAAACCAACAAGTACATCAAATATATTAAGTCATTGACAGCAGACAGAAGTTTTCTACTCTTGACAGTACAATAGTAACAAAAAATTCTGTCAATAAAGACCCTAAGCAACTAATCTCATATTTTATTTTAAGTTTTCTCAGCAGTTTCAAATCCTAAAGTATAAAACATGGCGTATTTCTGAAGAGCTACTGTAAAGTCAGAGCATCATTCTGACCTTGTTTCAAACAACTTTGAAACTTCTAGTTTAGTGTATTTAATAGCCTGAAACATTTTTGTAACAGTAGCTAACACCAAAAACGTGTGCAAAATTTACTTTATGGATGGACATGGGAATTAAAAATACCAAGTCTTACCTGGATGAGCTTGTCTCATGTGGTAAGTCACTGGATATGGATGGGATTCTCCACACAGCTCGCAGATGGTATCTTTTTCAGGTCCTCCCACTGCAAGCTGGGCCATCTCACCAAAAAGATTTCCCCTTGGTCTAGCCTCAACCTTTTCTTTTTTCTTTTTCTCCTTTTTGGCTTTCTTGTTATCTTTGTCACTTTCCTTCTTCTTTAATACTGCACAAGAACCAGGACTTGGAAAAATCATGTTTTGGGAAGCCGCTTTAATAGTTGCTAAAGAAATATCTTCCCAGAAAGCTACTAAGTGCTGCAGTGTTAATGGAAGAGGAGACTTGGATTTCATTGTGTGATGACTGGATGTTTCAAAGGAGGTAGTTTCAGTTTTTCCATCCTCACACTTTTCATGCAGAGGTGGTTCTTTTAACATTGAGAGGACTTTGTTTTTATTGATGCTACCCATTTTAGATATATCTGGTCCATGAGGTGAGATGTTGAACATGTTAAGAGCAGATGATATTTCCAATGAATGCCTATTTTTCAGCTTGGTTTCTTTTTCCTCTGCAGGTTGTTGAGTAAGACTGCTTCGTATGGGTGCATGCTCTTTGGACAGTTCTGGATTGAACTTCAAAAAGGATGAGCACGCCATGGCATCATGAACTATTCCTTCATGCCAAAGAAATGCAGCAAACACAGCTCGAGCACATTCTGCAACAGAAGGTGACATTGCTTGCTTGGCAGGCTCTATGGGCTTTGATCCATCTCCTTTGAAAAGGAAGTTGGATTTTTCCTTTTTGGGTCTTGTGTGCCTGCCAGCACATTTACGGCTCACTTTTGGAGACGCTCTCATGTCCTGCTCATCCTTCAGTGGTGCTTTTCCAATGCTGAAATGAACTTTATTAGAAGCATCGTCCAGACTTCTGAATTCGGTGTTGTCTTCACAGGTGGTATCCGTAATGCTGTCAGTCTTTAAAGTACTTGAAGTGCAGACTTCAACTACCTCACTGTGAAGGTTTTCTTGTACGACATGAGGGGAAGGAGCTCTGTTTTCAGTTTCTGGTGCAGATTTTCCATCTTTTGCAATAATTTTTGGTTTGGGTGAAGTGGACCTCCCCCTTAAGGGTTCTGTTAGTGGCACTTTCTTTTTGCGAAGGGTGTCTGGATCTAACGTGTAAGAATCTGATTTGGAGCGTTCTCGAGGAGGGTCAAGCTTTGTTTTTACAGGGGATGAAGCTTTCTGAGGTAGAGTTTTGTCTTGGGGCGATGAGGATCGTGGAGAACTAGCACCAGATCTAATGCCTGTAAGTGTCTTTGTCTTTGGAGAGGACGACCGGGTTCCTGGCCCTGGAGATTCAGCTCTCAGACCAGGAGTTGTTCTTCCATCAGTTTTTAGTGTCTGCAAAGTGTTATGATTTGGTGACAAAGATCTGCTGTGCGAGTCTGACCTCAGCTTTGCAGTGTCTGATTTCAGCATCAGACACTCACTGGCTGATAAGCCATCAGTATTTCTGGGCTTCTTCTGCTCGGCAGCAGCTCTGTTCATTCGCACATCAAGCTTGGGTGACCTGCAGTCAGCTCTGTGTTTTGATGACAGGTCTGATTTTCCTGCTGGAGAAACTGGTCTAGCAGCTCCTGTGAAATTCATTCGGTCACCTGTATAATATTTCATAATTGAATTGTTACATGTTGACAGTGACACCTTTAACAGTACGAAACGAGGACTAAAGACCTGTACACAAAATAAAGATCAAACACATGCTTCTGCTCACATCAAAATGAAAGGAAACATGAAGGGATCTTTTCCCCCCTGAAATATTTTTGATATGTTTCTTTTCCCAAAGATACACAGAAACAAGTGTTAGGAAGTTTCTACAGAGAAAACACTTCTATGGAGGTTATCAAAAGGCACAGTTCAGTCTTTCTATAAAACACTAGTAAAAGAAGCACAATTTACATACTTAGGTAAAATTCCAGGAGTTAACTAAGTTTAACACAGTTGCAACAGAAAACAGGGACTATTTATTATCTCATCTCAATGTCAAATTATCTCAGGCTGACTGCAACATGAGGCTTGCATGGGGATCAAATGTATTGCCAGATTTATTTTCTTTAATGCTCAAAAGTCAGGAATTGTAGGAAGTAAACACTGTTAGTAAGGCAAATTGGGCAAGAGGCTTGCAAATATGCTCAAAACTACTCAAATTGATAATCTATTGAATCTACTTTTTAAAGTGCCCAATCTACCCAACGTTCTGCTACCAAAACACTTAAACCGCCCCTCCAAAACACACTTTTTCAGCTGCTAAGTTAAATGGCTAAGTCTGATCAATGATGTCCTCCAACTCAGATGCACTAATTTATTGTTCCTATGCACAGTGATTTTGTACATATATTAATCTACAAAGCTGTAAGACTATAAGAGCTGTAAGAACTAGAGGTAGCTTAGTACAAGTACATACAAAACAAGTATATGCAGAAAGTAGCTTATTAAGGCAATCTGCTTCTGATACCTCTGTGAAACAAGTCTCTCTTGTAGAATTTTATTTTGAAAATTAATCCAAGCAATATGGGAATTACTGGCAAGCATTCAGCAGTTAATACAGCTGTCTCTCCATAAATCCTTACACTGCAAAATCTTGAATGCAGAGTTAAATCCTTTTGATTTGAATGGGTTATCAGTAGTCAAACAAGAGAAGTGTTTCCTAGGGAGGCCTGAAGAATTAGGACAGAGTACTTAGGAATATTTTACTTTTCTAGACATTAAGAGGTTATTTGCATTTGTGTGGGCATATTTTTGGAAAGCAAATAGTAGTTTGAGGTGAAGTGTCAATTAATTAGAGGATATGTGCAAATTTAAGCTTTGATTTCCAATGGGAACAGGATAGACAGTCATCTTTTATCTAGTACCTTCAGCATTAGAAGATGTGAAATCAGTGTCAACTTTCTTACGCATTATGGGATCTGAAGTAACTTCATGTGGTGCTCCATCACCAACCTGTACCCCTATGCTAGCAAATATATAGATGCGGTTTTTTCCCTACTATTATCTGTCATAATATAAAAATAAAAACCCAATAAAAAAATAGAAAAATTTGGGGCAAAATTTAGCAAACAAGATGCTTCCTCAGGTTACAAAAAGTTTATTATTTATTTGCTATTTCCATATTTAAATACCTTATAATAAAATTAACAACAACAGGAAAAAATGAAGGTAATTAATTATATTGCAATATTTAACAAGCCTCAGAGTTAGGATACTACCCTGCCTTCCCAGGACATGGCAGAAATTCATACTTTTCTGAGCAGAGAAGAAATACTGTGTCTATATTCAAGAATTACTGTGTCTATATTCAGGAATAATACATCAAATGTAAGCAGTGGAATATAATTAGAATTATTTATCAAGTATTTATCATCCTAATCAATTTTGAGAGCCTAATCTGTCTTTATTTTTACAAGTTCTATAATTGTTTTTCACTTGGAGGGGGGACATGGAGTAGGAAGGCAAGAAATAACATGGTACATTGTGATTTATAAAATAACTGTTCTTGCTAAAAGGAAAAAAAATGTTTCAGAAATATCAGTCCAAGCATTCAGGCATTCCAGCTTAGTTATTCACCAGTTTTACTGATGAGCTATTTTGAGATGCTTATTTTGTGACAGATAAATTCTGAAATGCAAATTGGAATTACTTTTATACACATTTTTCCCAGTCTTCCAGATGAAAAAATACTTCAGATTGAAACTTTTAAAGAATGCCTCACAAAAGAGAAAAAATAAAAAAAAGTGAAAAGATGACAATCATTTTAGAGGACAAAGAATGCTTCAAGCCATTCAGCAAAGTATCAAATTTAAAGTACATGCATGATTACCAAATACAAGTGAGGAAAACATTCCAGAGCAAAACTGCTTATCAAAAGTATAGCCTAACAACAGCTTCTAACAACAAAAGTACTTTGTTTTTTAAAAAACCAAATGTTTGTATTTGCACATAAAGAGATAAATAATCCTAAGTAGCATTCAAGAGTATCAGCGCAAAAAGAGAAATCTCTCAAAGGAAAAACTGCATAAAATAGCAAGCTGCTTTGTCTGTAAGCAATAACAAAAACAAAATCCCAGATTTATCTCCTGTTTCTTCTTATATACTTCTTTTGCCTGTTTGAAAACAGGTGTAATTAGACTAACAGTCACTTTCCATTTTACAAAGCAGAGATAGCTAGATTGTGTATCATGGGGTTGCTGCAACTCAGGAAGGCAACACTGAATGATTTCATCAGATGAGCTCCCAACAAATATCAAAGCATTTGCTTTCAAAACATTATTTTATTACATAAATGAAATGAAAATGAATGAAAGGAGAAAAAAAAAAACAAACCCAGAACATTTTGCAGGTAAAAAATCTGAATAACCTTGCTATGTTGGCATGCATACCCACCCTTCAGTTTGTGAGAGAGAGATGAAATAGCAGAGGCAGGCCCAGCTACATCACTAGTTTTGTAAATACGCTCACGAGAAGCAAGGCAGCAGGATGGAGTTTCTACAGTGGAAAACAGTTGCACAGAAGCAGCACAGATTCAATGGAAAAGCAGCAAAGATAAAAACAAGCATTTAAAATGATACGCATCTTCCTTGTTATGTATTCCGAATTCAGTGTTTAGATTCCTACATTAGTTTTAAATGACAGACAGTGGTTTGTAGTAGAATGTAGTAGATCAGCCTCCTTGATCTAAAAATGCTGCATTTCCAGTATTAGTTTCTAGGATATAACAATGTAATATATGGGGGCTAGCCTATGAGATTTATGATTTATTATAAACACCAGCAGTGCCTAGTTTTGAACCGAACCTGGGTTTGAAATGTTAACATTTCAGATGTCAGTTCAGAAATGAATTATTTAGAACTTCATTACAGCCTTCCAGATGATCAATTTACACACTCTTTCATGGAAGTTAGAGAACATCTAATTATTTGTGTTGGAGTCTTGTTAATCACTGTAACAAACAAAAAAAAATTAAACACATCAAAACTCTCCATTTTCAAAAGGGACTGCATCTCAATAATGTAATATTTTGGTAAACTTCACTTCTGTAAAATGATGAGTTCCTCAATCCAAGAGACATAACTAAAAGTAGATGAGTGTCAATAGTACATGAAAAAAATTGTATCAGCTCTTAAAACAATTTCAACTGAAGAAAAATTCTGATGTCATCTATGATAACTTCAGTAGTCTACTGACACCAAATCTGTTAGAAGCACAGCTCTACAAAAATCAAACTTGGAGAAAAAGAATGACTTTTTGTTTCAGTCTATCATTTTATTTTTCTAATTTTTCCATCTTTTCCTGGTTTTAATTCTAGTTCTAATTTCTATTCCCACCTTTGGAAAAAAAAAAGAAGTAAAATTCTTATTGAAGTAATAATTGTAAAGAGAATGTATATGTTAGAAGACACTCTGTTTTAGATCCACCCTTTTGTACAAATGGAGTTGTATGGAAAATAAATAATTTCAATTCCTACACTACTGAAAACATCTTTTTGTTCTGGTAATACATTTACTAACTTCTACACATCAACTTACCAAGCCTGCTACCTTATGCAATGAGCTATGGTTCTAGAAACTCTGCAGTGAGAAGGCGTGTATACATTTGAAGTAAGAATTTGATTCTTTTAAAAAAGAAACTAATCCTTACTTTCTCAACACTGTATTAACACAGATTTAACGCAAGTATTACCTACTTTTGATACCTACAAATGATTTGGAGAGATCCAATAATAACTACATAGCTTCTGAGTAACAGGTTGTCACTCTGTCAATTTTTAAAGGTAAAAGGCAAACAAACATTAGGAGTATGAAACAGCAGTAGCAGCAAACCTAAAAATGTCAATTTGATACACTAGCATCCCACTCAATGAATAATTCAAGGAAAATGTTTACTAAACCCACTTTCATGAATGTACATTTTTACTTCATTCTTTCACTCTGTGTCTGAGAATACATTTTACTATGTTGTAATTTAGAGTTGAAGTACTACTAGTATTAAGTAATTTCAAGGGGACTGTGGGTCCAAGAGTATGACAATCTATGCATATCCAGAATAACTGGACAGCCTCAAGGACCAACATTTTGATCAGGACTCCTTCTATTTGAAAGACCCTCAAAGACAATAAAAACTTGAAATACAAGGCAGGCAAGGCCTGTCTCATGAGCCATTTGAATGTGACAGTGTGCCTTCAGTCATGCTCTTTCCTTCAACATAGAAATAGCTCCAGCTTGAAAAGTTACCCAATATGGAGACATAAGAGGCAATTCAATTTCTATGGCAGGATGCAGTCTTTTAACAGCTGTGCCTACTTCCTCTGAGGAAACCTAGGAAGGAAGACATACCACTAACTGCTTCATGTGAGTCTTTTTAAAACAAACTCTCTAACAATCACACAAAATGTCACTGGAAAATGGAATTAAGTTTATGTTTCTTCTGAAATGCCACTGGTTTTTCTGCATCATGATGAAGGAAAGCATTGACCTGCCTTTGCCATGCTGCCTAAGCAATGGATGCCTCTTAAAAATAATGTATTCTTCTTTCACTCACTTTTACTGACATGGAAACTACAATACAGCTGTTAGCTGCATTTCCTCAAGCACTGCAATCAAAATATCTTTTTTTCACCTCCTGAAAATGCTAGATGTCATACTGACAGCAGGACTAGGACTTTTTTTAATCATTATTTTTCCATGAATAAAATAATGCACTGAAGTAAAAAAAAAAGTTTGGACATTAAGGAAGAAAAAAGTTTAATATGGTTAAAGTAGGGGTATGAGTGAATGAATTAAAGCAAAAGCTGAAATATGCTATCATGAGAAAAATATTAGCAATATTCTATATCATTGGTGTGGTTTGGAACACCAACACTTGAGCCACATAAGTTTATTAACTGAAAGAAGTGTTCCTGTGCTGGAAAGGTAGATAAAAAAGAATTCTATGCTTTTCTAATTTCTAACTGCAACTTTTGAAGATGTGATATGAGAAAATCAGTTCTAAAAAAACACCTGACAATTCATACTCTTCCTCTAACCTTTACCATACCAGCCCCTCAAGGATGGTTTTGGATTGACTGGGCCTGATGTATGTTTCATATGTACCCTTGCCTATAGAACCTGAAAAGCATAGGTTATGAGACCATTTAATTTAGCCCAAATTTTCAGGAATGATGCCTTGGAAATAGGCAGCATCTGAAAAAACAAGTAGACCAGTTGTCATTGGTGTAACTGATAATCAAGTCACCACAAAAGAGATCATCATGCCTGGTTGAGAAGATCCTCTCCATTTTACTGAAATACTACCAAGAAGCATGTTTTGTGCTCCATATGTGTGCTGGTCTTTTGTGCCTCCTCTACAGTTTTAGAAAATGCAGAGAAGCACTGGTTCTAAACCCATTTCACCAGCACCTAGATGGGAAAGGAAGAAAACCAAAAAGAAACTGATTGCACAATACTGAAGGGATGTATCAAGGCAGGAGCTGATAATGGATGGTTGGACTGCAGCTCTGCAGCATGAAGTGGAGAGGAAGCAACCTGACAGGACACTATTGAACAGCAGCTCAGCGCTGCAGCTTCTGCTTGACCAGGAGGCGGTATCTCAAGCAAGCTGCCAGGGCTGCACTGGATGAGGGTTAACATATCAGAAGTCACAGGGGTCCAAAGCTTTTTAGCTCAGAAATCCATTCCTCATTTGCAGTATCAAGTCAGTTGTGAGGAAACATGGCATAAAGGTCTAACACTGGTGACTGCAGTCTCACATTTCCCTCTTTGACTTTAGAGCACAACGACCAATCATCAAATTTGGTAACTGATGCTGGGCAGCATGCCAAGATCATGTTACCCACACTTGCCACATCTAAGGAGATTTATGACCTGGGACATACTGCTGAAGGTTGAGAAACAAGATCTTCCATGACCCTCTATGCTTCCACACTTCCCCTACACTCAGAACTCAAACTGCAATTGGAGTCTTCTATGCTTTTCACAGAGTTCCTTGACAAATCAAGCAATAATCTTGTGGTGATGGGAGTTTGCAGTCACAAGCAAATCTGTTACTGATGATCTTACAAGCTTCTCAGAAGCAAGCACAAGCAGGCTGCAGGAATTAAAGCCTGTTTTGGTCAAATACCCAAGGAAGAAACATACATAAACTTGGGATCCTAATGCAAAAAATTCTTGCTAAGGCTCCAAGTTAATACAGATACTTTTGTACTCCAGGTGGGTTTTGCCAGCCCTTCTACCTTTTATGAACTTTTAGTTGCATGTAAGACTGACAAAGAATTAAAACAAATGGCAAGAGTACCTTACTTTCGTCTGTCCCTGTGAAAAAGAAAAGACTCTTGTATAACTACATCTGAAAATTAGCAAAGGAATTAAGCAGGACAGAACAATCAGCCCTTCAAAGAGTTCTAGCAAGTAACACAAAACTGAGTAAGAGTTTCCCTTTTGTTTTTTTCTAATATCCCTTCTGCAACAAATCCTTTGATACAACACAGAACCCTGTTTTTACTTATTTATGTTGTGGAAGGAGTTACAGAGACATTTTTATTTCTTCAAGAATCATATCTCATGAGGTAACTGTCCCAAACTGTAGTATTTCTGAAAAAAACCAACCAGACACTGTTGAAGGATAAAAGGCTGTGAGAAGTACTTTCCTTCTTTATTAAGTAAATTTGCAAACCAAACCTCAAGGACAGAAAAATCTGAAAAACCACCTACCTACAATCACCTCTATGAAAAACTATAATCTGTCACCAGCACAAAGTACGTTTATATCGGATCAAGATTTTTCTTCCTATTATAAAAATCTAAATTAAGGAAGTAATTCTAGAGGGCATTCAGCAGGATCCTAGCTTTCCTGAGTATTATGCTTCCAAATCAAATTTCTCCCCAAGGGTAGAGATCTCTGACGAAGAACAGAAAATGTAAATAGCAGCTTGAACTATTTAGGCTGATTTGCAACCAAGATTGGTATTTAGTATATAACCTCTGCAGACAGGGAAATCTAAGCTGGCACAACTTCTTTCTTTCAACTATTAGACTATCATTAGTCCACTTAATGTAACAGTATATTGACTATAAACATTCATTTCAATTTTAAAATCTAACTTTTCTACAGGAAGCCCTTAAGGATGGAGCAAGTAATTGGAAACTAAAACTAAGCATGTCTAGGGCAATTCAATTGACTTGCTATGGACTCTTAAGATATGTTGTTTAATGGATTTAGCTTTTAATTACATGTTTGGTAACAGGAGGCTATAAAGTGATTTAGAAATAATGAATTAAAACTGAATACTTGAAATTAGTTGGTTACAGTTCTAATATAACTGCATTAAGATATTAAATAAACAAGTATATGGATGTAGTCAGTCTTACAGGCATCCCTGACAATACGCTGAATTTGGATGAACTCACAAAAAGAAGATGAACAAGTTTGCAAAAGTTTAAGGAAGTATAAACAGGAATTCTTCTCCCATATTATTCTTAAATTTTGTGAAAACAAAGATGTTATTATCTCTCACCTTCATGAATAATTTACATTATCTGCATCAAACCTGACACTGGATAATAAACTGCTTTAAAAAAAACCCAAAACAACTCTTTGTACCAAATCACAGTCAGTGCACCAGTACAGTGCGACAATTTTTGCCCTTCTGGAAGAGCAAATAACAAAACCGGTTGAAACCTTATACTAAGCTAAGATCCCAAATCAGAAACAAATTTTAAGAAGTTTTCTAGTTTCATAATTTGTTTATTTGGTAGACAACCAGTGCTCCCCTCCTACCTGACAAAAAAAAGGCTTCAATTTGAATTGGATCCTTATGAAAACACAGAAGATGGAAATAGCTTACTGAATAAAGTTTATCTACACGTCTTAGACAGAAAAATCCATCGAGCAAGATCGTGTTGGGCAGTCAAAAACGATGTTTTTGTTTTCATACAATATAGGTCTAAATGCTAAAGGACAAATCATCTGAAATTTGAAATAAGACAATTAGGGTTATTTTTGAAGGAAAGCCGAGTAACTGATTTTACCTCTCTGAACAGTAGAAAAACCCTAAAAGTGATGGGAAAGAATAAATATTTGACAAATTCTCAATGAAGGTGCACTGATGCACTGGCAATCAGCTGTTTTATGTGAGTAGAGTTTGGAATATTCTGCTTTCAGGATGCTGGTATAAGTCCAGCAAAACTACAGAAGATTGTAGTCAAAATATTTCTGACAGTCCTTGTAAAAGCAAATTAGGAATCTTATTTTTAAATATCTTATTATTAGAATTAGAAACTAATTTAGTTCTCACATGAAGGACTTCACCGTCACTTCCGTAAGATGAGCTGGAGAGATGCATATACACAGACACTGAACTAACAGGGTCCCACAAGAAAGAGCTGAGGCACCCCAGAGAGACAGTTTGTGGGAGACAGGGATAAACTAGTATTCCTGTGACCTGTGCTGTGTTCTGCATTTAAGAGAGAATTTAGTGCAGTATCAGCTATCCATCATGAATGCTGAGCTTTTTGTTTTTATTAATTAAAACAGATTCCTGTCCTCCCATCAATAAGTGGGTTAGCTGGTGTTCACCTCAACAAGCAATTAATTACCTGCCAATCATGTGAGCACCCAAAAGAAAACTTACAAAACATTTCTAATGAGTAGTGTCAAGTTATTCCCACTGTCTATCCCTAAAGTTAGGAGCAATGACAAAACCACAAATTTAGCAAGTAAGAAAGTTAACACCTAAATACCTACTGCAGTGCATTTTTGATGTTAAAACAATTATCAACATTTTGTACTGTATGAAATATTTACCTTAAGTTACACATACAAACCCAAAATATTGTCAATATAAAAATTAAAGTTGAACAAGTATACTTCTTTGGGAGCATTACCTCACATGCTTCTGAATCATGAAAAACTTAAAAAAAAAAAACCAAAAAGGTGCACTGTGGCATGATTAGCAGCTGGTAAGCAACTGAGAACAGCAATGTCAAAGCTGCAGAAAATGGACTGATGAGGCAGGTAAGGCTGACAAACTTACTCTGAAGCTGTGGCTGAGGCTGCTGGAAGGAAAGGGGCTGTCCGAACACAAATGGACTGTGGACAAGGGAAGAGGGAGGTTTTGCAGCTTGATCAAAGATGGAAGGAGCTGGGAGATTTGGCCGTGACTGAATGGAATTCAGTATGGCACTCAGTTGGTCACCTGTAGTGGGCAAAACAGTCAAAACTACAACCTGTTACCTGTCATTCTCCAGAAAGGCAGTGTAAAATGGTACTCAAAGTTTAAATGATGGTAATAGAGAAAGCTCATAAATCTCATTTGGCCACATACAACCCTGGTTGTGGCTAAACATAAAAATCTCACTCCATGCATGACAATAAAATTACTGTTTTATAAGGATCATGGATATTTTACCGCAATTATTTTAAACATTTCAAAATAGAGATTTATATTTGCCTTGCTAAAAAATGAAGAGCAGCCAAAGGAAAAAAAACAGAAATCCCTAGCATTTACAATAATACACACATGCAACAGTACATGCAGAAAAAACGTTAGAAAAACTGATGACAAGGGAAAGCTAACATGTAATTAGGCTTTGGCAAATGTATTTCTGTGCCAGCGTTTTGGTAAATATTTGCTCATTTTTGCAAATATTTTTTAAAGTATTCTGTCATGCTGTTTTTTGAGATCAGATTCAAGGTAATTTAAAAATCCATGAGAACCACTTGAGAACTGGAACTGGTTTTCTGAAGAACTCACTACATTTGCTGAGAGGCAAATGAAGGCCAACAAACCAGCATATTAAAAACAAGAGTTTTAATTTCTGAATGCCAATTTTTGAGAAACTCAATGTGAGCATTAGAAATACATGATGCCTCAGTAAGAAGGCCACACCATGTTGTAACTTGAAGTATACTTAGTAATATGAGGTAGGAGGCACAATGAATTTGAGAGAATCTCAGATATGAACCATCACCAGACAAATCCTAGCAATGTCATTTTATTCTGCAAATTCCTATAATTTTGACATCATAGTAGAAAACCTAGTAAAAGATTTTAGCAGCTAACACAGAATTTACAACATTTTTTGATATCAATGGTCTTTCTAAGGAGTCAGAGAAAGACCAGCAGATGCATCAAACCCAGTATTACCTAAGAACTCTTAATTTATTTTCTTGATATTTTGGGTTAAAAAATAAGAAGAGAAAAAGACCAGAAAATAGCTGGAATGCCCTTCCAAATAATCATCTATGGGAATCAATGAATCAATTTTATTTCACTGTTTTGGAAGCAGCATACCTAAAAACTACTGGAATCTGTACTTCAGCAGCAATCATTCTTACCTTAAAAACCTAGATGCGATTGAACAACCTGGTCTAGGGGGTTTGGACCTAGTGATCTCTAAGGTCTCTTCCAACACCAGCCATTCTGTGATTTACATTCTGACAAACTATTATTCTTAAATGCAACGTGCCTAATTCCTAAAATTAGTAATTATTTTAAAGGGAAGAATATCTGAGAAGAAGCTGAAAGTCATCTGTCCACAACAATCAAATAGGGAGGTGGGTTGGGCCAGTCATGAGGAATATTAAAAACTTGCCTGTAACAGAAAGCTGGGAGAGAGAAGACACAGCTAAATCAAACAGATTCTTTTTGGGAGTCAGGTCTTCTTTCTTGCAGGTAATACTGCATACCTAAAATTAGCAGTTTTACAGTAGGAAACCCTGTTACCTACTGTTAAACTACACCTATTATGGGGATCTTTACATTTGATCAGTCATTTTGAAACACTCTTGGATAGAACTGAATTTTCATCAAAACTAGGGCATTCCTATAGAAGTACTTTTAACAAAAAAAAGGCCGCTCCAAAATCGCGCCTGTGGCTTCGATTTTTTTTATTTTTCACAAAACTCAAAGCTTCTTAGACCTGAGAATATAGAAAGACTGCATATAAAGTAAAGGTACAGCTAAAGAATTCTATTTTGGGGGAAGTAAGACCATTATTCTTTCAATATAGTTGCCAACACTCTCCACCCTTGGGCAATTCAGAAGGAAATACAGTACACAGAGTGAATGAAGTCATGTAGCTGAGTTCTTCATTTACACTAAATATCACGGCTTGAGGGTATGTTGAGAAAACAATGCATACAAAATAGTATGGAATTCAATGCCAGGAGTAGCTTCCAAATGTTTTGTAGCTGTATTATCCCAAAGAAACACCTTTGAAACTGCTTAAGATATAGTAAAGAGAATCACAATGTCTTCAGAAATCGGGATGCCAGTTAACATAGCATATTCATCTCTAAGATTTTATCTTTGGACAACAAAGAAGAAAAATATTGTTGTCTTAATATGTTTCTGCAGAAAAAAGAATAGATAATATTTCTGCACTATTACACAATTGACACTGAGAGACAAGCTCTATAGTACTGCCTCACATCTTAGATACTTCCACTTCTGTAATTCCACCATTACTCTGAAATGACTATGGATAAACTGGGAAAGGAAGGTTTAAAAGGCTCTGTAAAACAACATGAAAATGCTTCAACTTATCCAGCCTTGGTCCAAAAAAGAGGGTTTCCTATAACAATGCATGGACAAGTATGAACCACTCTCTACACAGTATAGCACTGTAAAATGATATAAAACTATTTCATGTTGTGACATTAACAGACTAGACTATTTAGGAATAATTATTTTCCTAATCTTCCCTCCTTTAAAGTAAGTTTAGGTTATTTTATTTAGGATGCCATGAAGAAATATATGCTGGTGCTAAAAACCACACAGCACACCTTAGGCCCCTATTTGTAGTGACAGAGACTATAGCAATATAAGAATACAATGACAGACCTCCGTGTTTCAGGAATATTTTTCAAGAACCTCTGCCTCAAGCAAAGACCCTTCTGTATTATTAAATGTGCCAGAACTAACCAAGAAACGAAAAGAAAGCATGCAGACTGAGCTTATTTTGA
>WEIU01024756.1:0-10439 GCA_013389925.1 Aegithalos caudatus
TAATTCTTTATTTTATATTTTTTAAACTTTCCTTTATCATTGATAAAGTCTATGATAAAGTCTATCAGGTAGACACAAGGACTGATGACCTACCTTGAAAATACAGTTAAATTTTCTGAAAAGGAAAATTGCTATGTGATATAACTGGCATATTAATTATATACTAGTCCAATGATTGATTACAATGTGGAGTGGGAATTGCTCTCCTCTTTGAGAATAAACCACAAGCTTATCATTAGAGCACCTGCATCCTCACACAGGCATTCAATGAGACCATCACTGTTTTTAATCTTCCTGTAATTTTGAGAACGTGCTGTATGCTCTCCAAGGTGCAAGAAGGACATGTTGTACCCATTAACCTTTCCACACAGAAAGTGTTCACTGCATCCAGCAGTCTGACAAGGGCCCAGTCAGCTCCTGGATAGGACTAAGCAACCAAATGTGTGTGTTTTGTACAGCATATGCTATCAGCTAACGACTTGAAAGTCATCTTCCACATGGAGTGAACTTGAAGCAAACAAATTAAAGCTCATGTAGTAAATAAATCATCATGATAATGTCCAGTTGTGTTTGCTAAAGAAGTATGGGAAGCTGGGAGAGTAAAACATAGGGATTTTAAGGGCTGTGTCAGTGACAAACTGTATGAACTAGACAGATATAAGAAAATATCTTGTAGTGGTGAATTTTTCATTAGAAGTCAATAGATTCAGTAAAGCTGTCAAATGCTAACTAGCTTACCTTCTGCTCTTTTCAAAAAGGTTAATGGATACAGCACATTTGCTGGTGTGACACTGAAAACAAAGCATGACAAATGGTATGCTCTTGTATTTGTTTTGCACCCTTTTTAAAATTTTTAATTATTAGTTTGTTTTAGGTCTCCTATATGTAAAAGTGGTTAAGTGTGAATAGATACTACAGCTGCTTGAAAAGCCTTGTTCTGAAGTCATCATGTAGGCAACAGAGATAGATCTTCCCAAGACTAATTGTGTGTGCAGTGTTGAAGGCTCTTGTCCACTGTCCATTAAGTCCCTCTGAATTCGTACAGGTCCTGTTGTTTCTCTTCTGCCTTGTCTATTTAAACTGAGGTTTTTTTCAGGTATAGAGGACAGTCTCCCCAGCAATTTCATGCAGCAGGTGGCACAATGAAACTTTGATTTTTGTTGAGGCTTCTAGGCACCACTGCAGCATAATAATCTTGTGAGTGTTATAAGAAAAGCCTGTATGCATATTTAGCATATATGATATTGATGTAGGTGGGAAAAATAAAATTGAAGACTTCAGCAGGTTTTCTTTTCTTAATTACATCCATTTCATGTAATGTGTTCATACTTTACCTGAAGTCTTAGGCTCAGATTCTGCTACCAGAAAATATGAAAACTTTTTCTGAACTCCAAAATACTATTCAGTATAATCTTAGTCAGAAATGAGTAGGACTAATCTTTTAATTTGTGGCTTCTAAATCTTTTTTTCTTGCATTCTTTATCACTAGTATATATGTTGTCCCATGAATTTCACTGGGTCTAGGACTTCTAAGTGAATAATTTTAAGGACTGGCTATTATCTGACATATTTTACCAGCTGCATGATTCAAGAATAGGATATTGTTGTTCCTACAACACATACCTAATTGAAAGCAATGAGATCACCATCAAAGGAAAAACCAAAATTGCCCAAGGAAAGTAGACCAGTAAATGAGACTACTAGAAAGCATAATCAAATGTTGTGAAAAATCATGGATGATTAGTGGATGGGGTCACTTGGGGATTTCCCTATTGCCCCAATACATGTAGAAGCGCTATTTAATTACAGAACTCCCTCAACTGTTGTCTGTGCAGTGATACACTGCAGTCAGGTTAAAATATTTGGGGTATTATTAGGAATATTTTGAGAGAAAATTAATGACCTGTGACCCTCAGGACATCAGATTAGATGATCTTTTGTGTCCTGAGACTATTGAGTCTTTAGTAAGGTCGTTCATCTTTTGCATCTTTTAACCTTAAAATTTAGGATATATATAATCAATACTTCTAAGCAGAAAAAAATTTCAAGTCAGAATCTTGAGTCATAAACAGCAGATTTCACACAGAAAAATGAGGATCAGCCATGTAAATCTGTTGTGAGTTGGGTTTTTCCCCTCTATTCAAAACACAAGAACCTCCATCAGGCACTAGATAGCTGTTTACACAAACCTTAGAAATCTTTACAGTCTGGCTGGATCTTAAAAAATAAATCCCTGAGGCTATACAAACTTCCAAAATGCCTTACAGACAGTATCTATCAATACCATGTTCCATTAATTTGGTTGCAAATTTTCATAATAGCTTTTAGTAAAAACTACAAACTACTAAGAAATGTTTAGAAATTGTGGAAAATAGAAATAGAAATAAGAACCTGAATTTCATGAAATACTTTTAAGTGCTGTAAGAACTCTGAGTTTACTAAGCCATTGGCAATTTCAGTCTTGATTTCTGTGGGGAAAAAAAGGTTTTACATTCAGCTACTGAAAAATGTAGGATTTAAAGAGAAACAATACCAAGAGAAACTCAAGGTTTTCAAAAGTTAAAACACAGCTGTAAATCCACCTGTATGTGGAGAGGATTTTAATAAGCTTTGGCAATGCAATTGTATGTAGGAATTTCTTATTTTATTAATTCAAGAAATATGAATTCCAGAGACTCTGCTATTATGCTGAATCCACTCTCCTAAACATCCACTGAATCAAGGTGAAAATAATCAAACAAAAAAATCTGAGAATATTGAAGAAAATAAATAGGACCATATAATTTAATGGAATTTTCTGGTAGTCTTCCCCTAGGATGATAATGGAGAGGATATTCCAATGCTGGGAAGTAAAGATGAAAGTGGGAATCCAAGAACTACAAAGACAGAAAAATCATGATGGAAAGCCCAAAAGTGCTACAGTGTTTGACCATCCCTTGCAAAACATTATTGAATTTCTACTGCATGAATGACAATTTTAATAGGATGAGCATGGAGCCCAGGCCAACACAGGACTGTGATAGTAATTTTTTTTTCTTCACTAATACTTATTTGTTTGTTCATCTTTCCCTAGCAGCTTTAGACAGACTCAAGCAGTGGTTTTTCATTTGCTAAATGCAGCCACTTCAGGCATTTCTCATCCCTTGGTATCTGTTTTAAACAATAATTCTTGCTCATAACATGAAAGTCAGAAATTCCTCTGCAGTTGTACTTGTGCCTCACAAGATAAGAAATGAAGGGCATTGCAGCTTTTATAGCAAAGATATCAGTTGTCTTCTCCTATTGTCCAAATTAAAGAAGTTCCTATAGACATCTACCATTTAAACACTGTAAGATTCAGCCATACTGGAATGTCTTTGGTGCTTCTGGGACACTTCCTCCTTTTTGGTACAGAGTGGTTTTTCCTTTTAAGTGGTTTTTTATGTCTCACCACTGCAGCCCTACTTTCTGAAAAATGCCATTATATTTGCCTCTCTTTATAACCCACATCCTGTCCTACCTTAACTTGCCACTTTGATAATTACCTTATCTTACCCTACCCTTATGGTAGACATCTAATAACTGGTTAGGACTTCAGTATAAAATGTAGCAAAAGGTTTTTTTGAGTATTTCTCCTCCAGAACTTCTTGTGTCTGCAGTAAGACTGAAGAAAACCATCTTATTTTCACATGATATAGTTTCTGTTCATTAGGTGCTTGCAAAATCTTGAAAAATTCTCACTATAAGGGCAGCAAATAAAAGATCAGTGGAAAGACATTTTGCAGAAACAGGCATTATCCCAGAAGCTAGTTTGAGGCTTAGAGTAATATATAGAGACAACATAAAAAGGCTGTGACCTTCATTCTTCATCTCTTTACAGCTTGATAGTTTATTCCTTCAATTAAAGCTTTCTGGCTAAAAAGGTAACAATAACAACAAAAAGAAAAACTGAAAGAGTGTTTTTTTTTTTTTAAGACGACCCTTAGAAGAGGTCTTAGAGTTAAATTTAGGATAATACCTTTCTCTGTCAAAAGTAAAATTTGGGGTTTTTATTTGTTTTCAAAAACTTTCAACATGTATCAGCTTATGAAACCAATTCATTAAGCAGCTAAAAGCATATTAGAAACAGTGTGATCTAAAGGATAGGAACACAAAGACATACAGCTGTTGCCTGTAGCTTGCTCCTGTCCTTTGCTTTCCAACAGTCATCAAATACAGTTTCAGAAATTAATCAAATGCTTAAAATGAAGTAAATGTTACAGTAGGAGAAAAACAGGAAAAAAAGGGGGGAAAAACATGGGAACACAAAAAGAAAATGAGATAGTAATGAGTGTCCATTTTGGTTAGTAAAGGCTTGGTTGTGTCTAATTTCCCCCAGTAACATTTTACCATTGAGATATTTTATTATCATCACTGAATTAATAATAATAATTATTATTATTCCTTCTAAAGTGAGACTCAATCTGAAAATTTCACAGAACAGACCTCATGTGAATACTCCATTCTCAGCTATGCACATAGCCAAGACAAACTTCAGGCCTGCCTTACACCAGAACATAATTTGGCAGACAACAAATCAACATGATAAAACCTTTAATTTTTACTGTTTTACTTCAAGACTTTAGAACTAGCCATCATTTGGGTAAATCAGGTAAGTCTATTAGAATATTTGGGAATCATTAAAATGCATATAATTTTTCTACTTGTTTATCCACTGAGTTTTTCACTTGGTCACTTTTGGTCTTATTTATAAAAGCAGTATTGACTTAAAATTGGAAATTGCTTTTTGCTGCTTTTATTAGGGATTGTTTGGGCTTTCTTTTTTGTTTTGTTTGTTTGTTTGTTTGGTTGGTTGGTTGGTTGGTTGGTCTGCTTTGGGTTTTGGGTTTTTTCTTTCTGTTTAAGTCAGGAAGAAAAACTTTTCTGTCTTTATGTAAATGGTGAATAAAATCATCTCAAGAAACCAATTCCCTCTGATGAGCTCTGTCATTGCTGTTATGGAAGTTACTTCTCAGTTGAAGAAGTAGATGAGGAAGTACAGATTATGGAAGAGACTTAATTATGAATGAATACTCTATAGATAATTTCACATAAACTTTTCCTTTACTTTTTGTACATCTCTTTCTCTCTTTTTAATTTGATATCTGTGTTTCTTACTACTCCGTGTAAACTTTGCTATCAATATAAGCAATTTCAGATAAGCCTTGTCTGTTGACTGATATTAATGTCTAGTGTGATTGTAGATCTAACAGCAGCAGTTGTTCCTTTCCAGCAATACAAAACAAAACAAAATCAGAGATTTTATCCCTAATCCAACATACTGAGTGGAAAATAATTGATTCAGTTACTATAATTGATCTACTAAAAACCTAATGTACTCAGATAAAATATATCCTCTTTCCTGCTTGTAGACACTGATATTTCATTGGCATGGAAACTGTTGTTTACAACAGTCTGAAGACATTGTTTACAGGTGTTGCATAATGTTATTGACATGAGCAGTATTGTTTATATGAGCAGAATCACTGTGTGTAAAAAAGTCTCGCATTTACGTGTGCTTCCTCATGCAGTATGACCCTACTTACTGCAGGCTACAGTCTCTGATCCATAGCTATCAGCATTCAGCTGGCAATTTGATTTAGAAAATAAAGCCTGAAAATAGCTTCATTTCACATATATTACTTTCTGACTGCTGCTGAGATTGCTCAGCCGGAGTCCAGCTGCGGAAATGTTAAAACTATTCATCAGGCATGAATATTCATCGCAGAGGTATTCTTATTTTCCCACACATCAGTGGGATGGCAGACACAACTGCTGTGTGAGAGGTGTGAATTAACCCTCCAACTCTCTTTAAAAGTAAAAAGCTCAGGTACCTCAGGAAGCCCAGTGATGTCTGTGCAGTTGAGAAGCAATACCTTCTGGGTCCTCCTAATGCAGCTGTATTCAATGTGCTATTTGTCATATCAGTGAATCAGTCTGAAAGAACATGGCAATCCAAAATAATGATAAAATCACAATTTAAGCTCCCCAGCTCCTGAGCTCAGTTTAAAATCATGAAGGTTTGGGGTTTTTTTAAATTATTTGTGCTTGTTTTTATAGACTCAAGTCTTTAGGGACAAAATGACAAATTAAAACATTTTGGTTTTAATTAGATGTTGAGGCTGAGGAGTAATCATAGGATCTGGAGGTTCAAGAAAAGCCAATAAAACACAAAGGCTTGTAAAACTGAAGATAAAATGGTGAAAATACTTTGCTAGAAACCTCTGGCTTCGGTAGAATTAAGACTTGGGTCCAACCACAAAGAAAGGCATAATATCTTAAAGGCCAGTTCTGTGACCCTTGCATTCCACATGTCCTGTTAAGTTCAAAAGTTTACATAGGGTGATAACTGTATTTCTTGCATACTGAATACAAGAATTCAAGGTGAATTTTTCTGTTTCCAGCAGCAGTTCCTGACACTGAATCACACACCACATTCTCTAGTTTGTGTCCTAGCACCAGAACCACAGTTGCCATAAGCCAGTGCAATGTATTGATTTTGGTGGAGCTACAGTACTTGACATCAATTAAAGATAAGGTCCATTAACTTTCTATTGTCTCTATAGCATCTGCCCATATCTTTGTCCTGATACATATTCATATGGTAATGGTGTTAATACAAAAGTCATTAGATTACAATAAAAATATTTCAAAGCTTGTCTGGCAATGTACAACAATAAAACCACTCTGTGGCAGAAGTGTTGTGCTTAGCCTATATGCAATTCTTCCTAGGTTTTTCTTTATATGCATGCTTTGTACCAGACTTTTCTTTAGGACAGAATTCAACTCCTATTAAATATTTGTCTGGGGAGAAAAAAAAATCAACAAATAAGCAAGCAGACAAGTTCCTTGTCACTTGGAACTGATTAAAAAAAAAAAAAAAAAAAAAAAAAAAAAAAAAAAAAAAAAAAAAGAAAAAAGTACTGCTTTAACAACAATGTGCTTAAGGTGGTTCTGTATTGCTTATAATTTTTGATATATATGAATCTAATATTGAAGGGAAAAGAATACGTACCTTGTTCTACTAGCATGAATATTCAGATGACACCAAGTTGCACAGAAGTGTTGATCTGCTGGAGGGCTCAGGACAACCAACAATATGAGGTTACATAAAGTGAAGTGTTGGGTGTTGCTCTTGAGTCACAACAACCCCATGGAGTGCTACAGGCTGGGGAAAAGTGGATGGAAAGTTGCATGACAGGAAAGGACATTGGGGTTTTTGGTTAACAGCCACATGAAAATGAGCCAGCAGTGTGTCCAGGTGGCCAAGAGGTCCAATGCCATCCTGGCCTGTATCAGCAATGGTGTGGCCAGCACAACCAGGGCAGTGACTGTCCCCCTGCACTTGGTACTGGTGAGGCTGCACCTCAAATCCTGTGCTCATGTTTGGGCCCCTTGCTAAAAGAAAGACATTGAGGTGCTGGAGCAAGTCCAGAGAAGGGCAACAGAGCTGGTGAAGGGTCTGGAGCACAAGTCCGATGAGGAGTGTCTGAGGAAGTTGGGGGTGTTCAGCTTGGAGAAAAGGAGACTCAGGGGGGACCTTTTCAACCTCTACAATGGACCTCCAGAGGGAGGTCCACCTCTTCTCCTAGAAAACAAATGACAGGACAAGAGGAAACAGACTCAAGTTTCACCAGGGAATGTTTAGACTGGATATAAGGAAAAAATTCTCCACCAAAAGTGTTTTCAATCCTCAGAATAGGCTGCCCAGGGAAGTGATGGAGTCATCATCTCTAGTGCTACCTAAAGTACATATAGCTTTAACACTTAGGGATATGGTTTATAGTGGCCATGGTAGTGTTGGGTTGATTTAAAGGTCTCTTCTAACCTAAATAAATCTATTATTCTATGATTGTATGATTCTATAAACTTACTCTGTTGTGGATGTCAGGAGGTTACGAGGTGAAGAGAAACAGGGCAACACTACCTTTAACTTGAATTGCCATAGCCTATCTAGTGCACAATGAAGTTATTAAACCATTATTTGCCTCAACTGTCTTGGATGTGTATGTAATGCATATATATCTATGTACATTTATACATAAATAAATATAAACATGCATGATCAAGTCAATTGTGATGAATTTCAGGCCATGTAAAATGAATCTCACCCACATGCCCTTAAGGTAACTGTAAGCAAAGCTTGAAATATGTGAGATGAACATTCCATTCCTGAAGATTGAGATGATAGTCATCAGTATACATATGTGATGTCACTTAGACACCCCCATTTTATATTTCTCCCAGTAAATCTACTCCAGTCATGAGGAAAGAAAAAAATGGTTGGATGTCAACTTGACACCAACACACCCTAATATATAATTTTAATTGCCAAAGTACAGTGATTTCTAAGCTACTGTCAATTCCTGTTATTCTATCATGTACCAAGTACCTGCTCATCAAGCAGTACATTAGTGACCCTCTAGTTTGCTAGGACACATTACTAAATTAACACTCATGCACTCAGATGCTCTCAGTGGAAGGAGGATGTGAACGCCACTGATCATTTTCCTAACCTGTGAGCACAGCAGGTACTTCATGCAGTAGTTTTGGTTTCTTGAGAACCCAGCCCTGATGTCATTTGATTCAAAGAGATGTATAGCTTCAAGATAACTAAACTGTATCTGGCTCATGTGGGTAAGAAGATATCAAATAACAATATATATCAAATATGTATCAAAGAAAAAAAAAACACACACTAAAATAATAGCACTATAGTTTAGGGAGCACCAGTAAGACTTTTGAAACTATAGAAGTCTCATTTCCAAAAGAATTTTACTTCCATCATTAATCCTACTGAAAGCCAAGGGGACTTAGGCTAGATTGATTTCAGTGGGAGTTAGTCATTCTGAAAATCTCATTAGGTTACCTGTCCACATCTTTACACTCCCTACTTAAATGTTTTTAATATTTGGCTGCTAAGTATCTTTTTAAAATGGAGGCTTATGCTCTAAACTTAGATTGTTAAAAATATTTATTATCTTCCAGTGATTTCAGAGGAAAAGAAGCTACCTAGGCATTTTTCAAAATTCTCACCACTATTAGAGTTAAATATGAAAAGTGTGGTTAGGTAAGCAAAAAGGATTTGTAGCAACTGATAGCATGTTTCCCTGACCTTTATCTTTTCCATTTTGCAATGAATGTTGTATTCTGTTCAAAATTAAGCCATTATTTTATGTACCAAACAGTCATACTGCATTAATGTGGGACAACAGAAAGCAACATTCAGATGTGCATGGAGACTCAGAGCAGTGGGTTCTGCCATCTGCTCTGACATGTATAATGGCTCAGAAGTTCATTGCAAATCCAATATGCAGTGACTGTAAGAGCTCAGAATCAGCATGCAGTGCCACTGCATGGCACGCTGAGCAGCTCAGAGCAATAGGCTGTGCAACAGCATTCCTGGGGTTCACATATATATAGATGTTTCTCTCAAATTTATTTAGGGTAGAAGAAAAAAACAAAGAGAGAAGAATGGATGAAGGTTCAATATTCAAAAATAATTCCAGGTCAGGGTGCACATTTTGCATGTGACCTGGTCACTCAAGAGCTGCATTAATTTATGAAGAGTATGGGATTGCTTGTTTATGCTGTTTCTGGGAGGATTTATTTTTAATATAGAATTTCAGCAAAATGGTTTATGTTTTCCTTAGTTTCTTTTGGAAAATAATAACTAGATTGAATTGAGTACTTTAGAAGATATTTCATTTCTTGACTTTTAAAATCAATATTTTTCACATTGTCATGAATATTTTTTGCAGAAGCCTTGGCAGCTATTTTTGTTCATTGTAATTGTGGCTATAAGTGAAGATGGAGTACCTTTCTCTCATTATTAAGAGCTTAGTAGCCCTGAGCTAAAGGCTGCAATTCTTCATGTCACCACTGTGGTGGCAAATAAGATTTTCTATTTAGTTTCTAGTAACCTCATTTGTCAAGGAGACTGTATTTCAAGTTTATATAGATTTAAGACAAACAAAACCGGACAGTTAAATACTCTTTTTTTTTTTTCTTTTTTTTTTTTTTTTTTAATGAATTGAATTAATCCATTAGTTAAGAATTAAACTAATGGAACAATAACATTGCTGATATGCTGGCCTACTTCTTTGTGTAAAGAAGGTTTGTGAAGTTGATATAAAAGTTAAATAATTATTCATTAATGACAGTTTCAGCATGATGCCAGCACAATATCATATGCTGTACATGAGTGTCATCAAAATTATTGCTATGGTTTCTCCACAGAGCTTTTCCCCTTATACTGTATGTTTTTAATACGTGTATGTGTGTGCACATGGGCACGCATGTGATGATCAGGAGTGTGGGTCATATGAAAGCTGGCACAGATATTTACAAAACTTGAATAGAAGAATTCTGTCAAAAAGAGAGATCTATTCTTATAGATTTCTTATGAGTTTCTTTCCTTC
>WEIU01024756.1:10469-34255 GCA_013389925.1 Aegithalos caudatus
AGCAGGTAGGAGATGCTAAGTCCCTCTCAAATTTCATACAACATGCCTTGTGTGCTCAGTGACTAACCCCTACTTCAATTGATAGTTCACTCTAAGGGGCTCTGGATGAAGGTTCTAATCAATGCAAGTGTAGAAATCACTTTTCTACACACTGTCTTAGCCAATACCATTTCTCATCTGTTTTAGATTGTCCCTACTGAAACACATAGCTGCAGGTCTTAACTGCAGGTTTGTGATTTGACAAAATTTGAAATTCAGTGAAGGCATGAAATAGGAAGTGACTTACAAAATTTAATTAGCATAGCCTACATGTGCTTTCTTCCCTCTTCTCTCACATCCATTTCTGTTCCTTTAGAGTTCGTGGAAAGTGTTTGAAAATTTGAGGTAGGATGGTACTTTTCACATCACAATGCAAACATTTAGGGACTCCCAGAGGCTACTGTGCGGATTAGGATTTTTTGAACATCCAAAACTTTGATTAGGCATGCTAGAAAAGGATGTGACATTATACAAGTATCATCATTCTACAACACTCCTCTTGAGTGCAAGCAGTGAAAAAAGCTTCAAAATTTTATAGTGGAGTTTAGGGTTCTGAATAGCACCATGTCCCACCATGGAAAAAGCTACAGTAGGCATAATTTATCATGTCCTAGAACAGTGAGGAAGTCCATAACTCCTGTTGGTTTTTTGAACACTTTCTAGAAATCCTTTGTAGATAAATTTTGACCATTTTCAAATTTATTCTTCTTATTACTTTCCTAATCAAACTGCTTTCAAACTTTTAATATAAACATTAATTCAAATTAAGGAAAAAAATGAAACTTTTTGAAACTTTTCAGATTTTGTGTATCTTGTTATTCTTCATTAACTTGATGGCAGAAATAAGAAAAGTCCGAGAGTTAATATTGTCATTTTATGTTTTATTTTAATTCTGAACTTTTTTTAAAAAAATTCACATGATAGACTGAGTACATTAACATTTTTGTTCTTCTCGGGAACTGAAACATTAATGACTAGACTTTTGAAAACCCACTTTGTCACTCTCCAAACACTTACAAAACTATTAGACTTTTATATTAGAAAGGTATCTGATTTGTTCATTATTATTAAAAACAGTACTTGATTGCAAATGTTAATCTGAAAAATTAATCTTAGATTAAAAAAATATTTTTCTTTCAGAGATTGATTGAATTCTGATTTAAAAATTATAGCTATCCTTATGTTGTTTTTATAAGCCTGTATGATCTGCCAGAGCTAATATTTCTTTTCCCGCTGCATAAAAAATAAAAACGAGAGTAACCCAAAATTTTCATATTCCTTTAGCAATCCATTCCTGAAATATTTTAAAACCAGAAAAAATTCCCTAGCTATTTTCTGGTAGCAAAAATTGCTGATATTTTACAGTAGCAATAAAATATCTTCTTTCCTAGATGTTCCATTTATAACTTTCTATCCAATTATTTACAAACTCAAATACTTTAATGGCAAGAATAATCTCTGAAGGGCATCAAAAATCTTACCTAAACTCATTTTGTTATTATATAAATGTATGGAGAAATGTGTTCCAATCACAATAAAATAATGTGAACATTGATTTATCAGTAGATGTTTTTAACTTATAAAAACTGTAGTTATTATTTTGATTTGATTACTCAGGTTACATTCTGAAAAGATATTCATAATGGCCACATGTACTTCATGTGAAATTCCACAGATGTAATTGTTTTTGTGTGTTGAAGAATCATTATTACTATTTTTATGGATACTAGAAATAAACTGATGGTTATTTATCTTTTTATAGACAAAAAGAATACTTGCTCTGATTCCATAATTTTTAACCAAAGGAGGACTTAGTCTGGTCATATTCATAACTGTGTCCTTTTCTTGACTTAAAAATCTCCCTGAGAATCAAAGGCTTGTTTGTGATTACTTAACTGAACACTGGATTTTTCCCAGTGCTCACTGGGCACATCTTCCTTTCCTGATCCTGGTGATGCCCAGGTACAGAGGATATTTGCAGCTGACAGGGAGTCAAACCTTGCCACCCTTAGGGCTTTGCTTAGCAGGGTGCTGAGAGGAAGAAAATGTTTCATTCACTGCAGATAAGGAATCCACTTTTTTCTACTGGACATGGATAAAGGAGAGTATAGCTGAAAGCACAAATTTCAAAGAGGAAACAAATTTACAGTAGTTAAGGGAGATAAATTGATTTCTAAGTCTGCATTTAGGAATAAGAGTATTGTGCACCAGCTTCAGTATTTTTCTTTGTTTCTATGTCTCTTTTCTCCTTCTATTGACTGACTCTTTATCAAGATGCATTTTCATCACCAGAGAGGCTGCCTCCACATGACAATGCTACCAACCCTTTCTTGTGTCCAGGCATCACACTCTCCAGGCTCCATCAGTTTTACTGGTACAAGTATTTGTACAGCCCTTCTGTAAAGGAGATCACAAGTGCTGCATAGAAGTCCTCATTTGCAGTCAAATAATATTTTCTGAGAGAAGTGAGGATCTTGCCTGCTGACAGCTAAGGAGAGAGATCCTTGTATGATATGATTTTTGAAGCACATTCTTTGATTCAAAAATATCCTTCTGCAGTTGTATGCATTCTTCATAAAATTCTTAGTAAAAAAATGCAAGTATTGGCTAAGTATTTTCTCATTTATTTCAGCTGACAACATACACCTGAAATTAGATGAGTGAAGTTCACTTAAATTATGTCTCATTTTCTGAAGTTTCCTCATGATCCAACATCAGCATAAAATATATGTTTTGATTAGAGAATTCAACTGTGACTCTGAGTATTCCACTTTGAATCTGATCCAGAATACTAAATCACCATTAGCTACAAATCTTTTGAACATTTAAGTGTTCACAAAAGAGAGAAGAAAATTATATTGTTATAGCCATTTTTAAAATCATTTTGTCACCACAGTGTTTTGCATATTCTAATAGTCTAGTTTTTGTAAGCTATAGTAAATTTAAAATGACTCTGAGAGTTTTCTTGATAAATTCTCAGTGGTTAGTTCCATTAAGCAAAGGTTGGTTTGTTTGTCTGGACACGAACCAACAATGAATTCAGTGTTTTATACAAATTCTTGGTTGGAAATAGGTTATTATTATAATGTGCCATTTGTATTTTCCCTGTTTTGAAAGGGTAGATCAGTTATGTAGTCTCCATACTGAATAATTCAAATAAGTTTTCTCTATTAAATATTTAATCTATTCAAAATTATACAGTCCCAATATATATCAGTTAAATGCATACATTTGTGGAAGCCCAGTTTTATTAAACCAAATTAAATATTGAATCAAATTTAATAATTAAACTAAATTACTTAATAGATCAATTTAACATATAACTTCAATTTATGCCATCATACTCAACAAAGGAATAAATATTGAATGGGTTAAAAGTAACCATGCTTATCTGCTCCTAAAAATATTTCTTCTAAAGTCAAGAACTAAGAGGTACATGTATATGACTATGAACAGAGAAACATATTTCTCTGCCACTGATCTTAAACTGGAAAACAGAAAATGTCTGCCACTACAGTGGCCAATACAGGAAAAAAATAAAAAGAAAATGTACTCTATATACACTTGGGTTTTTGAAATTTATTCATAAAATATCTAAACTTAATTTAATAACAAAGAACTTTTATTCTTTTCCAAGCACCTCTTCCCTTTCTTCTTTCCAGCCTGAGCTATGCATTATTTTAAAATGGACTCATCAAAACTTGTGATACATTGTAGGCTATTTCAGCCAGACCCAGGAAAAAAGTTTTCATTTGAATTGATCACCCAAAAGCCTAGTAGGTCTGGTGTATTCTTCATCTTCTTTATGAAATACTTCTTTTTAGTCCATTTCATATCATAGTTCAGCAAGGAATTCACTTTTTATTATTTACCTGCATTGACAACTCCATGGGTATGACAAGTACACAAATCTAATAGTTCCACTCCACAGATACACAGGATAAGTCAAAAACAGAACCGAGAGGTTACACAGGATTTACTCAGATTTCCAGTACTTGGACTTTGATAGATAAAGACAAACTAGCTTGTTACAACTGATCAGTTAACCAATCTTGTAAAATAACTTATTCAAACTAAATCTATCCTACCCTTAAAACAAAAAGGAATAAACAACATTAGTGGCAAGGACAATGGATAAATTGAGCTAAAAGTGAATCTACTGAGCAATGGGGCCATTAAAAATTAACATCGATATCATGGCTCTGGAACAAATAGGTAGAAAAGAACAAAGTGAAGAAAATAGAACTTCTTTGCTTTAATCAGCAACTTCTAAAACAAACTAATATATGGAAATCAATACAGAAAGAAAAGATTGGGTTTGGCCACACTGAGTTTAATGACCAAATAGACTAAAATTCTCTAAAGGCAGTAAGTTCTTAAAAATATTTTCATTATCCAGATTCCTGGTCTATGCACAGGGAACCTCTCTGTGTACCATATTTTCTGAATCTGACATTTTGCAGCTTTTCTGAAGCAAGAAAATCAAAGAAGAATGTGCTTTAAATAAGACCTGTAGCCTAACAATTGACAATATTTCTTTAAAATATGTGGAAATGCCATCGAAAGCTATTTGTTTGATCTTCATTGTAAGAAAGAAAATAATCAGCAATTTGGCAACAGTTGCATTCTCTGATGTCTTCAGTCTGGACGTATTTTTGGCATGCCAAAAGACAATTTTGTTCAACAGCATTGAACATTCTTTTTAAAAAAATACAGAACACAAATTTTTCCCCAATTATTATTATAATTTATCATATTTGTACACTCTGATCACTTTTTTTTTCATTAGAAAGATGTTAAGTTTCTTAAATAAAGTTAAAAATTTTAAATTAAAAAATAATGAAATGCTTCCTTAATCTTAGTGCATACCCTAGGTGCATCTCAGCTGCATACTGAGGAAATATGGGACCCTCCAACTCAGAGTTTGCCAAAAGAAAAACAGAGTGAGCAGCTCATTAGTCAGCCACCCTCTAAAGGAGGTTTAATTGTTGGGAGAGGGGACAGTGGATAACATAACTCTTGGAAGTTAAAACGCAGCTTCTGAAAGTAATGTATCAGAAACACACATCTGCAGGCTTTAGCAAATATTTTCATTTAATATCTGAATTCCACAAGTGAAACCAAATCAGCAGAAGTCAATGGTATTTTACTCTCAGTGCAACTTCATCTCTGTCTCCTCTTAAGCTGTACAACCTACAAGTTGGAAGAGACAACTATCATCATTATTCTTTTGTAAAAAGAGTATAGTTACTGTAATGCCTGTAGTGGTATTTCTGGCTTTGGATTTTGAAAACAAACCAACAAACATATTTTATTAATAATAGCACAGGACAAGGAACTCCACCACATTTTGGACATTTTTGGGGGGTTTTCATACTTTTGCAAGCTGACAACACAAATATGTGATCTGTTCATCTAAGTCACAGTTTCATGATACTTTGAACAGGGTTTTTTATAGTATGAGTGCTTCCACCTTGCAGAACTCTGAGCTTTTGAAGAGTACAAACTGAAAAGAGACAGGATTCCTATTTATGCATGTAACTTACAGGTATTCAAAGAGATTCACATTTGCCCTTTTAATAAGTCTTTCAATACTGTATAAAAACAGCATTATTATGACAGATTCTCTGGATGTGAAAATTAGAAAAAATCCAAATTGTAGGAAGATATATAAAAAAGAATATAGTCATTAAAATGCCAGTCACTCACATCCTTTCTTTTTGCATTCCACCACAGCAGCACTTTGCTTTCAAACAGTACAAAATTTTCAGGCTGTTACATTACAGAATTGTTGCTCATTGCTGTTATATCTCCATTAATGGCTTGGACACAAGACTTGAAGAAACACTAAGTTTACGAACGACACAATTGCGAGAAGCAGCTGACCCCCTCAAAGAAGAGAGCTCCTACAGAGAGACTACAACAAATCAGAGAGATGGCCAATCACCAAGTGTATGAAGTTTAACAAGGGAACCTGGGATTCTGCTCCTGGGTTGGGGAAACCCTGGCTGTGTGTATCGACCAGAGAACAAACAACTGGAGAGCAGTGTTGTGGAAAGGGACCTGGGGTCCTGGTCAATGGCAAGACAGTGAAGGGTCAGAGAGGCTGAGGTCATTTGGTTTGTTCAGTCTGGAGGAGGCAGAATTGAGAGGAGACCTCAATGTGGTCTTCAACATCCTCATGAGGGGAAGCAGAGGGCCAGGGACTGATCTTTTCACTCTCATGACCAGTGGCAGGATTAAATGAAATGGCAGGAAGCTGAGTTGGGGGAGATTTAGGATGGATATCAGTGAAAGGTTTTTCCACCCAGAGAGTGGTTGAGAACTGGAACAGGCTTCCCAAGGAAGAGGTCAGAGCACTGAGACTGTCTGAGTTCAAGGAGCATTTGGAAAATGCTCACAGACACATGATGTGACTCATGGGGTGTCCTGCTTATGGCCAGGACTCTATGGTCCTGATGGGTCCCATCCAACTCAGCATATTCCCTGTTTTTATGATTCTATGATACATCACATCCATTTTGCTCAGAGGTAAGATGATGCTAGGAGTGTGCTTTCCCTGTCTTGGGAATATCTCCTGTTCAAAAATCTAGTCTGGAAGCCATAATAAGTATGTTATGGAGGAATCCAGACCTCTCATCTTGTATCACTTGATCTCAGTAATTCACTCAGGAATGTAAGTAAATTGAGGCTCCTTTTCCTTCTTCCATGTGGGATCATATAGTGTGTTACAGTCCAGTTCTTAAAGAAGAGAGAAATACGAACATATAGCTCAAATCAGAGGAATTGAAATGAGTAAAATACTAGAATTAGATCATTAAAAGGCATATCCATAATTTATGTATATGTGTTTTTTTAAACTGACTGAATGTCTATAAATATGTGTATAATCTTTTAGTGGAATGGATGAGAGGAGCAAACAAAAAGTATTTTAATTAAAATTTGTATTTCAATATATTATGTTTTCATAGTATTAAGAACAAAAAAATGCAGAAATACTACAACAAATAAAAGACAGCTCTCCTTCCTAACCCCTGAATTTACCAGTATCACCTAACATTATGAGAAGTCAATCAAGTGAACCAAGAAGCTGGAGAGTCAAAATATGTTAGCTGGAACCAGCAGACCCGTGGTAGCTGCTGAACTCTTGGCATTACACCATTGTGGGTGCAGGTGCTAAGCTTCATTAGAACAGATTGTTTTTACTTCCTTTCTGACATTCTCTCTACTTTCCACTGAAGCCAGCATTTTCTCAATTCTCTTGTCTAGATGGCTGTACAAGCTTGGATGTTCAAGACAAGTAGGGAATTACAGCATTTAATTTTGCAAGAGCAGTTGGGTTACTGATTAGCAAAGATTATCTGGGAAAAGGAAACATCATGAAATAGATTTCTGCCACTCCTTGTTTAACTCCTTGTTTACATGTGACCAAGGATGTAATAGTTCCCTACTGGAGAGCATGGTGTTTTTGAGCCGTTGCCAATATCTCCTGTCTCTGAGACTTCTTAAATGTGTAAGGGTAAGAAGAGCCTGACTGGAAGGAAGAGAGAGCAGCTTCATCTTATATCTTTGCATCTGTCATATTGCTGAAGAGAGAAGTACGCTCAATTGAAGGGAGATGATCTAATCTCCCAATATATTCATGACTCACTTTCGACTATTTTAGTCCAGACAGCAATCAGACATTGGCAAACTTTATTCAGGCTGCTATTCATTTCTTAACTTTTCCAGGTTTAAGCCAAGTTGAGAAGTCAGATTTAGAGCCTGATTAATGCACCTACTTACAGATTCATACAACTGCTAAATATAATGCAAAATATCTTATCTCAAAATATAGTTAGTGGAGATAAAGTCAGTGAAGAAAACAGAGATGAGAAAGCAATTCAGCTCACTCTAAAGTGAAATGAAATACCTCCTTTATGATGAAATTTAGCTGCCAAAAATAAGATTCTGGAGTCTATTTGGATGTTTTGAGTTCCCCAGCCTACAAAGATTCCAACTTTCAACTGAGGTTTTTTGAATGTGAGCTTTTGTGTTACCATAGACATTCACTGGTCCTTGGGTGATATGCACCTGGGTAAAACCTGGCATCTGAAAAGCTACTTAACATTTGTGTTTGGACAGTTCCTGTCTGTTTAGCTGAATCACTCCCTAAGTTTAGTAGGTGCTAAATCTCCCTAGGTTATAATGACAATTTTAGAAGCATTAACTTATTTTAGCTGAATACAGCAATATTCAGTATCATTTGGGAAGCCCAAAATGCAAAATTTGGAGATGTGAGAAAGATGTGACTCATGGAAGATGTGCTCTTTTCAATCCAGGTAGAAAGTCTCAAATGTCTAAATGGACAGAAAATGCCTATATGCAGACATAGCAAACCAAGTTCTCCCTCAAATGTAGACATCAGCACGTGGTCTCCTCTGTTCAGATGTCTTAGAGCCAGTCCGTTGGCTGGCTCCATTGAAGAGAAACTTTCAGGTTGAAAGTCACATTACCCAACCTTCAACTTTAGACCATTTCCTAAGTCACAGATTATGTCCTAAAATCTGCAGGAATTTAAGCAGGATTTTGTCATTTATAATGTCTCTCCATTTCAAAGAAAGTCTGTCAATCCAACCTGTTACCATTAGATTTAATAGACAGAGTCAGTTCCTTTGGAGAGGTCCCAGAAAGGAGACAGTTCTGGCTGTGCGTTTCCTTCATTGGCTAAAAGAGTAGGGTTTAGTTTGTTGCTTTTCCTTGCTGTCCTACTGTGAGAACATAATTTAATCTTCAATCAAGCAAAGAAAGAAGTCTTTAAAAATAATCAGCATCCTCATAAACAACTACTGATTGTTCATCTTCTGGAAAATGTTAGGTCTTTCACAATTTCACTGATAAGTCTTCCCCCTCACTGTAAGGTGACCAAACTAGTTAAGAAAGTGAAACCTATTAAATAATAATTTTCCTCTAATCATCTTGCTGTTTGTTTTGAGCTTCTAATGGGAATGGGAGAAACACATCTTTCAAAGCTCAAATTTTAAATTATATTTTTGCTGCTACATGCTTAGACAGCTGATTATACTCATAGTTTCAAAAGTTTAAAACCTACAATATTTGAGTTCTTAACATAAATCTGTTGTTCCAGCCTATTGAGAAGAATTTTTGCAGTACCAAAAAGACAGAAATTGGGGAAACATGCCAGTGGCCCACTATAATCAGTTTCGGGTGCACTAAACCTTTTTGAATTGGGGAAATTCCAATGTGGGGAAAAATAAATTAAATTATGACACATCATGCATATATTTATGACTGTGTGAGGTTTATTATTTATTAGAAGGAGATTTGAAGGGTTATTTCATAGAACTAGTCAAATTACAGAGGTGAAAAATAATTGAAGAATGCCTCAAAAAGGCTGCTTCTCATACAAGAAGGAAGGGAAGGTTGTGAAATACATGTAAGGGACAGATATCCCTAGAAGCTTTGGGAAATACTTCCAAAGACAATCTATTTGCATGCTAATTTTTACTTTATTTTTCAAAATATAGCCATAGTTGAGGGGAATCTGTGGAGATGGGAACTGATAGGACAGATTTTTTGAGACATCTATCTGCTACTAACACAGAATAAGTGCAAATGCATGTGGAGACTCCTCTCTTGGGGATTGTGCTTCTATGGCTGAGAGCCAGGCAGGACATGCTGTCACCGTACCGTTGCTGTCAGCCAGACCCGAGTCTGGGTCCCCCAAGAGATTTTTTGCAGCAGTGCCACCCACAATATCTCCACTTTTATGCCTTCTTCAGAATTAAAATAGAGGGGAAAACACCTTACTCAGTCTGGTCAAACTTAAAGATTCTTCCAAAGATCAGACAAGCTTAGAGGCTCTCCTCATTCTCTCTAGATAATTATTTTTTCTGTTGCTCTGATTTTCATTTTCCTGATCTCTCAGACAACTAATCATATTTTCTCACTGGAGACAGGTGATAGCTAAATACTGATTTAATTTTCACAATATTGGCTGCTGTTCTTCCTTCCTCTACAGCTTTATTATACACTGGGGAATGAGGAAAAGGAGAGTGAAATCTATAGTTTGCAGTCTGAAGGAGGGGGCTGTACCCTGAAGCCCTGTCAAGAAAATAGTCTGTGAACAAGTAATCCTAGAAAATAAAGTCACTGCCATGCAACCTCCACACAATTCACAGAGAGGTCCTCTGGATTCTGCTGGGGTGATGAGGCCATGTATAAGAGTCAAGCTTAGCCCCACTTTTAAATTGGTATTCTGGTAAGACACATTATGAGACTGAGCCTCTGACAAATGAGGACTAAGTTTTTTAACTAAAAAAACTCAAACTGGTCTGTGAGTAACTAAATTTAAAATGTTATTGAATACAAACCATATAATATTTAATAATTAAAACACTTATCCAGGGAGCTGAAGACACACTACATTATATTACATTCCCTCCCCAGGTTTAAAAGTTGTGTCCAGATGCACAACTCTTCAGCACTAAAAATTGAAATGGTCTTCTCAGACAATTACCTGGAAATTTCTATTTCAGTTTAGTGTGAAATACTCAAATTTAGTCACACACAACCTTAAATTACAAAAACTAATGTAATTGCTCTTCATGTAGGGGATAATGCAGAGAACTGTATGTTCTGTGGGCAACACCTTATCATGCATCTCCATTTGTAAATGTTATTTCATTAATGCCTTTGTCTCCAAGACAGACATTCATCTTGTTTTACTTTAGTTTTCAAAAAAATTTTCTATTCTGTGTAGTTAATCAGAGGCAATGGCATTTCCAAAGAATGATTAATCTACTTCCTGATTCTGCAGGTGTCTATTCTTCCTCTTAAAGACAATGTTCAACACCTCGTTTAGGCTGGCCTTGAAGGGATGGGATTCGGCAGCTTAAACAAAAAAATGTGAAATGCCACTGTGACCCCTAAAGCATTGCAGAAATTTGCACACTGCTTAAAGATACTAGACAGGATGTATGAGAGATTGCAGGCAGGGGGTAGTCAGGTGGGATACTCTACCTGTCACTATATATCCAGCTGGATGACCCATTCCTAATTTCTAGACAGCTAAGGAAGTTACATCAAATCCCACTCTAAAGGTCTAAATCAGTTTCCCAACACTGTACCTGTACAGTGTTTACTTCCAGTACAACAGCAAATAAACTTTACATGACTACAGCAGCCACAGAAAGGCAAGAGGTCTAAATGAAATCTCTTCCTAGAAGAGAGCTTAATGGAAATTTACTTTAAGGGTATACCATTCCAGTTACCCACATTATTTTTGTAGCCTGATTTGCCCTTCAATACCTCCAATTCATTGAGGAAGTAGACAGGACTGTACTTTTCAGTTTCCATGTGGTATGTTCTGTCCAAATCTGATACCACAATCACTGCAAACAGCTGTACAAAATTTTTGATTAGTTAGGCCCATTGACTTTCTAGTTTTGGCTTACCTAATGGTGCTTCTAACATTTCCAGATGTATGTTTCATATGAAAAGCAGTGTTTATTCTGTAGTGACATTGTTTAGTTACTTAAAGTAAAAATAAATTAATTTTATTTTCCAAGAATGACTATTGCACTAGAAGAGCTTCTTCTACATAAGACCTGCTTCTGAACCCCAACAAACAATTTAGAGATAACTAAAGCCAGCCAGAAATAATTTTACAAGTCTTAAATATGATTCTGAATATGGAACTGCTTTCCTTCAATGTGATCACTTCAGCCTCTTATCGATGTTACTATTCATACTTTGACCTTTAGCCATGTGCTTTACTTTTCCATGTAATAGGAAATTGATGAATCCATCTACCTGTTGTTGGATATGTTGCCCATCAATTCTGAGCAGTAAATTTCATTGCCTAGCCACTAAAAATTCAACTAATAAGAAGCTTTTTTTAAAACTAAGGCATATTTAATACAGGTATTTTTCAAAATACCAAATCAATAAAGTTGCAACACGTAGCATATCTATAGTTTGCAATATGGAAGGAAAACAGCCTCCAAAAGATGTGTAGCATAATGAAAGTACAAAGCAATAAATATATAAAAACTATAAAATAATAGTGAAATGTCAGTGTGATGCTAAGTAAGAGATAATAGCAAGTAAACTAAAAAATGACTACCAGAATAAAAATCACACTTTTAAAGGTCAAAATTTTTTATGAGAATAATGCACAGCCATATGCTTCTGTCTTTCCTCATCTTAGGACTCATGTACTCCATTTGGGAGTATACCTTAATCAAGACTAAACAATACTGCCCTAATATTTGAGAATTATCACAGACAAATCCTAGACACATAATTGGTCTTTGTAAGGCAAGGGGATAGGCATTCAAAATCCTTATCAGAACTGTTTTCTACAATTCTCTGAATTCAGATATTAAAAAGGCTAGGTTTTGCCAACTAACTGGAAATGCAGTGATTTCCAATATTCTGATATGAATCTACTGTTAGGCAGGACTTTTTCTAAGAGAGACTCAAGAGTCTGCACACATACATTTCCCAATAGATAGTGGGTTTGCACAAGAGATATGATGAGCTATGGGAACATAAAGATATATAAAAGTAGAAAACTGGGAATGTGTAACAATCTTTTGTAATGTATGCATTTCAGACCACCTTATCATATTTGTATAAGCTAGAAATGAGATACTGAAGACAAAGTTTTCTTTACTTTTTTGTTGTTGTTGTTCTAAGCTTTAGTTAAGTTGCCTGTTACAGATTATGAATTTTGAATATATCTTTAAGAAGGAAGCTAAAAAAATGTGTAATTATATATCACAAATTAACTTGTCTGAATCGACACACACAAGTAACTAAGGGCAACCATCAAACCACAATGCAAAGAGTAGATTTATTTCATTACCTCCCTAACAACGTTGGGTGTAAGAGGCAGGCGGGAGCACGGGCTCCGTTCGGCTCAGCTCATCCTAGCGCACAGCAGGAGGAGGGCTGGGGACGGGTCACTGCCCGCCTCACTGTGCAGAAAGCTTTGGGCATGTCTGCGAGAGTGCCCTAACCTGCCACAGGCATTCTGCTTCTCTAAACAGGCTCTGCTAGGTTACAATGCAAGATGGAACTGAAAGTATGTATTCTATCACAATCTTCATAAGGTGTTAAAAACAGGTGGGGCAGTGTTCCTTATCTCTTTCATGACTCATCCCTGATAACTCCGGGGCATATCTTCTGCTAATGAGCCATGGAGTCTCATTGCATGACTCATAAAATTACATTTTCCCACTGTGAAATGCTCTGCCCAGGGGGAGAAACCAAGCATTCCTACCTGGCTATAATCTGAGGCTGGAACACCATCAGCTGCCTTATCCACTGGATTCCCAGAGAACAAGAGCTGTATAACCAGCTGGACCTTCAGAGGAAGAGCAGACCTTTCTACAAGATCATCACTTCAACAGAAACACATCTACCACCTCAATAGGACTGCAGCCACCATTTAATCAGACTGCAACCACTGCCCTGACCAACAGGGTGTCAGGTTATATCCTGACTCTGTCAGTTTAAGCCAGTATTTTCTGCCTTTATCTTAATTTTCCGATTAAATTGTAGATCTGACTTGGAATCCCCCACAGGTTTGATTTCAAACTAGTACACAGGCAGAGGATGAACAGTAGGCATGAGAGGCATGGAGTTTTCCCACACCAATATTTTTAGAATTCCCAGCTGCAAGGTGACTTTGAGCAAAAAGTGCTCCCTCTTCCTCCTCAAATCGTCCAGTTTTAACCCTTTCCTACCAACACTTATGAAGGCAGATTTAAAGACTATGAATTTTCTGGTAATTATTTTGTCTGAATAATTTATCTGGTAGCTCAGTATTCACTTTCAATGATAAAGATCACCAGTTGAAATATTAAAGACTGGTGTTTGTTCTAATTTGTCCTGAGATGCCCCTGCAGTAAAGCAAATTTAAGGGGAATAAGGCTAGTTTAGGATCCAATTGAGGTACTTATAGAAATGTACCCTCTGACAAGTATCATCAAGCTTCAAGTATAGCAGGCCCCAAAGTGTATCAGGATATCCTTTGTAAATGCATTGTTAGAATGTTTAGCATATTTCTGAATTTACAACTGATGAAGTCAAGATGTAGAACCTGTGCCTGTTCTCAGCAGTGGACTTAACAATGGATGCAATGCATTGGACAGGGAAAAGAATGAATTCCCTTTACCCTGGCTGTTGAAGCCACACTGGGCAGCTGTGTGGGCATGGCTGAAAGATCAGGAAGAAGAACCTTGCAAAAAAAAAGAATGTTTTGACTTAGCTAAATATTCCCTTTGCCTTCAGTATCAAGTTCAATGCCTTGCAGAATAAGGGGAGAGTGGCATTTAACTGTCAAAACCTCACCTTTTAAGTTTGATGTGTCTATGCTAGGTGACTGAATTAGCTGACCTTCAAATCTTCCCCTATACATAGATATTGAGTCACCTTGGATCCTGTAGATACTTACGATAACAACAGTAAAATTTCACAGAAAGAAACATCTTTAGATTTCCATTCATTATTCTTCATTCCCACCTGTCATCCTCAGTCCCTTAGCCTTTAGGATATCACTATCCATCTATGCACTTCTCAGGATACCCTTTTGGGTGATGAATTAAGCTCTCTGACCAGAAGGGTACAGTGTCATGTTGTTGTTCAAATTATTTTGATGAGGTGTAGTTTGTCTCAGAGACAGAAAGAAAGTACTGTTCAATTTCATGGAAGGGGACCATGGAAATGGGGTTATCTTTAGGGAAGGTAAAAGTGTGTGTCGTCCTACTCTTTCAGTCCATGCCACTAGTTATTACTTCTGGCTGGGTAAACAGGTCACAAAAGTGTCCTTGCCTGTGACAAGCAGGCATGGTAAATGTTTTGCAGGTTCATGCACTTACATTTGTTATGAACATTTGTTTCTGGATCTTTGACAACTGCAAAAGGTTTAGTTTACTAAATAAGAAGGAAACTGCAGAAAACATCTTCAATTTATTTTTTTTCTTTAACTGTCTCAAAAATCCCAATAGTTTTCGCATTCGAATCAAGTTTCTTGACAGACATATGGTCATAACATAGAAATCATTCTAGTCAGTAAAGCCCTAAGCTAAGCCCAAAATAATTTCATCATTTGTAAATCATTGTCACTCAAATGTTTTCTCAATATGGCTTAATTATAATTCAAGACAATGTAAAGCTTCTGGGAAAAGACCTCCATTAAAAGGTACTTCCTGGGAAAAGAGGGAAATTGAGAGCTCTCAGCTAGCATTGCACTTTATTATTCATGTATAATTCTTCTGCACCACTGAACATCTGCTAATAAATTTGATTCAAGTTTCCATGATAGCTTTTACCCCTATCATTCAATCTCTGCATGAGCTTGTATCTGATGAGAATTGACATTATTTACTTATTGCTGAGAATTCTTATCCTATTAACAATTTAGCCCATAAAGTCATCAGGTAAATTAAAGTGTTTATAAAGAGCTTCCTTCTCCAATTTTGAAAATTAAGCAATAATCTTGATTTAGAAGAGAATTTCTGTAGTTTCCCTGGAAGCTAACTGACAGATGGTCACCTTGGCATTATGCTACAGCAGTGCAACCATACATTTATTGAGAGTTTCTGATGCAGAAGGTGATCAAGAGCATCAGAAGCTATTACTTTTCACTTCGAGTTTTGTCAGTCTTCTTTTCCTTTGTGCCTCCACATATATAGATAAGCTAAAACCAGATCAAATATAAAAATTCCTTTGAACAACTACAGATCTGTCATATTGATTTGGTGTTTGACTTTGTTCCATGTGGTATAGTTCTTTTCCATGTGGTTAGACCACAGAATTGAGGGTATAGGTTTTCTAAGTCCATTCTGAGATCTTCCTCTGAATCACTGTCTGGCCTCTTAAGGAGTCATTAAGATCAAGCTTATCAGAAATGCTTACCAATGTTTCTATTTAAGCCAAGAAATTATGTTCCAAGCTTGAAACACCCACAATGGGTGAATCCTCTTAATATTCCTGGCCTTAATCTCTGCATGTGTCTCTTCTTAAAAATGAAATAAAAGTAGCTCATGGTTATGTGACATAACAATCCTGAATCTCTCAGAAAGGATTAATAGGAAGGTTATAATATAAAATCAGAATTCCCGGGTTGTATATGATAAAAGGGACTATTACTAGACCCGAAGTAGTCAACTAACAGGAAATACTATATTTGTCTCCAGATATTTATGGTACAGAAGATCAGCATAAATAGGAAAGGACAAACAGCGTCAACTGTGTTCTGCTTGTCCAAAAGTGCATCAGGAACAGTTAGGCAGGAATATTATGGAGCCAAGTGAAACAAACCAGTGACTCACCCCAAAGGGAAATTCCCATCGAAGAATGAAGATATTTTCATCCTCCTTGCAGCTTCTCTTCCCTTTAAAAGAGAAACAAACTTGTGCAACAATTGTAAAGAAACCTTTCCTTTCATCCTTCAAATTTATTTCATGGATTCTCTAGCTTTCACTATAAGACCATTGAAAAACCTTAAATATGTTACATAAAATAATCATGTGACACTGCTGGAGATATAGTACTTACTGTGTCATGAAGCACAAAAATTTAATTGGTGTGCACCATTGTCAAAAAATTTGTTATTTGAAGTACTGCCTGAAAGGTAATGCATGAGTTGCAGTATGATATAGCATATTTCAGCTATGTTTTCATTAACATAACAATGTTTTCTTTTTCTATTTTCATTTTCAATTGCTTAGGCCTCCTTTTGCAAAACTTTTTTATATTCATTTTAGATTATTTTACAAAATCGATACTTCTGAAATATGGGAGAAATGTCAGCTGCACTGTTGGAGTATGCATCCCCTATGGTCCCTGAGACAGGTCATTCAGCCATTCTGTCTGGCATACAGATCTACACATGCAATTTTCTTTGTCTTAGTAACTTGTTGCAATCATTATTATGTTATAGATCTCCTAGGGATTACATTGCTATGCAATATTATTAAATTTGTTTGATAGGATGATTTGATCCTAAAGTTGTTTTACTCTTTAAAAATATTACTAGGAATAAGGATCAGCAATAATTTGAGGTTTTATTCATTGCTGTTGCTTAATTCTATATTTGATATCAAAGCAATAATTGGCCATATCAGAAATTAAGAATCTGTCTAATCTGAATCTATTTGTACTTCTCATTTTTCACAGGGACCCCACTGCTCCTAGAATCATCTATCATGTAGAGGCTGTAGGCCTTGTGTGACCTTTTGAATAATGTGAATATTGTTATAGGTATGGCATAAGAGGTCTGGATATAGTGATTTTATGAACTTTCCTCATTTGTAGTTTAAAATGTTTTTCTTTTTTGAATATTGTTATAGGTATGGCATAAGAGGTCTGGATATAGTGATTTTATGAACTTTCCTCATTTGTAGTTTAAAATGTTTTTCTTTTTGTACTATACTATGCCTTTTTGGTGCATAAATATTTCAGACTGATTTGATAATCTGTAAATTAAGCATCAACATTAATTAACCAGCCCACATTCAATGCTAGCTCCACTATGTTTTAGAATTAAAGGATGCCCACAGAGCTCAGGCTTCCAAATTTTTTTCCAGATCTGAAGCAATTTGCCAGGTTTCATAGTTGGACTTCATCAAAGGAAACTGCACCTAGAAGGACATATCTCTAGTGAGTTCAATTTCTTACTACTTTACTCCTGTAGGTAAATACACTGATGCAAAGCACAAACACTACTTAATCAGAATAAAAGCATACTATACCCAGTTTGGACTTGGGTACATTTTTATCCATGCAAAGTAATGAGTATCCTAATTCTTCTTTCCTTGATGAAATTCAAAGAATACACTGGAAACACTGATTTTCCTAATAGTAGCTCTAAACTTGGTGATGCATTCTGTTCACTGGAAAATCAAATTCCATTTTATCATGTCCAAATGAAGGAAAGGCTGATGATCTGCAAATATTTACACCCTTATGAAAAAAAAAAACAAACATATATTTAGTATCAGAAGGTTTTCCATCAAGATTTCTAAGATTATTCTGGCTAGTCTGCACTACTTCACTTGCATAGGGCATTGAATTGATGGAATATAATTGTCCTGTCTAGTGCAAAGAGTTAAACATTATCTAGAATGACCCTTTTCTCAAATACAGAGTGTTTATTTAAATTTGTTCAAAAGTGAAAATGGAGGACTTATGAAGGAACAGTCCCTTCTATTTACACATCTGGCGTCCTGGAAATCAGTTACTAGTAACTACAAGCAATTATGATAAAAACACCATTTAGGAAAGTTTCTAGTAGTAATGATAATGAAGCAATGAAATAGATTGTCTGGGGATATTGTGGATTCTCCACTACTGGAGGTCTTTAAGAATAGTTTAGGCAAACATCTGTCTGGAATATCAGCACAGACAGTTTAGCAAGGAGGTAAAACCATAACAAAGTGCCTTTGCTTAAGGTCACAGCCTGCCCCAACAGAAGCAAAAATAGAGGTTGCAGTTCCACAGTACAAAATGGGACCAGCTGCATGGACTCTCTCCAGGTCACTGACAATATCTCCACATGCAACAATTTTTCTCTGACATGTAGAATGATTAAGCAATGACAGTAGCTCCATGGGTATGCACTTTATGTAGTGTGAAGGGTTTTCTGCTACATACCAAAGTCCTTGATCTGCGCAGGGATCTGGGGAGGCACAGTACTGCCATGCTGAGGTAACAAAGGAGGATGGTTCTGCTTTCACTTCTCTGTTCTCTCTTTTAAAAAGCAGCCCAGCCTGCTTCCCTGACTGTCAGACTGAGTACTTCTTCCAGGTCATCACTTTTATAAAATATGCAAGAGCATGTTAACAACAGCAGTAATCCAGCAAAGTATTCATATGAATAATTAAACTGAAACTACAGTTGTCAGAAACACAAGCAAGGTACATGTTGTTCATTATTACCTATGCATTTTCTGTTCACCTCCTGGGGTACTCGCTAATTTGACATACCACGGTGGGTTCCCTACTCTCTCCATTTCCAGGCTCACCCCAAAAGAGCCAGCTGATGAACATTGTGGACAGAAATCATATCACTGATTACATTATATTCAGTAGAAAAGTGAGGCTGGGAATGCTTTCTGAAAGGCTGAGCATTGTGCTACTGTGTAGGAGGGGACACGTCCCTTTGCACTGCAGACTACAGCTATAAATTTTCTTTTGGGTGCAACCTAAATCTTTTGGGTTTTTCTCCTGCTCAATACAAACTTAGAGAAGGCAAATCAGGGCAAGTAAATCAGGGTCTGGGTTGGGGGAAGTCACTCTCTACTGCCAACAGAAGATGTCTAAGCAAAGTTCAGACTCTTTAAGCTGGAAGGGCTGTGTAGTTTTATAAAGCGTTTAGATAGTAGTATAGTAGTATATATAGTAGTATAGTATGAGTCACTGCCTCACATTTCTGCTTCTCGGCCATCTTGCATTCACTTAGGCTCATGGCATACCAGGTTAACAGGGTGATGCAAATTAAACTTCTTATTTAAAGATGGTCCCTTTTAACAGATCATTATCTACCCACCAAAGACCATAACAAATATTTGCTCCATCACAAGTGGGAATGCAAGTAAAGACCCTGTGGCAGAAAGGTGGAGAAAGAACCAAAATTACTTTTAAAAATTGTAAAGTTAGAGCATTTTGGATTCATTCCAAAACTTTCAGTTATTATCCCTTATGCTCCATATATCTGCGTTCTGTATGCTTTTTAATCACTAATGAAATTGCCTTGGTCAAATGCCCATAATTCAGATTCATTGCATCAGACCAAGCAGCTTAATTCTCATCAGTGAATCTCAACTCCACAGAAATTTCACTGAAGTCAATCCAGCTGTAAAAATGATGTGAGAGAAGAATTAAACTCTGTCCTAAACTACTGATTTATTTACTGTGTACAGACTTGAAGGCATTTATTATTTATAGATACTCAGGTGGAAAATATCCACTTTCTGTTTATTTTGAGGAAATTGGGATCAGGTTATTATTTGCTTGGTCAAATATAATCTGTGATTGCACTCAACAAACAATACAAGGGGGATAATTTAGAAGTTTTTTTCTCAAAGCTTATTTAACATGAAGAGGCTCATTATCTTTGACCAGTGCCTTGCAAGCATTTTCCCTAATTTTATCTGATACCGTTGATTAAATTGAGAAAAGTCACTTTAAAGCAATGACATTTTTCTTGCATGCTTTTTTAAAAAGCCCAAATAATGTAATTAAGACTATGCAAAGCAAAGGAAAAACAACAACATAATCACCACAAAAGCGAAACCAGCAGAAAAAAATTTTGAACAGAATAGGCAGAAAAAAGGCATGCGCATATCTGCAATAAAAAACTGACACACTCAACATACAGGTAGGTGTTCTGAAGATGATCTAATTAAAAAAAAAATTACATTATGAGGGCCTGAGGTGAAAAGAAATAAAGGCAGAAGAGAAGGAAAGAATGAAGGGGGTGTTGTTACTCCCAAAGGATTATTCATAACACCACTTTTATCTCAATAGTTTTTTAAGATTTCTAGTTAAAATGGGTCATTGGCTTAGTGGAACATGACTGAAGAGGAGGTAAAAGGTGCTGAAACCTATTTATGTATTATTAATACTACAAATAAGAAAAAAATTCACCTTTTAAAGTGTTTGCAGCAAATTATGATATAAACCAGAAAAAAACTCTGTGGACTCAGTGGGCAATGGATCAAGCCTCTAAACTTGAAGCCACTGGCAGCTCATCAGCAAAGTTAGGTCTTTTGAATCCTCAGAGTTTATGCCAACAGTGGTGGCTGCTGTGCTGTCACCTGTACATGCCAGTAGCTCTTCTTGGAGGGAGAAGAAAGGACTCCTACTTGGATTAGATTAAAGATACAATGAAAAAGGAATTGGAATGAACAGCTTCAAGACACACAAGCTTTTTTCTGCCTTTGTTAACTACAGGACTTTTGAATGGCATTAGACAGTTGAATAGTGAGCCAGAACAGACGTACTGGTTTTCTTTTTGTGCAAAGGCCTAAGAAAAGCCTTTTCCCATCAAAACAAAACCACAAGAAAAGATGCAGAGTATTTTGTGTGTCATCTATAAATACAAGATTTGTCTTCCCATCTTCAATGTGTTAGGAAAAAGGAAATGTGACCATTTTGTGAGCACAGAGTAAAGATGCCAACATGACTTCTCTCAGAAAACATCTTTTTGTTATAATATGGACTAAGGCCAATAGTCTAACCCACTGAAATCCAGGGTACAGCTGTCATCAAGGGACTGCAGAAAAAGAACAGCAAGAAAATATTCTTTGACCTAAAGTAGGTCTTGAATGATAGGAAAGAAGGAAACTCCTTTAATCATCTTATTGTGTTTAGTCTTTGCAATTTATCTCCAAACCATGTCTAGTTATTGTTAAAAATAGTATTTATGCACCAGCATAGTTGGAAACAATAATTTAGCTATATTTAAAAGAAAAATCAATGAATTTTTAAAATTCAAAATTTTACTTTTGCTTCAATTCCTCTTCCAAGAATATCAATAATGTAAAGTTCAAAACCTTATTTTTTATTAGTAAGATTCCAACACTAAACATACTTCGTTGATCTGTGTAGGGCAAGAGTTGAAATCACAGAATGTGAAAAGTCCACTCTTTCTATTTATTTTTTGTTATTATGGCATCTTTATTAAGGTCAAGGTCTTAGTCCTTGTGTACCTGAACAGGGCATGGAAGGCTTAAGGAGATGTGTTTCTACAATGTGCATGTACTGTAGTCCTTGGCAGTTTGACACCCTTTCATGCCCTAGGACATATTGTACAGTACATATAAAGCAAAAGGGCAGACATATATACACAGAAAGCAATATACCCTTGGTCATTTTACTAAATTGGTTGTTAACAGCAGAAACAGACCTGGAAGAAAAATGGTAACATCAAATGATCATTTTCAGAAACATTTCAGTGTCTGCCTGGATTCTGCCTGACTGCATGTACAGGGTCGGGTAGTCACCATATGTTCTGCTAACAAGGCAGATTACAGAAGCAAAGAAAAACGGAAGCTTTTATAGAGAGAGAACAATCATCAAGAAATTTTCCTAAAGATAAAAGTATGAGTATTTTCTTCATTTATTTATTTATTCAATCCTGCTTTTAACCATTTTTTTTTTCATTTGAAAGAGATACTTTCTTAAAGTGCTTTTCTGAAATGCTAGCAGAATTTTTGGATTTTTCAAATACTAAAACCTATTATTTCAATTAGCACTCTACATTTAGCTATATTCTACTTAGAATGGTAGTTCTGAAAAGCCTTGACAAAAGAAACAGAGAAACAGCTTCTCCAACTACAAACTGCACTTAATTGCTTATCTTTATGTAATATTGAAAGCTTCATTAGAGCACCAGATTTTGCTGTTGCCCAGATTGTGGAAGACCACAGTGATTCAATTCTTTTATCATGTAGTCACAGAATCACAGAATGGATCAGATTGGAAGGTATCACAGTGGTATCACATCTGGTCCAACCTCCCTGCTCAAGCAGGATCATCCTGGAGCACAGGACACAGCACTGCAGATGGTTCTTGGACACCTCCAGTGAGGGAGATTCCACAACGTCTCTGGCCAATCTGTCCCAGTGCTCAGTCACCTGTACAGTAAATAAGTTCTTCCCCATGTTTAGGTGGAATTTCCTCATATTTAGTTTCTGCCCATTGCCTCTTGCTTGGCACCACTGAGAAAAGCCTGGAAACATCCTCCTGGCACCCTCCCTTCAGATACTCACAGATGTGGATGATCCAAAATATGGCAGCCATGAAGCAAGACTACTAACATTTTTAGTATTTCTCCCCTCTCTGACCCCAGAAAGACTAACCTTTAACAATACAATGTAATTCTTTCTTCCAGTCTTGTTTTTATTACTGGGATTGTTTCTTATAGGTATAAGTGACCTATGGAATTCTTATTACTGGGATTGCTTCTTATAAGTATAGGTGACCTATGGAAGTTACTTGCCTACTTACACGCAATCAGAATAGAGAAGGCGTGAACAGATATTCACTAACCGACAGCGCTGTACCTAAAGTTCTTTGTATTTAGGTTACAAGGATTATCAGGCATTTACCTGTATCACTTAACTTGAAACTTCCACAACACAGAGTCCAGTACTTGAGGTACTATCCCCTGCCTCCTTAAATAAAGGGAAATAGGTGGTTTAGGGTACAATATACCAGAAATATTTTAGACAACTTCTTTAGGATGAAATGGACTGCACCTTGGAAGCACCTTCACTGGGGAGGAGAGAAGTCTTAGAAGACTAACTAGGGTGCCAGTCTTTGCTGTCCAGAAGAGGTCGTGTAGATCTCACCACCAATATCTAAAAAAAGTAGGTGTGTAATCTAAAGTAACATATAAACCCAAAAGCTATCTGTTTTATACCAATCCGTGGATGAAGTGATGTGCTTTCTGGAGATGCTATGTTCTTTTTATTGATTTTCAACTCAAACAACTTCATCCTGCTAAAAAAAACTTAGCCAGCATATAGAATTTTCTAAGCCACTTTATACTCTCAAAATAAGGATTCCCAAATATTTCAGTAGTTCAGAGAAACAGGATAAGTCAATTTTTGTATGTGACATTCTCTTCATGGACTTTAGATGAATTATCAAAATTATGCTGAAAATAAATCTCAAATTTTATATGATTGCAATTATATATATATATATTTATATATATATATATACAGT
>WEIU01024757.1:0-16044 GCA_013389925.1 Aegithalos caudatus
GGGGCGCTGTGGTGGTAGCTCGGCCACCTCCCTCAGGCGGTGATGGCGGCCACAGCTGGTGGAGGAGATGGAAAAATGGCTGCAACAGGGGCCTCAGAGCAGCAGCTGGGACGGCAGAGGCAGGCACACCCCGAGCATGGCAAACAAAAGGTAACCAAAAACTCTGCAGCCTTATCTGGAACCATGGGGGTCAGGTGGACACGGGGTTTTGGATTAGAGTGTAGTGAAAAAGCCTGAGTCAGCGGCAGAAAGCAGCGGGGCTGTGCAGCAGCAGCCGGGCTTCTCCATAGCAGCTGCCACACACAGCCAGGGAGATGCAACCTCTGGGAGGGGAGGGGGTTGGGGTCCCAGGTTTTTCTCCTAAGGCACCCGAATAGATGGTGAGAGTCCTTTCCAGTTAGGTCCCAGTGCAATGGCTGCTCCTACAAGCAAAGGCTCACCCAGAGTAAGGAAGAAGCAGTACAGGGCTGGGCTCCGGCGGTGGCAGTGAATTGTCCCCACAGTAAGCAACAGCTCGACTGTCTGATCCCGATGCTGAGAGCGAGTTTGGAGCTGCACCCAGCCCCTTGCCCCAGACCAAAATCTCTCAGTATCTCTGCCCTTCCCTAGATAATGCCCCTCAGCTATAGTGCAGCCAGCTGCACTCCTCTCCCGTGGCTACATCTTTTGTGTCTCTTAGGTAATACATCGTTATTATCTCCTAGAGACACATGGGACACAATTCCATGAGAGAAAGAAACAAAAGTAAAAATTTTAACCCCCAACACCAACCTCTAAAATTCTCCCCACAACTCTCATGAACCTGCTCCAATGCCAGAACACGTCTGGTACTCACCTTGAACTCTTTTTGTCTTCTCTGCTGAGATACACTGCTTGGCACTTACTAGGGCATATATACAATTTGCTGTCACAGGATTACTCCTGGTTAATTCACTGTTTATTCCAGTGTGTTACAAGAACTGGGGTGGGATTATCCTGGCCCCAGCCAGCAGTAAATGCTGCTGAATGATGTAACATATATTCTGCTGCTTCTCACATCTTCCAGCTAACATTTTTCTCTGTTACAACACAATTCATTCCTCTCCAAGTGCATAAACCACCCTTTAATATTTTCCTAGTGTGGCCTGCATGACAATACCTCCACATCTCACCTGCTTTCCTGTGTTCTCACTGAATCCTGCCCTGTCATTCCCAGCACTATTACATGGAGGTTGTACTTGCTGTTCTACTTTCTGGACTGACACCCCTGCTCCTTCCGCTGTGCTTGCAGCTCCTTGCACCGGCAATTTTGGCTGGAAGAGTATCCCTGGATGTGCCACCATCCGTCTGGCATGGGGAGGTGTTCCTTGGAGCAAGGAAAAGGCACTTTGTGAAATGCAGTTAGTTGCTTTTTTGAGCAGAGATGAAGGTGTCTGGTTTGTGGCCGTGTCTGCTAGCTGGGAATTGCCGACTGCCTCCCCGTCGGCTGGAGGCTCTCTGGCACAAATCCACTCTGCTCTCGGGTGCTGGATCTCACCCTCTCTGTGTGTTTTCTGGTCACAGCCATCTTTGGGCAGATGCCATTTAGACACTGGTCCAACTCATCAGACAACTTGCTTTCCTGCTCAAGGCCTTGGACTTCAATCAAGTTAACCTCTTAGAAACCATCTTCAGTTGGATGCAGGAAGGATTTCATTTGTGCTGCCTTCGCTTTTCAGTTGTTTTATTTTTTTCTGGTAGTGTATATATATTGTGTATACACCTATATATGTATGCACACTCTATGTAGTTAAAAATATGCACTCTGTGCTCTGTGTAATCACACACACATGCATTAGTTTATCTGTCTGTCTATACATCTCTACGTATGTGTATTGTAAATCTTGTAGGAGTCATTCTTGCACTCATTTTTCGCTCTGAGATTTATTTTTTCTCCTGGAGTGTTCCCTGAGCCACAGTTTTGTGGTTTGCCCCATTTTCCCTTTAAAATCCATTTTCCAAGAACATCTAAAATTACTAAGCTGTTTATTCAGTTGCCTTTTAATGTCTAGAACCTTTGCAAAGAAGTATTCCAGAGCAGCTATTTTCAGCTACCTTTTTTTTCATACCTTCTTGTGTTTTGTGCTAACTTTACTTGTAGTTTCCATGACAATTATCCCCAGAGTTGGAGGCAGCCTTGCCCTCAGTTGCTGTTTTGCAAAGCAGCCATAGCTCTTGCCCATCTGAGAATCTGAGTGCAGAAGTTCGTGTTTAATACAAGTTTTTATTTTCATAGCTTCTCTGTATCCCACTAGCACGACTTGGGTTCTGCAGGTTGCTGTAATATATATATTGTCTCCTGCCAATTGTGATGGGAATTATCTGGAGGGCAGAGACATCCCATCCTCAAAAGGAGAAGCATATTCTGGCTGGTGGAAGAGGACACATTGTCCACAGAAGGACTCACACAAAGGATTAGGTTCAGCTGGTGCAAGGTAACCACTGCCCAGCAGGAACTCCCCACAGTGCAGTGGAGCCAGGTTTGGTTCCTGGTAGGATGGAAGAGGAGGGTGGGCACTGTGGGTTTGTGCCGTGTGTGGTGCTGGTTTGTACAGAACCTGAGAACCTGAGCCCTGGCTGGCTCCTGCCCCCAGCACCAGCTTCCCACTAGGCACAGCCTCTCTTTGGCCACATCCTCCCTCCTGGGCACAGGATGCCACTTTTGTCCTGTACATCCTGTTCAAACATGAAAATAATGTATTTTTAGTATTTTGAACTGTATACTGTTCAATATATATTTCAGTAACTTTTAATGTTATTCACATCTTGGTGTTTTCCTCTTGCTCATTCCCCTTTTCCTGTTTTCTCCATCCCACCTCTAGTGACTCACAGCAATTTCTGAAGTGCCCAGCAGCAATCCTTTGATGTATTATCCTCATACATTTCCTTAGTATCCTTATCTATTCAGTCTGGTACATGTAACTCTGAGCTTTCTGTGTGATCTGCTCTCAATCCTGCCAGTACCTCCTCACCCTTTCTGTGCATCTTTTTTTTTTCCTTTAGATGACTGCTTCCTTCCAATTTTCCATGTGCTGCCTCCTTTCATTCTTACCTACTTGTATCCTTTCCACCCACCACCCCCAGCTTCCTCTCCCGAATCCACTTAAGTGTAATCTAAAACATACTGCTTGAAAGTGGAAGCCCAGAGAAATATTTGCTCTGGCTCTCACTAGCACCTCTCAATGCCAGTGAGCTCTGGGACAGTGGATTCTCAGCCCTGCAGTAAAATGAGCTTTTCCTGTAAGTTTAAAATTTGATTCTTTCTCACAAGCTACAGTCAAAGTGATTGTCAGCTCAAAAAGTACCTTTTAACTAAATTCAAAGGAATGCATTCAGAGCAGATTTTTGAATTTCCACATGATAAAACTAATTACAATTAGCAGCTTGTTACTGAAACAGAAAACATCCAGAATGCCACAATATTTGAAATTATATTTTAAGGAAAAAACACAGATCAGAGTAAAAAACTTCAAAGTCCAAACTGATTATCTTCTTAAAGAGCCTTAATTGTTTGTAAGATAAATGGGAATGAAGAACTAGGGGAAAGGGAGCTCTTGCAGAGAGAGTGTGATCTGCCACAGCACATGAGCTGTGAGTGATTCAGTATTGAATAGCCCCAAATTACCAAATCACCCACCCAAATAGCACCACTGACCAATGGCCCAAATGCCACCACTGACCAAAGGACTGACATGGCTTGTAGTGTGCTGAGAGCTCCCATTTCAGGTGGCTATGGAATAATGAATGTGGCTGCTGGTTACTGAGAGCAGCTCTTCAAAGCTCCTGAAACGTTTGTTCATCCTGGTCTGTGCTGTTACTGATCTCATCCTTAGTCAGATGAAATGCAGGGTTTTGCAGTCACATGGGCTGAATTGCTGGGTGAGTTCCTTGACTTGTTCCACTGGCTGCTGGAGGTGATCTGCATGGATGCACTTTGTCAGTCTGATCCTTGCACCGTGTGTGGCTCACTGTGAGATCCAGCCCAGCTACAGCAGGGTTTGAGGCAATATTCCTTATCGGATATGCCTCACCAGAGACATCCCCTTGTGGGTGCCTTTGGCAGTAAGGGGTTAACCTCCCTTTCCTGAGGATCATTCGTGTCTGATGTTCTCCTGTCCCCATGCCTGGCTGTGTATCCAGTCCCAGCTCCTTGGTAGAACCTTGGTAAGGACTCCATTTCCAAAATGCCCCATGCTCAGGGCTGTACCCAGCAGCCCAGCAGCTGGCTGTGCCAGGATGCCTGGACTCCTCCAGTGAGTGGCTGGTTTCCTGATTTGACAGTGTCTATCCACACCTCTTCCCAGCCCAGCCTGCATTATTGGATGGACTATGGGGAATATACGGCAGAAGAATAATTAGAGGAAAGAAGGCAGTGGAGGACCAACCTGTACATTCACCAGCCCCCACCATGCATTGCAGATTTGTCTCAAAGCATTAGTCAGGAGTGGGGCTGGACCCCTAAAAAGGGGCTAGGGTGAGTAACAGGGAGTCAAAGGAGAGAAGGGGAAGGTATCCAGGCTGGTGAGGTGGGCCTGGAAATTGCATCTGGAACTGAAGCTCCCAGCCTGCATCTTTCCCTGTGTGGTTGGACTTGCTGCAGTGCCCCAGGGATGTGGATTTTGGAGGCAGTCATGGCTTGCTTCTTCTCGAGCTGTGGTGTTTATGGCCTGCTGTGGTTTTGGCACACAGTTCATGTTTCAGCTTCTCCCCAGATGCATGGTTTGGATATGAAGATTCCCTGTGGCACAGGGGTCTGCTCCCAAAGTGTGAGGGCTGCGGGGGCATTGTCACTGGTGACTTCTCCAGAATCCCTTTCCAATGAAGATGGAGCCAAGGTGTGGATGCCCTGCAGTCCCTTCTGTTGGTATAAGGCAGCTAATATTTTATTCCAAGTTGGACTAATGATGAAAATGTGCTGGACACTGGAAAGAGATGTCTTGAGCACACAAAGCAGCTTACAAGCCTGAGTAGCAAGGAGGGAATTTTTCATTTGGCAGAATAACACGCATAGTGAGCACTCTTGTTTTTAATAAGCTCACAAAGCTTTCTTGAAAGCTAAGGATTTTTTTTCCATCCTGAACACATGAGGTATTTTCATTTCATAATGAAAGTATGTTATGTTCAACTTCCAGAAAGCCTTTCACATGAAAAAATAAAATAGCACGGAATATTTTAGATGCTGAAGTGAACAGGGTGGAAGTAATCATGAAACAAAATTCTGGAATATTTGCTCTGTGCTCAGAGATTGTGTGGCATCTTGTATTGTCTGAAACAGCACCAGATAATAATCATAAGTGCAAATCTCTCAGACTGGGGCAACAGGGAGAGGAGCCAATCTCTGTCTCCATAGAGCTGGAAGAAATTTCAGATATTTCTGTTTGTCTGCAGAACAGCTGGGGACTTCTCAGACATGAATCTAATTAAGCATATTCCTTGCTACAAACACTTCAAGTCCTATTTCTGAGATCCAAATGTCTTTCCGAAATGAAGCCTTAGGAATATTGCTTTCATGCAGCCTACTTTTTCTAATTTGGTCTGGGCAAAATTAAATTACAGTTATAAGCTCAGAGGAAAATTTACTGAAGTCAATAATATTGATTGATATTTGGGTATCAGCGTAATGCCATGCATTAGTGATAGCTGAATTTAATCCACAGGCCCTCGAGGGGCACCAGCAGCAGTTTGGGTATTGGATTGGTCAGGCTGGGTGACATTTGACATGCCTGGTCTCCTCCATCCAGTGATGGGTGTCCACCCCACCATTTGGTACTGGTGCCTGTCTGTGCCTCCTGCCCTGGGTTTGCAGGTGGTCAGGCTAGGACCAAAACTCAAATATTGAATTTTTTTTTTTCCCTCAGCTTGCAACATCTGACGGTTTAAAATAGAGCATTTATTTTGTCAGTAGAGAAAAGGACTTCCCACAGGAAAGGGCTTAACTGGAGCCATTTCATTCTGCTGGGATGTGAAGTGGTGCAAGCCAGGCTGCCTGAGCACAGTGTGAGCAGCCAGGGCTCCAGCCTGCAGCACATCCCTGCTCCCTCTGGCACTGGGCTTACTGAGATCCTTCAGCTGTTTTCATGGCACAAAGCCCTCGTGGCACAAACTCTCCTGCATGGCTCTGTGGACTGGCTGCTCATCCAGTAACCATGCCCAGAACACAGAGCAGCAATGCCCAGATCATCCCTGCCATCCCCTCACTGAGATACCGCCAGGAGCTCCAGCCTCACCACAGCTCTGCAAACCATTAACTCCCAGTCTGCAGCCACTTTGTTTTAAACTCTGGGTTTCAAACCAATTCAGAACAGAAAGAACATTCCTGCTTTCTTCTGCTTGTTTTGTTTTGTGGCACAAGATTGCCATTGACTGCTGTGTGTGGAAGCCCTCTCTGGAATTCTTGTAGATTTGAAGGAATCTTTTCCTGTTGATATTGCAGGGAATACACTAATCTGAGCAAAATTCCAGTATTGATGCATTCATTATAGTTTTCATCTTTTTCCTGCTGTCTTTATTGCACTCTTAATCCAGTTGAAGGCGAGCCTGAGGCTTGCAGGGGGCTGGTCCTAGGCTTCAGGTCCTGCTTTCTAATGCAGGTCACAGCCATGGTAAAGCTCACTGACAAAGCCACATTCCCTCAGACCTCTCATGCAACTGGAAAAAACAGATAAGCTTGCAGTCACATAAGCTTGGGTCTCTTATATGCAAAGTTATTTGTCTGTGCTCCTCAGAGAGTTTGATTTGTGTTCATTTGCATGTACCAAGTATAGTGAAACCCAGTGAATTCTCCTGACATGTTTTCACTCCTGCAAGAAACATGATGGGAAGTGGAAGATACGATCATCTCCGTCCCTAGTGGCATCAGTAAGTATCACACATATCAGATTAAACCCTTGACATTTTTCCAACAGTGTGAAATTTGCTTGAAAATGCTGGAAAATGAGTTATAGATGTGAAAGCAAGGCTTGGCATATGAATGCAAACATGTTAACCCTAAAACCAGTGTAATTTGCTTTCCCTGAAATCCTGGTGTGTGGAGCTGGAGGGGCTGTCAGGGAGAACTCCCACCACAGAGCCTGGGGGTGAGTGAGATGTGGGCCATGAGACAGAAATGCCTTTTGGCTCCTGAGTAGTGATGAATAGCTAAATCTGCCCAGTGATGCTCAGGGATGCACCCCAGCAGTGAGGGGGGACATCACCTGGGGGTGTCTGGGTGGTGTCAGGTGTATTCCTGCCCCAGTACTGAGGTGCAAACTCCTGTGTCAGTGTGGCCCCTGGGGAGAACTGCCAAGTAGCTTTGCATTTAAAAAAAAGGACACTTTTCACTTAGCTAAAAAGATAAAATCCCTCAGAGGTTGCTGTGGTATGATCATCCACCTGCAAAAGATTTCAGAAAAGACGCAGGTCGGGGATTTGAGGCGCTGTTGTGGGCAGGACTGAGCCTTTGATATAGAATTTTTAAGCCAGGACTCTTTTATGTCTTACAATGAGACTGGTTTTAGTGTTTTTACTGCAAAAACTCTCCATTAGGTTTTCAGATACTTCTCCCCCTGACATGCTAAAGCTGAAGAGCACACTAGGGTAATGATTTCAGATTTTCCATGCTTGCATTTGGGATCTGTCATGTTCTGATGGTGAAACCTCATCCTGGTAGAGTAACCCCATTTGAGCATGGCACATCCCACTCAGTCTTGGGGATGGTTTGTTATCCCATATAATTTTGGGGGATTTTGATCTGCTTTGTTTTGTTTGTGCCCATGGTGGCTGCTGTCCCTGCCCCTGCCCCCATGCTGCCTGGCTCTGGGGCTGTTGCAGTAAGAGGGAACCAAGCTGGGGTTTCCAGAGGGTGAGAGGCAGCCCTTCTTTTGAGCACGTTCTGTTCCACTGGACAGACACCGCCGGTACCTCTGACCAGGGATCCTGCTCTTTCGGTGTGTTTTGCCTGCTGCTTTTTGTTTTGGGGGGTGTTTTTTTTGTTTTGGTTTTTTTTTTTTTCTCTTCTTTCTTCAGTACTGTGAGTTTGCCAGCTTGGCTTCTTTTGCTGCTCTGCTGTGGGGAAGCCCAGAGCCAGTGCGTTACACTGGAGCTGTTTTCACCCTCTGCCTGCTGGGAGCTCCTGCGGTCTGGGTACAGCTGCAGGGTTTCTGCTGCCTCTTGCCTGCTGCCCGGGGGAGCCTGCTCTGCCATTCCAGCTTGCTGCTTTGGTTTCTTGTTACAGCCCCTTTCACTATCCAGAGGGGCAGCAGGACCGGCGGCCCTGTGAGCTGTTCAGGGAGCCCCTTCTCCATCCATGTCTNGCACTGACAGGCACAGCCCAGCGCCCCTGCTGGCTGTGCACGGAACTCCACCAACTGGGAAAGTGCCACAGCCGAGAGTGGCTGGGAATGGGTTTGTGGAAGGGGGTGAGTAAGGTTTCACTATCTCAATAGCTAGCATTTATTATTTTTTATTATTTTTATAATTTTTATTAAGATTACTATTAAATTATTATTGAACAGGGGTTTTTTTTTCACTTTCACCCCCTGTTATCCATTTGTCTCACTGGCAGAAGAAAAGGGAGCTATTGACGCCCTTTTTCCTTAGAGGAAATGCTCATTCCAGGGCATTTTCTCCTGAAATTTGTCTCGAAACCAAAACAGTCCCCTTCAGCCTCCTCCATGGATATGCACAGGGCAGCAGTGAGCAGCAGCAGCAGCATCAGAACAAAAGCTGAGTGACACAAGAAATATTGTGCATTTTAAGGAACAGACTAATTGTAATCCAGAGGAATTGTTGAGGCAATTACACTGTTCAAAGTGGTTTCAGTGCCTCTTATTAATTTCTTCTGCATTATCCTCTTGCTCCCTTGGAGATGACCAAGACAGAAGTTGATTGCAACTGCTGCTTGTGAGAGTGTGGCGGTTCCTTGGGAGCCATTAGGGATACAGCATCTGCTGGAGTTGCCATGGAGATGCCAAGACTGATTGTAAGCCAGGTGAAGTGCTCCTGCTGCTGCTAGCTCATCTCTCCTGGGGGACATGGCCACACAGCCTGACACTGAGGCGGGAGGAACAGCAGCCTCAGCCTGGGCAGTTGTGCTGCAGGGAGGGATCAAAGCCAGGTGCTGGTGGTTGGAGCAGAACTCATCATCAGAGTAGTGAAGCTGTTGGGAGCAATACAGACAAGTCCAAGAGCTACATTTGCAAAAGGAGATTGGCCACAGGAGGGGTTCACTACCCCAGATCTTTGTCCCAGATATCCTGGGTCCAGCCTTTTGCAAATTCTCTCTGATGGTCTCACTGACCTGGCTAGGAATTACTCCAAGGGAGCCGTGGCTGTCACTGGGTGTTTATACTCGGAGGAGGAGGAGGTAATTCCTGGAGTTGTGTTGTAGCAGTGAGAAATCTGGTATTTCAAAATCTGGCAAGCACAGTGTGACTTGAAGTACAGTCTGAGCATAAATTAGCTGTGAACACATTTGTCTGTGGCAGAGGGAAGGTGGCTCTTTGGCAGCAGGTGGCTTGGCTTGTTTTTATGCAACAGATATTCTGTGTTCACTTAATAAACAGATAAAAGGGTGATGCAATTGACATCAAGCTCATCTATTCTGAGGTCTGGCATTTGGGAACATGGTTTCACTGCCTGGATTTGCCCAGAAGCGTGTACCATTTCACAGGCAGGAAGGTCCTTCACTGTTAATAAATTTTGACAGAGATTTGCAAGATAAGCAGGTGCCCTCTGCCATCTTCTCACTGCAGCCACTGCCTGCATTTGTGATTTGCCAAAAAAAATTAGACTTCTTGCACCCAGTGCTGCCCTCTCCTTTCAGGGTTCAGTTTCAGAAGAGCCCATCAGACCACTGGGGCACTGACTGGGATGTACCTGCTCTGTGGATGCCATTACTTAATATACATCCCACTTTTTATACATCTATATATATATATCTATATCTATCTATCTATTTATCTATCTATATCTGAATATATCTCTATCTCCTGCTTTATAGATATCCTACCCTGACACTATGATCACCTCCTTTGAAAGTTAAAACAGTTCTTACATATTTCAGTCATAAGAGTGAAGGTCAAGAATCCTTTCTTTTTCGTCTTCTTTTGAGAATGGTAATGGAAAAAAATATTACCAGATATGAAAACAGGGTCAAAAAGCTACAGATAAATGGGACAGAGCATTAAGTGAAGTGACAGGAGACCTAATTATGGGATTGAAGCTATGGCATGAAATAAGTAAAAATCTCACAGGAATTTGTCTCTCTCTTTTTTTTCCCAAAGAACTTTAAATGCTCTTTTCTCTTCTCACCTGGGCCTTTTAGAAATCAGTATATTTTTAGCTCAAAGTTTGAGACAAGGACCAAATGGCCTTGGCATTAAATGTTTCAGTTGTCCAAAAGCAGTTGGAGAGGCGTTCACATTTCCCTCCTGGTATTCTGGACTGCGTGACTGACCTTGGAAATGTGGGGAAAGTCAAGGAAAGCCACTGGGCTTTTTTCCTACCATTTAAAATTGGAGTTTGTAATCACCACCACCACACATCCAGTTGTGCTTTATACCATCTACTCACTTCATGTGCTTAATTTAGAAGGGCAAAATTCTGTGGCACCAAAATATTATACCATGATTGCAGCATCCTTGCTGTATGTGGGTGGAATGGGCCATGTGGATCTCTGGTGGGAGGTGTTCCATGGCAGGGAAAGTGGAACTGGATGATCTTTGAGATCCTTTACAGCCCAAACCATTTTCAGATTCCGTGTTTGCAGTCATGCTTGCACGCCCAGGAGTGACTGTTCACATTCACGTTCAAGTCCTTGCCCATCCAAAGGTACAAACTTGCTGGTGCAAGTGGCATTTGGCAGGATAGATGGGTCAGCCATCCACAAACCTCAGAAATTTAGGCTTCTGAAATACAGAGATACACAGTCTGAGGGAGGAAATTAGCAATCAGGTTAAAGTTGGGTTGAGAAAATTCTCCCACTGCCTTGTGCTGTGCTGTGAGCAGAATAAGAAGCATGTGCTCTGCAGGTGGGCAGAGGCCTGGGAAGATGCTAGTGGGCAGTCCATTTGCATAGCCCTGTGCTGGGAAAGTCATGGAAATGCTTCAGTGAAAGGGAAATATTACTTTGTGTGTATGCAGTGTCCTCCCACTGCTCCTGAGGCTCCTCATTTTCCAAGGTGCTATGAATAAATAATGCAGTCTGAAGATAAATGCAAGGTGTTTATCAGGGCTGTTAGATGGAAGCACATCTGGAGCTGATTTGGAACTGGCTGTTCTGCCTATAGGTTAATGTAGTGGCTTTTGGGAACATCACTTCTCTGGAAAACCGTGCATGCTGGTGGGGAGAGGGTATCATGCTGGTCGCCAAACCTGCTTATCTTTAGGAAAGAGTACTGGGAAATCTTTCTTCACACTGGTGAAGTGATTACTGCCTTATCATTCAGAGCTTGAGGGATATATCCATGCTGTTATTATAACATGTTATTTCTTCACAGCTCCTCATATAAATGGTGGAGGCTATGATGTCTGTGTATGTGCAGGAGAGAGAGAACCTTGTTTCTCTGTAAATGAAAATCCATCTGTTTTCTGTGCTGGATGCTCAGTGCAGGGCAGAGGTTGCTTGCTCTGGCAGTCACAATGAGCAGTGGTCAATTGAAGGTGTTAAACTCCAGGCACCAGGAGGGAGAAACTTGCTGTACTGTTTGAGGATGGAGATGTGGCTCCTCTGGCAACCTCACAGATCCTAAAGCTGCCCAAAGCAGCAGCTCAAGGTACCTGGGAGGTTCCCTGTTTCTGCAGCAGAGCTTCTTGCTGGTTCTGTGGGGAGGGAATCTAGATGGGAACAAACCAGGGCCATGCAGGGGTGCTCACACTGCTGTTCAGTCCACAGGACAGGACCTTGGGCAGCCTCTTCCCACCAGCTTGTGGAGAATCCCTGGCCCCAGGACAGACCCTCAAATCAGTTTCTTTATTTCCAGCAAACCCACGGATTTGAACTCCACTTCGATGCCAACAGGCAGGGAAACCTGCTGGTGGTGCTGGAGGAGATCCAAAGCTGTAGCAGCACATCCCAATCCTCCCAGGCTTTATCCAGGAGTGGAGCTGGAGGTGCCTTTTTTGTTGGTGGCTGCACTAAAGTCTTTCAGGCTTTAGTGACTTCCTCAATGACAAGTGAGTGGGTGAGGGGGGATTTATTGGGAGATGGAACCTTCTCTGCCAAGAGCAGAGTGACAGCCCCTCACAGAGACCCAGAGGAGCACTGTGAGCTCTCCATCTAGCAGGTTGTTAAAAAATCATGTTCAAGAGAAAGCAGAAATCCTGCTCTTAGAAAGACTGTGTCACTTGCTAACCAGTGTTTTCCACTTCCAGCCAACCCATATCACATGGAGGATTCTCTGATTGTCTTTCCAAAAGATAGGCCCAGGCCACGCCAAGGGGAAAGTGTTCCTGTAGGCACCAGCCCTTTTTTGTTTTTATAATTAACAAAACCTCAGACTTCTGGGGTCCACATATGCAGGGACAATGGCACAATTTTCCTCTCTGGACAGAGGATTTATCTCCTGGAGAGGACCCTATTCCCAAGCACTTGGTGCTTACAGCATCTCTGCAAGTCTTTGATCTTGGCGCCTCACTTGCTGCCTTCAAGCCTTGGCACAAGCTCCTATTCAATTTTCTATGATTTTTGCCCATTCTTTAGCTTGTTTCATTTCCATCCCAGTTTTCTCCTGTACATGTGATTGAATCCAGTACTGGTCCTGACCCTATTATGGAGATCTGGAATATTGCATTGAACTCTGATTTTAAAACTGTCACCCGTGAAAAAAAATTGCATTGCATGTGGAAATAAAATCAAAATTTAAATTTCATTGAAAGGAAAAATGAGGTTTAAGCAATTTTCATTGTAATCTTCGTGTCTTAAACCCATCGCAATATTCTAGCAATAATTTTGGGTTGTTTTGACCTGAAAGAATCAAAGTCTTTCTTTTCTGACAAGGCTGACAGATGCTTTGACTGATGATAGCAAAAATCAGGTCTTTCAGTCTAAGAAATGTTACAACATGATTTGCATACAAACAGGGGCTGAGACAAGCTCTTGAAAATCTCTTGCACTTGCAAATCCTGACACTGGAGATGAATAAAAGGAATTTTATTCCCTGAGCCCAGCGGATGCTCAGCAATAATGACATTGTCATAAACACTGGTTTGAAACTCCAAATTATGAAAGTGAAACTGGGAGATTTTTGCCTTTTTCCCCCCAGACAGGCTCTCCCCACCCTCTCCCAGCTGTTAACAATCCAGAAGCATTAAAGGCAGGGATCTCTGGGGCTGCAGTGAAGCCCCATGGGGAGCCAGGCTTGTTTGCTCCAGTTCTCTGTGCATCCCAAATCAACTTCTCCTCTTTGTATCTTTTGCCATAACAATTATTTTCATAAATACGCAAAGATTTGCTTCCTCTGAGAAAAACCCTCTACTGTCACAACTGGGCCAGGTGCTGAAGCCAGGCACACTTATTCTCAGCACTGTGAATTCCAAAATGAACTGCTAGAAGGCCAAGTGTTGGGAGAAGAGGCTGCTCTAATGCACCTCCACAGGGGCTGCCCACTGCCTTGCTGTGTGCCCAGCAAGGAAAAAGCTTCTCCTCTTCCCCTTTCACTTCCTCTTCTCCTTTGCCTTTCTGCTTTTCCCTTTCTCATTTATTTTTCCCTTTTGCCCTTTTCTCTTTTGCATTTCCCTTTATTTACCCTTTCCCTTTCCCCTTCCCTTCAGGCTGGCAGAACCCACCAGTGATGCCAGCTGAGCCATCAGCCACTCCAGCACTTTTGGGGGGGTCTCATTCAGGTTCCCCACACTCAAATGCTGCTGTCCCAAGGCCTGGCCTTCCTTGCATATAAAAAAATTTGCCATTTCACCCATGTGGTACCCAAGGAAGAAGTTTTAATTTAACTCCTCAGTGGTGTGTAGCAGAGGGGCATAGAGCTGCAGGGGGGGGCACAGGACAGCATCGCATCTGCTGGACCAAAATCTTAAAAATTTCTGTCTAAGCCATGAGGATTTTGCAGTGACTCTCCCTGGCTCCCCTTTCCTCCCCTGTGGCCACATGAACAGTGAGCAGTGTGAAATGCAAGTGTGTCACTCAACATTTTAAAACTGTTTGCTACAAGAGACTATGAATTTAGTAAAACTTCCTAAATATTCACAAAGTGCTCAGCAGGCACACGAAGAAGGATGGAGTGGGTTGAGGGAGCAGGATTTACTATTTTGAAGAGTCACCACATAAATTATTCAGCAGCCCTAATGTGCTCAGCTGTGTTTACTGTCCTGGGCCAGGAGCTCCAGAGGCTGCTAATCCCAACAATGAGCAATTTTGCTGCTTTGGCTTTTGGTGGGGAGTCAAGGTCAGACCTAAGCCAGGCAGATGGGGCAGGAGGATGGGGGGGGAGCTCATTGGAAGCATCTGACAGGAAAAATCTCTACTGGGCCAGTATATGAATAGCCTTTCCAACGGGCACTCTGTGCATTGTGAACCAGCAGTGATAATTACAGAATTGCAGCGGCTGCTCCAGATGTTTTGTGTATGTTTCAGTCTTCATTTACTTGTTTTCTGTGCCGAGTTACTTGGGATAACAAAAAATGTAAATAATGAATATGTGATGAGCAGCGAGAATGAATCCCTGCCCTGCCTCCCTCTTCCAATAAAGCTAATTAATCCAAGTACCAAAATAAAAACTGCTTGAGTCTGCTCCAGCATCAGCCATGAAAGCGTTCTCATGAGCAAATAATTGACAATTAAGGCCCAACTTAGAGAAAAGAAAAAAAAACCCAAGTTGTATAGAACTAAAGCTCTATAGCAGCAAGGATCTAAGGGAGGAAACAACTCCCATAGAAATTGCTGGCATGCAGTGCCAACAAAGCTGGCTCAAAGCCTGAGCCACTGGTTTCAATCAGAACTCTTTTGCCAGTCTTCTTCACCCCAGATTTTTAAGTTCCTTGCATCATTGTGGTGGAGGTTTGGAGATGGGGAAGCTGAGGCATGGAGCACATGCAGGGCCAGCAGTCAAAGGGATCCCTGTGTTTGGGGTAGGAGTGGATTGCCTGACTGGGTTTGTTAAAGAGCAGGGCATGTGCTAATATATTTATTGCCTAATACACACCCAGCCTGCCTCGGGGCTGGCTTTCTCCTGAGTGTTGGTATGGGATTCCAGGCCAGAGGGCTGTGCTTTTGGCTGCAGGAATTACATGGGATAAATATACATATACATATAGATATATACTGTGATCTGATGTGTGCTCTTCAGAGTTTAATGCTTTATTTAGACTGAATTAACTCGCTTCACAGGGCTTTGTTTATCCATTTTAATAAATCATCTCTTTCAGCTAAATCTTGCCTTGAGAGTTGATCATATCCAGAGCCTCTAAGAGCACAGCAGATATAAATATTTGCTTTTACAAGGGGAAAACTCTCCTGAGAATGCTTTAGCAACTCACTGGGTTTGCCTTAGAACAGGGAAGCTGGTAATTTGCTGAGTGCTTAATAAGAAGTGAAGAAGCAGAAAGGTGAGGCTGCCTTTAGTCACTGACCTAAGGGCCAGTGTCCCACAGGTGGGTAAAGCCTGTGACCTGGCTTCCTCTGCTCCCAGCTGAGGATGGAGCCTGGCTGCAGATGAAGCTGATCTTTAACACAGAGGGAACACAGCACAACACTGGAGTCCATTGTTGATGGGCAGAGGCAGCAAATTCAAATCATTTGAACTTTTTAATTGTTTTCCCCTCCTCAGAGATTCAGACAAGCATTCTTGGCATTAGAAATGACTGTAATAGTCATTATTCCTTCCTTCCTTCCTTCCTTCCTTCCTGCCTGCCTGCCTGCCTGCCTGCCTGCCCTGCCTGCCTCTCCCCTGCACTGATGTGTCACAACTTGTGGATGCTTTTGGAAATGGGTCCCAGCTCTCCAGTGACTCCCCTTTGTACTCAAACCGGATCTGAATTCCTAAATAGTTTTAAGGATCTAGGTTGAAAGTGTATTGCATAAAAAAAAAAAAAAAA
>WEIU01024757.1:16066-81072 GCA_013389925.1 Aegithalos caudatus
AAAAAAAAAGATAATCTTTAAAATAAAATCCTCTGGAACTGCTCTTAGTTAATGAGCTTTTCCAGATATGGAGGATGGTCATCTAATAGGGGGCAGATAATCTTCAGGAGAATGAGGACAGCCTAGATTTCAAGAATAGCATAGTTGTATGTAAATGCAAGGAACTGGCAGCTGTTTTTAGCCTGGAAGAGCAAAGTCAATCAGATAACAGGGCAGCTCAAAGCCCAGGAGCCCAGACTAGCAGAGAGCTGGGGAGAGGGCACAGCAGCACTGCCAGCTGGGTGCTGCCAGCCCCATACTGCATAGGCATGGATTTTTGGGTATGAAATTGTGAGGGTAAATGTTTCTTGGGAGCACTCAGTCTTTGTCAAACTGATGTAATTTATTAACCCCACACTAAGCAATGCTGTCCCTCCCTTCGTAAAGCAACTGAGTTTTTAAAGCCACTGAGTGTTTTGGGCTATGCCAGAGCCACTTGGGCTTTTAGCAAATGAGGGATTATCTGTGAATGATAATTTCCAGACAAGGTGTGCTGACTATTTCTAACTTTACACTTCTGGTCTTTCTGCAGAGGCTTTGCTCATTATGATGTATGTGCCAGGTTCAAGGCTGTGTGGCTTTTGGCTTCCTGAAAAACAAGCATTAGTGTGCTGGAAGCTTCCCCGCACAGCTCTAGTGGATTTTGGGCCAACATGTTGTCACTTTGGAGAGTTTCAGGTGTTGCAGGGACCTTAGGGAGCCCCCATTCTGCTGGGGAACATGGATGTGAAGGATGCTGTGCTCCCACCATCACACGAGTCATGGCCAAATGTGTGATGTGAACCTTGGCTTTGCAACGGAGGTTAACACCAGCCCATCCCATGGTAACACTGTGTGGGTTTTGCCAAGGACTTTTTGGAGAAAAAAAAAAGGGGGGAAAAGAGATATTTTACAGAAGAAAATTGTGGTAGCATAGACCCAATGAGATTTAATTATTTTTGTGAGCGACAGTGACAGTGTGCCAGGCTGGCTCTGGCAGCACAGCTGTCTGGAGGAGCCCAGCAAAAATCTTCCTGCTTGGCCGAACCAGGGGAAATGCAGGTGACCCCAGGGAACCTGTGAGCCACTGGCACTCACCCTGAGCTTGAGGTGGTGTCACCTTCACTCAGTTCTAGAGACACAAAAGCAAATGGCAGCACGTGTGCCCTGCTTCCATGTGCAGCGGGCACCGAGAGGGGAATCAGCGGGGCCAGATGGCAATGGAGCAAGATTTTACAGACTTGTAGCTCCATCCCTCAAGCTCAGTGGGTTTGTCAGAAATGGTTAATCATACTCCAACTGGGCTAAGCAGGAAAAAAATCACTTATTTTTTCTTTTTCAATCATGCGCCTCAAAGTCTACTGGACTTCTGGAGCCCACATGAAAAATCAAAAGGTTTTGGAAGCTGCATTTGCGTTTATTGCTGAAATTTGTACCAACTCTGACTTTCCTAGAAAATGTGATCTGACACCTTCTGCTCCTGAAGGGTCCATCAGAGGGGAGCATCATCTGAGAGCCTCTTTTCTCCCCCGTTTGTTGCCCATCCATTCCAATTCCAGCACTGCATTAAAACTGGGGTGCATTGCAGGGATGCAGGGATGCAGAGATGCTCTCTGCAGTGAGAGCCAAATTTTGAAGAGGTGCTTCCAGCAGCAAAACCATCGTGTGAACAGAGGTACTGTGCCTGGGATTTTAGTAGAAAAAATTTCATGTGCAGAATGCTGCAGTTCTGCTGCAAGGAGTCTAAATTCGTTGTTACCCCTGTGGAGGAGCAGCAAGCAGGGAAAGGGGAAAGGCTGAGGATTAGTTTTTTACCATTTGCTGAGCAATCCAAGCTCCTGCTGCACAAGAGCAGCTCAGCTGTACTGGAGCTGACAGACATTTGTTGTGCTTTTAATCACCGACAATGAATTAAACTGTACATATTAAATTCCAATTATATAATAACCTGTAGTTACAATGTCGTATTTGTTGCTGTAAGCAATACCTCTATCCAGCTTAGCAGGTCTGTTTTGGAAAACAAGTGAACTTCCTAAGAAAAGGCTGTTATTTACACATTTCAGGTTGATAAGTCTCCCCCAGTATGTCAGAGGTCCAGCAGGGCTTTCAACTGAGCTATTGCTGGATTTTACCAGGTGGAGATTTCAAGACAACCTCCAAATGTTCAAAAGATGTGTGGATATGGCTCTTGGGAATATCCTCTAATGGTGAACATGGTGGTGTTGGGTTGCCCTTGCTCAGTGATTTTAAGATTTTTTTTCCAACCTTAATGAATCTATGATGTGGCTTTTTTAACAATAAATAATGGGTTCAGGTGTTACCACTCCAGGTCACCAACCCTGGGGAAGGTGTGTAGGGTGCAGATGCTCCTGCACCAGCTTTCCCTGCCCACCAAAACCATGTCAAAGATGGAGCTGAGATGGTTCTTGTGCTTTTATTGCAAGACCAGCTCAGTAAAAATCACATTTTCTACACACTCCTTAAGACCAAAAAACATACACCAGACTCTTCTGTTTGGATGAATATTTCCATTTATTCCAACTGGAAAAAACATTTTTAAATATATTTAAGTATCATTTCTTTTTTTTTCTTTTTAAAGGAATAATAATTATCACATTGTCCTTTACAAACAACAAAAAATTCCTAGCAATAGTCTGTGGTATGGAGACATCCATCTTCCAGATTTTTCTGCATCTGCTGCTTTGAGTAGGCATGGGGGGTGTCCCTGTGTGTGCCCAGGGCTGCCAGTGCCACCCCTGCAGTGGGATCCACATTCCCAGGGTGCAGGGAGGGGTTGGCCTCAGGGTGCAGCAACACCCTGAGGTGCCAGCAGCACAAGGGGCGAGGGCAATGCAGCTGGTTAAGCTCTCAGCCCTCCTGTGGCTCAAAGCCCAGCCTTATTTTAACCCCCACAGGTACTTTGGGTGCCAAGAGCCCCTTTTGCAAACTTGCTCCTTTCTGGGAAGCACGGGGACAACCTGGCCTTGGCTTGCAGCTGGGACACGCTGGGATGGCAGAACCCCAATGGATTAAAGCACACAGAGAACAAACTCACATCCACCAGAATACAACACAGCTGAGCCCTATGCAGGGGCCCTCTGCCATGGCCAGGGGCTGTCCTGGCCCTGGGGCTGAGCCCCCCAGGGGACAAACCCTGGCCACAAAGAGCCCCAGAGGGGTGAGGGCATCTTGGCGGGCAGGAGGGGCCCATGGGGAGCAGTTTGCAGGTGTTCTCATACGTCTTTAGGCAGGAGGCAATACTGAGACTTCCACTTGGTAATGAACAGCAGTTAACATAACCCAGGAGACTAGAGCACCATAAGACAAGTCTATATTCAAAACAACGTCATGCTGACATCACACAATTGCACCATTTACACTTTATTTACTCCAAATAATAGTTCAATGTTTAGTAACTTCAGCGTTCTCTACAGAGGTGTGAAATTCCTTCTCCAGCTTTGGTAATTTACAATGTTGCAGACATTTGGTAGTTCTAGTCTTTCCTATTTAATAATAGTAATAATAAAAAAGTCCTTTTTGCAACTGTCAGGGGTTCCTGTATCTGACTTATGGAGTGTACCTGCAAATCACAGGCTTCAAAATGCCACTGAGGCTTGTCAAGATTCAATGAATCAAAAAACATTCTGTTTATTGACCAGGATCAAAACAAATGAACAGAAAAAAAAAGGGGGTTAAAACAAAACAAAAACCTCAAAACCAATGAAAACTTAGACTCTCAGTGATAAACTTAAGGAGTTTGATGATGAAATGGAAAGGGGAGGGGTCCAAAGTACTGTTTGGTTAGCTCTGACTGAAAACAATTCTGAATGTGCATGCATTTTCCCAGTGACTTCTAAGATATAGAAATTCCTCTGATATTACAAAATACAAAAATATTTTCTCCAAACTCTCATTTACATCGCATTTACAACAATCATGGAAATAACTTAAGCTCCCACACTGTCCAAGAGACAAATCACCTACCAACATGGCTAATGGAAAACAAAAATGTGGTGGAAAGCAAAAGCTACCAGCAAACTGATGCTGAGAGTCAACAGTGGCAACCAAAACGTACGGACAAACAGAGCTCGAGGGGGTGGCAGTATCTGGGAGAAGGAAGAGAAACTATTGGGTAAATATTACAGGCTAAAGTGAACTTTTAAAATTTTTATCTCCAAAGTAAGATGTGCAAAATATATTCACCGTGCCCAGGATTACGACTATTTATAGAAGCCGGTCTACAACCTTCTTACAAATCCCTACTCTTCGGGCCTTTCTTTTGTTACAATAAAAGCACTTACATGATCTAAAACAGTGCAAGATCGTGAGTTAATTTACATTCTCCCAAGGTGCCTGGCAAGGATGCCATTAGGATATGATACAGTTCTTGCTTTTCTGTCTTTTCCGGCTGTGCAACTGTCCCCTGGCCCCCACCGTGGAAGACTTGGGCATGCTGTAGGAGCCGTACTTGTGCAGCAGCTCCTCGCTGGTCACGTACCGGAGGCGGGCAGGCTGCGGGATCGGCTCCCCGAGGAAATAGCCCTCGTTGTCGGACTCCGAGGAGGAGGAGCAGGTGGAGCACCAGTCGTATTCGGCAAAGTAGGGCCCCCATCTCTCGCCCAAGTGGTTCTGCAAGGCAAGATCCGACACCGTCCGGGGACAGTGGCCGTAGACATCCCGGCAGGGACCCTGCTCCATTGCCTCCCTGCAGCTCCTCTGGTGCACGAAGGGGTCGTAGTCGTCCCTGGCTCGGAGCGAGGGTCTCTCCTTCAGGCGGTAGCACTGCTCGCTGGCCAGGTGCAGGGCGTTGTCCGAGCGGGAGCGCCGGGAGCGCCGGGGCCGGTGCGGGCGGTAGTGCCGGTCGTCGTCCCGGAGCAGGGTTCTGCGGCGCGTGCGCTCGCTCATGGGGGCATGCCTCGGGATCTCCTGCGCCCCCAGCTTGCCCCCGGGCACCCCGCTGCCGTAGTCGAAGCTCTGGTGCATCCGCCCCTGCAAGGGCCGCTCTTGGTAGCCGAGAGGGCTGGCGAGGTCGTGCAGGGTGGGCTCCATGTCCTGGTACTGCTGCGCCGACAGCAGGCTGCGCACGGACTCGGCACTGCGGAACTGCATGGAGGAGTTCAGGGTGCCCATGTTGCTCATCTTCTCTGAGACGTTCATGCCAGAGTCTTTGCTCAGGTCAGGCATGGAGAACCTGGAGAGGTGCTCCTGGCGCTTGGCTCCACCGTCTGCTGAGAGGCCTTCGCAGGAAAAAGGCAAAGGGAAAAAAAAAAAGAAGTTAAGAAAGAGAATTTTCTGTCAGCGGAGATGCAGGGTGGAGGCTGTTTTTGACCCAAGACTTCTGCTTTAAAAAGTAACTCAGTGGTATCGATCCTGTCCTGAAGAGACCTTTTTAAGAGGAGGACTGTTATTTTTTTTAAATAGCAGGCAGTTCCTCCTTTGGGGAAATCACACCAATTTAAGGTGTTTTGAGTTGGACTCCAAGCTGCTTTTCACGACTTCCTTTCCCATATGTCTACACTGTCTGTGACTTGATAGGAATAACCAACGATGCCAGGGAGAAATCATGCGTCAGAGGTAACCTGAGGCCTCCTGCACGCCGAGCTAACTAGGGTGCCATGATCCAGCACTCGCACCTTCTGCAATGACAACACATTTTGGAGGACTAAACAATGTCAGTGGCAGATGAAAATGGGGCCACTGACTTAATTCAGCGTTGTCACTATGCTGCACCTCACAGGTCCCTTGAATGACACTCACGGAGAGACCAAAGTTACAGCTGGGTTTCCTAGGAAGCAAGGAAACACCCGAGCACCAGAGGGTCTGCTGGAGCTCAATGTGAGCAGCACAACAGTGGGATGGGGTCAGACCATCCCTACAGATATGCAGGGAGTTGTGCATGGGCAGGAGCCAGAAACGTGAGCTCCACCTTGAAGGGCCTGCTTGCGAAAGTGACCCATTAGATCTCTCCAATGTACCAACAAGCCTTGAGCTCCTGCAAGGTGCTTTCCTTCTGCCCAGGAAGCCTTCACCTGGCAGCAAGGAAGGAGCCTTGGCTTAGGGTGTCTGCTCAGCACCTGTCCATCAATGAGAAACTCAATGCACTCCACGGTGCCCTGGTGCTTGGCTTGTTTTATGGGTGTTTCTTGGCCATTTTCTGACTATCTCCGCGTTGGCTTGACAACTGGCAGCAGTCAGTGGTTGCACTGCAAGCTCAGGACAAGTTATTTCGCAAGTTATTTCAAAGGAAATCTGTTCCATCCCAAATCAAATGAGGAATGTTTGCTTTGGCACCCTTCTCCCTGTCCCTCTCCGACAACATCCCAGTGCAGACCCAACGTGGAGAACTGTGCACCGTCAGCAGAATTTCCAACATGACGCACAACCTTTATGCAATCACCAACAATTTATGACTGTAAATTAATTAAAAAAACAACTACCCAGCCCACAATTCAAGAATAAAGCCCTTTTTCCTTTAACAAAAGCTGCTTGCATTTCATCAAGAGCTCAGCTCCTTTGGCATTAGTTGCTGCTGCTAAACCTGAGCAAGAACAAGGGTTGCTTGTCACTAACCCCATTCATGAGCTGTTCAGGGTTTCCTTGGGCTCAGCCTTGAAAAGATCAACAGATCCTGCAAAGCTGGGCAAAGTTTTCCAAACCCTGCTCTAGGTGGCAACAGGGAGAGCTTTAACCACTCCTGGCCCTCACATGGCTTGGTTTTGCTCCCTGAGTCCCAGCTTCTTTGCTTTTCTGCTGTTAATGGGGATGTTTTTTGGAGTTTATGATTACGGAGGAAGGTAAAGTGACGGTGATCCCTGAACACCACAGGAAGAGGCTGGGTTAAAAAGAAGGAAAAGCCATGGTTTTTTTGAAGAGGACACACTTTTCAAGTCAACCTCATGCTTTCTTTTTTTCCTCCCTAAGTCAGACTGACTTTGAGTGAGCAAGCCCAAACCTGCCCACTGCCCTTTGGAAAATGCCCTGGATGGGCTTCCTGTCCCCTTTGAAGACCTGCCTACCCACACTCCACACTTCCATTATGTTTCTCCTCCTCGCTGGAGCTGAGATTTTCTGCCTGTGAAGCCAGTGAAGGCATCTATCACATCAGGCACTGCTCCCCATGTCCCTCCTGTGCCACTGTGGAGGAGCCCAGCAGGCCCTGGTGAGGGAAAAGCAACTTGGTAACATGCACAAAGACTTCCTGAAAAGCTGGAACAACAGCAGGACTGCTGGCAGAGCTGATCACAATGAGAATCATGGCTGTTGACAGCCCAATGTGGCCTTAATCACATCTGTCAGACAATAGCTGACACCAAGGAAAATGAGCCCTCGGTGACATTTATGCAGCACTTCATTAAGGGAGCCGGTGCAGCTCTGCAGTAAGAACAGGCAACAGCAGTGCTGTGCAGAAATACAGCTCCAACCCCACAGGATGCTTCTGTGGCATCAACAGATTGATTTTGGCAGCATCATCACAAAGGGGCTGACCTTGCCTCACTCACAGGGGTGTGGCATGAGCTGATGATTTGCTCCCAGCACCAGCCATATGAGATGGTACCCATGGGTCTCAGCTGCCCCTCACAGCTATCTCCCCCTGTGGTCCTGCATCCAGCAAGAAAAAATGAGCATCTGGGCACAGGCTCTGGAGACATGGCAAGAGTGAAACAGTATTTTCAAATTAATCAAGACATATCTGTATCCCTCACATCACAGGCAGGAACGATGTGGCCAAGATCAAGCAGGACAACCAGGAGGGAAACCTGTTTCTTTTTGTGTACAGTAAAGCAAGCTGTGATAAGTGAGGTGCTCTGGCTTGGGAAGGGCAGAGCCAGAGCTTCATTGGTTTAGTTTGTGCAGGACAGGGTCTCCAGCCCCCCACACACCTCCAGCAGACACCCATGAGTGCTTTAATCTCTTCCCCTTAGCAGGCAGCACGAGGCAGTGAGTTCAGACAAGGATCCTGTGACCACGTGAACAGACCATGCTTGGAGTGCAAGGTTTAATCAGTCATGGGGATGTTTCTGGCTGATCATTCAGACAGCTTGATTATAATTAAGCACAAACATTCTGAGATCTTGATTCGCTGTGAAAATGCTGATTTTAAGAGGAATCCAGCACTGAACATGTCCATCACCACTACCAGCACACAGAACTTTGGGTTTGATGAAGCCCATGCTCAGGAGGCTCTGATGCAAAGCCAGTCCAACATCCAATGGCTTCATCTCTCCACATGACACAGTGGAAAAGACTCCATGCTGAGGGCAAAATGTGTCTTCCCAGATAGACTGTGCAGGCTGCACATGCACAAGCCTTTTTTTTTTGGGAGGCACAATTGGAAGTGAGCCAGCAATCCATGCAGCTGGGAAACTTTATTTTATCTGCTCAGAGTGACAGCAAAGGATTTATTCCACTCACTCAGGTGCAAAGCTGTGCTTTTCCAGCTGAAGGCACTGAGAGCTCTGCATGGCTTTGACAGTGCCCACAGCACATTCCAGGTCCAGGATGCAATCTATAATCCTTGCAGAACACAAGGTGTCTCCAGGCTGAATTTTACATTTATGCCAAGGCATCATGAGCATGGCTAGGACAAGGTTAGTCTTTCTAAGGTCTCAAAATATCCCTCTCTATGGCTCTCTGTGGAGCCACAAGACCTCAGGAGGCATAGTGGGAACAAGCCAGAAGTGCTCCAGTCTGACTGCAGTGAGATCAGGGGATAGCAATAACCATTCATCTAAAAAAATTTCATCTAGAAAACATAACCTGGGAATAAAGTTTGAAAGAGCAGAGGTTGTTTAGTCTAGAGGAGAAAAAGCTGAAGGGGATATAGTAACAACCTTAAAAGGCAGAAAAAATGCTTGCAAAGAGAAGGGAACACATTATTCTCCAGGTCTGCTGACTCCTGCAACCAAAGTTTCAGACTGGAGAAGAAAACTCTTGCTGTGTAATCACAGCAGAGGGTGACTGGGGCAGGCTCTGGCACTGGAGGGTTTCCCTGGCACCCAAAGGCAGTGGGTGCCCAGGCACATGTAGGGTATCCCCAGATTCCTGGTCTCACACTGCCCTGGATGGGGCAAAGGTGGCCCTGACCCTTGTCTCCTGAGGTCATTTGCCATTCCAGAGCTACACCCATCCATGAGGCCCCATTTTCTTGAGTTACCAGTATTTATGTACAGCTGTTGCAGCTCCTGCTCACACCAGTGTTTCATCTGGGAACACAGCTAATAACCCAAGAGAGCTGCAGTCTGTGAGACCCCACCATGCAGCCCTGACATTCTCCTAACAAAGAAATATGAGACTGTTTCCCAAGGCCATCCAAGGGAGCTGCTCTGGCCCGTGGTGTGGGGTGGTTTTACCACATCACCCAGACCATTCCAAGGGTGCAAACCAGGTATAACATGCTGACCCCACCAAAATTTAGTTCTGCATGATGCTCTGAGATACTGAGCACATCCATTGTTGACTCATGTCACTGCTGCCTCCAGCACGGTGCTTTGGCTGCTGGCTGTCCTGGAGCCAGACTGATGCCAGCACCACAGCACACGTAAACACAGCAGGTTTTTCTGCTGCTGCTCTCCACTGCATGGGGCTGCCAGGCTCAATATTTCACCCTGGAGCCATGGAAACACATGCTTTTCTAATGAGCACAAGGGAAAGCTGCAGCTTGGCTGTGGGTGCTCGATAGAGAACTGGAGCTTAGCTGCAGCACCAAGAAAACCAAGCAGGTTTCTGGTTTAACATTCAGGTTTGCTAAGAACAACCTGTACCATCCCCTCTGAAGTCTGTCCCCACCCCTCCTGAGAACCATGTTTATCCCATAAATACTGCCAAGGGAAATAACACCTGAATAAGCAAAGTGACAGCACAAAGATACCCCTGGTGAACATCACCTCTACAACCTTGCCACAACAAAGCACTCGGAGGTGCTTCAGTCCCACTGTGTGCTTTGCTAAACAGGGGCTGCAAGTTGCATTATGAATTATTAAAGCACTTGGCAAATGACAGCAGAGAGGCCGCAGAGAGAGCGTGGGCTGGGTGTGAGGCTGGGAATGGAGCCCCCCATGAGGGGAAGCAGCTCCCAGCCCCCATTAAATCAAACTCCCCGTGAAGCTGTGCTAACACGGGGTGAGCCAGCATCCCACTGCAGGAGAGCACCAGCCAGGGAATGCAAAATACCCTGACACTGGATACTGCAAACAAATGGGGCTGTGCTGACGCTTGCTTCTTGCCTTAACATTTATCACAGCAGACACACACATCTGTGCATCACAGCTCTGACCACAGAGGTGCCTGCCAGCACCAAAACCTGGCACCCAGCCCCAACACCAGTGTTTAAATGCAGCTATAGATGCACAGGAGGGTACAGCACAGCATCTCTTGTGTTCAGCCCCCTGTGCCAGAGCCTTCTTTTTCACACAGCATCAGGCATCCTCACCACCCCTCGAACAGGGTTTATTTCAAGGTCAATCCATAGAACTAAAAGAAATTTAAGAAGAAACAGCCTGCAGAGCTTTGTTTATAGCTCAGCCCCGTCTCACTTCTGAGCGGCCTCAGGGCATGCAGAAATAAAGCAGAACCTTTATGTGACTGGAAATCATGGAAAATAAACAATTTGGGGGAAGGCAGAGTCCCCACCAAGTCCCACCAGCTTCCCATGGTGTGTGACCCATGTGTGACCCACGGATGTCATTGGGTATTTCCCACCTAATCAGTCCTTTCCAGCTTGGTGGAAGAAGTCCCTATATGGGTGCTGCATAAGGGTTGGATTTTAACCCAGAAGCCCCCTTATGGCTCCTTTATCAGCACTCCCATCTCCTGCATCCTTCCCAGCTGATGCCCAGCAAGCCATACTGGGGATGATGCTTCCCCCAGTAACATCTTCCAGAAGTCCATTTCGGTTTTCCCTCTGCCCTGCATTACCCAACCTGCTCTGCACTGTCCATGTGTGACACTGAAGGGGTGAAGACATGCAAGAGGCTGGCCCCCACAGCAGGCACACCAAACCTTCCACTGTTGAGTGGCAAAAGGCAAGTGAGGGGGAAATGAAATGTTCCTGACAGTTTTACAGTGGTTTGGCATTGGGCCTTTGGGGTGGAAAACCTTTATCTTCACATCGGTTTTGAAATTATCTCTCTTGTATTAGGAAATGTTAAACCTGTACCTCAAAAATGCAAGAATTCTCCCCAGGGATCTGATCTTCCAACTTGGAAGCAGTTTTGTGCTGGCTGTGTTTGGGAGAAAGAGGGATAAGAACATCGTGGAGAGCTGGGAGACTCCTTTTTTCATAGAAAAACTCAGGAACAGCCAATGTGTCACTTTCTGGATTGCATAACTCAGCTGGAGTACTTGGGACAGCCGCCCTCTCCAGCCCAGGGGGGAGAGGAGCACAGGGGAGAGAGACCAGCATCCAGACCCCTCACTGCCATCCCTGAGGGTGTTCAGGAGCTGCTCCCAAACCCCCAGTGCAGGAGAGGCTGGGTTAATGAATGTGTCTCCAGAAAATACAGCCCTGGCCCTTAGTTAAGGCTTGTTCTTACCCTCACCTGCCCTGCAGCTTTTAGCTCCTCTGCAGGCAGAAGAAGAAAAGGGACTGGAGATGGATGATGCTGTCAGGTCACTCAGCAGCTCAGACATGCAGGGATCAGCCCTGTTCTCTCCACTTTCTAGCTGTATCACAGTCGTTGTCTAGTCTTGGAAAAACAAACTATGTGGGGCCTTTGGGCATCACACAACACAGGTGACAGGAGTAGTGGGTGCCATACAAGTGAAGTCACATTCCACCCTGTAACAGCACCAGTTTAACCTATTTTTAAACTGGATTTGTGCCTGTGACAGATGTTCCCCTCACCCAAACTCATTTTCTCAAGGAATCCTTAAAATCTGTTTCTCCTTTTGCATACAGCAGTGTCACCATTCAAGTGACTTCTACCTCCAAAAGGCTCCTGCTCTCTGCAAGCAGCACACAAAGGGGCTGCTCCCAGATAACAACATATAGCCTGCAGGTACTTTCTTAAGTGAGCTGTTTGACCCACTGTCATTTTGTGGAAATAACACAATTCTCTGCTTGGAATCAGCAGAGATCAGCTCTTGATCTCTAATTCCACTGCCAGACACATGCAGTGAGTGCAAACCTTTCTGGAGGGAAAGACAAATACAGGGAGCAGGGCTGATGGGCCAAGTATCTTTTGGAAAGTGATTAACCTCTGGTAGGACCAAGCTTCTCATCATGAGCAGACCTTCCTGGACAAATTCCATCTTAGCATGGTCCCAACTGCTTAATGCAGGGAGCTACAAGGCAAACATTGCTCCAGGATCCACTGGTTTTTGTTCTTGTTACTGCCATTAAAAAAAAAAAAAACAAAACAACACCAAACCCCCAAAAGAAGAAAAAGGAAGCACAATATAAGAGATAACATAAAAGAAAATCAGCAAAAATGAACTCTTAGAAAACAGGCTGAGAAACACTGTTTCCTTTTTGCTTCTCCATCTAATAACCATGTAGTGCAGGAGGATACAGTTTCCAAGAAGTCTTAGCAGGTTGGAATCTGTTGTAGCCTTCAGTTGATGGCAGAATAGGGATTTTCATATAGAAACATGGAAGGGGAGATGCCCTTCACCAGCAGGAGACACTGCCCTTTGCCACTGGATGTGCTTAAATCCCATCAGCATTTGTGGCAATGACAGAAGCATGAACCAGAGGACAGCAGAGACACTCCCACCTAATCCAAACCCCAACACAGAGCACAGGCAGGGTCACAGCCACCTCTGCCACTGACATGTTGTGTGCTGGAGCACTACTGCCCAGGGTGACAGCAGAGCACAGGCCAGCCCTGTAAGGGCACGTGCCCAGGATTAACACAGTGTCTCACCTCTTCACTAACCCATGAGGAATTGGCTTTAAAGTGATTAAATAGAGCTTTTTGGTAAGGTAGAAACCTGGGGTCTTGCAGGAGATTGGGGTCATGTAGATCTTGACCCACACCATGGCTGACCCCGAAATATTACAGGGAACAACATCTGCTCACGGCAGGCAGCCTTCCAGCCAAAGGACAGGGATTACTGCTGCACAGCCCTGAGTTATCTGCATTACTGACTGGCTCTGGCTAATTAGCAGTTAAGTTGTAATAGAAACATCACAGCAAAATCCCCTGCCAGGGAGGTACCAGCTTTTAACATGTGCTCTCCAGGTCAGGGACTGTTTGCCCTTCAGCTCCCTATAAAAAAACAGACTGTTTTCAGTGATGCCATAAACCTCAGATGGATGCAATGTTAATTATTTCACTTTATAAGGTGGAGCAACTGTGCAGCATTGGTAGCTCAAAGGGACTTTGTGTGTGGATGCCTGGGAGCTTCTGGCAAAGCAGAACTGGAGGATGCAGGGTGGAGGACATGGGGGAAGCTCTGTGGGGAGCTTAATCAGCCACAGCAGGGAGTGAAGGGATGGGAAGAACCAGGCAGCAGGGTGCTGTGCCCTGACATCAGCTGCCCAAAAACCCGCTCTCTCACAGACCTGATCCAGGTCACCATATTTCCCTCAAAACACTGCCAATTAAATGGGATGATAATTGTGCCCTCCATAATTGCAGACATGGCCCTGGGGGAGCTGTCTGTTGCTGCTGCAGTGCCCCTAGCTCAGCTGAGCCAGCTCCCAAAGCAAGGGAAATTATTAGAATCTTGCACATTAATAAAAATATTATCACCTTACTCTGCAGAGGAACAATGAACACTCACTGCAAGCCCCATGACACTGAGCATCTGCTCCAGAAAGCAGGAAAGCAGCAAGACATTACGGTAGTCACTGCCCCTCAGGAAACTCAGACTCCGGTTCTGTATGGTGGATGGATGCCTTTGGGAGGTCTCCCTCCCAGCATTTTTAAAAAGGGGTTTCTAAAAAGAAAGGCAGAATCATTTTCACTTTGATTTAAAGGCCTTGCCACATCTTCTCTGTCTTGACCTATATCCCCAATAATATGTTACACTTCAGCTCCAAAGCATGCAACAACCTCTCCACTGCTCAGGGATTGCTCATCCAAGCTTGGTGTTGCTCAAGACTCTTTGTACTGATGGGATTTACACAACACAAGTTTTCAGGAACACAAGAGACTTTGGAAATGTGGAGCTTTGCTTAGGGAAACACTGTTCTGGAGAGCAATTCCCAATTCCCTCGCCATTTCACATCTATTTTTCCTCTGTGTATATCTGAGACTGTTTAAGCAAAACCCTTCCCAGCTCATTAGCTTCTCCTCTCGCCCCTGTTACTGCACTTACTGGATAGGGAGATCCTGGCTGAAACAGAGATCATTTCACATCTTGGCATGGGGCTGGCAGCTTCCCTAAACAAACACAGCAAACCCCGGGTGTGGATGAGGAAGCACGGGCGTAGCAGAGCAAACCTGTCCATCCAGGCAGGGCAGAGCCCAGAACTGGGATTCAGGGGGGCTCAGCTCCCTGGCAACCTTCACCACCCAGTGCCAGCATCCTCTGGGGGATCTTCAGGACCAGGCACAAACACCCCACAGGCCACTCCCTGCCAGTTGCAAGGCAGAAGGACTCTGTTTTGTAAGGGTTCAGATGCACGACCTGCCCAAATCCATGCAATGATTGGCTGGAACAGAGAAAAGCCACGGATGCAGCTAAGAAAAAGCACGGCAGTTTCTCTGGTGAACAAACCAGGCTCAATATTCCCTTTTCCAAGTAGCTTTGTGTTGAGGGACGTGGGAGCTGTGGTGGGTGAGTGAAGCAGAGCAGGCTGCAGGAAGGACAGAACCTGCCCAGCGCCAGCTGCAGACCAGAGCCGCACACAGACATGTCCATGCACACACACCCATCCCTACAGCCACGAGTGAAACCCAAACATGTTTGGGGTGAGAGGACTGAGAAATATGACCCTCGTGAGGGATGTGCTCGTGAGAAACGAGCTCAGCCTGATGGGACAAGCATCTTGCCTGGCTTTTCCCTGCAGTTTCTACTAAGGGGTTGGGGAAGAGGAATTAAAGAGCTGTACAGAGAGGGGGAGGAATTTCTTTTAACTAGTCATGTGCTTGACAACTGCGTAACATTCAAAAGGGGCTAACTGAGCCTATTTCAAAGCATTCAAAAATACTTTTAGCCCACAAGGGCAGCTGACAGCAGTCCTTCAAGTGTTGAAGGCTGAAATATGTTTCTGCGTTAGCAGTTGGCCTTGATTTTCCCCCTCTCTTCACCAAAGGGAGGATTAAAGAGCTTGTAAACATTTGTTTTGAGCTGCACAGAAAGGCCAGCCATCTATAAAGCTCTGCATTTGGTAAACAAGCAAGCAAATGGAGAGGAACTGTCAGGCTTGTCAGGACCAGGCAGAGAAGCCTGTGTCACTGACCAGTGGTCCCCAAGCTGCTCATATTGGGAAAACACTGGAACACAAGGGACTCAATTGCATGGAGGGCGTGCTGGGGTGGTCTCAGGGTGGCAGGAGCAGGGGTGACATACCTGTAGCATTGGAGAGCGCCAGGGACTCCATGGAGCCCCGGGGAGTCTGCTCGGTGGGCGTCAGGTCCTCTGTGAACTTGAGGGCATTGATGGGGTGACGGGTGCGGCACTGCGACGTTGGCATCCCACCCTCCTCTTCCTCTTCATACTTGGGGACTTTGACACTTCCTCTGGTCTCTGGGAAGCTCTGGTTGGACATGTCACTGTAGCTCTCCTGCGAGCGGAGCCTCCCTGAGTAGTAGTCCTCTCTGCAGTCCTGGATGAAGCTGCCACCGTGGCTCTTCATGGCCAGTGAGGAGCTCCTCTTTTGGTTGCTGAAGTGTTTCGCCCATAAATCCGACTGCGAGCTCGGGACCTGGGTGGGGTTATAGGAGGTTCTTATGTTGCACTGGCTAAGAAGCTGCAAGGGGGTTTGAGACTGGCTTTGCTCCATTTTTCCCCCATAGTGATAGAGCTCATCCCGACTCCTCCACAAGTGGTCCCTGTTGAGGCTCGGCGTCTGGCTGGCCAGGCTCAGCAGATCCATCTGCAGGGACAGCGGGTCCACGTCGGTGGAGAGGCGGTTGGAGGTGACCTGCAGCTGGTTGCAGGGGCTGCGTGCCCCCTCCTCGCCCTTGCCCTTGTTCTTGCCGATCTTGGCGCTGCGGCGGGATTCCTTGGCTCGCGCGCTCTGGAAAGCCGAGTCGGAGGAGTCGGAGCCATTGGGGTCATCACCGATGCTGCAGGCCCTGGAGCAGAAGATCTGCCCCTGCTTGGGCAGGAAGGGCCGTCCCAGCAGCGACTTCTTGCACTGGGCGCAGCAGAAGCAGGTCTCGGTGGCGTGCCAGTGCTGGCCGTCGTACGTCATCTGGCCCTGGTCAATTCCTTGAGGGGGAAGATGCACAGGGTCAGCATCATCCAACACTGCACTTAACACCTGCACCAAGGTCAGGCTGGATGGGCTTTTGAGCAGTCTGGTCTAGCGGAAAGCATCCCTGCTGATGGTGGGCGGTTGGAATGAGATGACCTTTAAGGTCCCTTCCAACCCAAACTATCCTATGACTCTATGATCCCCTGTGAGTGACATGCAGCCGCGCTCTTGAAAGCCCTTTTTCAGGGTTTGTCTGATGCATTAAGTTAATCCCACTTTTAATTCTTCCCAATTCTAATTCCAGGCCTTTGTTTGGGAGTTACTCAGTGTTGGGAAGGGCAGCAGAACCATGCCTCAAGCTATTTTGTATTAAATGTGGATATTTCCGATCATAAAGCAAAGGAATGCAAGAAGTCCTCCATAAAGTCCTTCAAGTAAAAGCAATAGGCTGCTTATTAAAAAAAAGAATAAAAAACCTTCAACTAAACCATAATGAGGCATTTGTGCTGCCTTGCTTAGGTATGTAACAGAGCAAATGACACCCCTGTCCCTTGCTGCTACTGTAGTCCCATCTTAACTTTATTTTGGTTCCTGGGGCCTCTTTTCCAAAACAGAATGGAAAGAGCTGACCCCAGGGGTCGAACACACATCCTTGCCTTGCACCCAGGCCCATTTCCTGGGTCACTTCACCGGGCCCCCCCTTGGGTTCAGTAAAGGAATTGACCCAGTCAGTCTGTCTCCTGCCAGCCAAACCCAGGGGAACAACATCAACACAGTGCTCTCAGAGCCGTGAGCAAAGCTTTCAGAGGTTTCAGTTATAATGTTTGCACACTTATTTAAGATGCTGTTGCTGGCCAAAGCCCTTTGCTGCCCTCGTTCCCTGAGAAACTGCCACGCACAGTGTGGGCTGGCTGGCACGGCGGGTGCTGCGCCCACATGTGCACAGCACATGCCTGCACACCCGCTGTGGGACCAAGTGCTGCCAGGTAACTTATAAATGAACAGTATGTTAATGGTCTGTTTCATTCCAAGCTAAATTAGGTTTGGTATAATAGGTTTTTTCCTCCCCTTATAGTGAGCAAAGTGCTTTCATACAGATGGGAATGCTACACTTGTGGGTAAAAGAGAGACAAGATGGTGGGTGGGATTTTATCAGCTCCTTTTCCACTGCTCAAAGGCATCTTGCAGAGGAAGGAGTGCAGCCTCTTTACTCCATCCTCACCTACCCAGCCCAAGCCTTACAAGACTTCATGCTTTCCTCTGATTTATGTAGCTTGTTGGCAGTGCTCAGTTTACTACTATGAGCGACTTGCAGCAAAATGGTTGCAGTCCCTCCTTTGCTAGAATTTTGCAAATATGCACCAAACCAGATGTTTTACCCTGAAAACCTGACAGCCAGCAGGTAGCAGAGAGCCAGCTGGAGTGAAGGACAGCAGATGGGGAAGCACAAGAGAAGGGACCATGCAAAAAACATTATCAGCAGCTTCTTCACCTTTCTGCAGCTGAGCTTTTGGGAAGGATGTGTTGCAGGTCACAGTAGACACATCCTCCAAGTGCTTCACTGAAACCCTGCATTTCCCCTCCCTGTGCCATCTGGCTGCTGCACAGGAGCAAAATGTTTTTTTCCTCTGCAGCATATGAAGCATTTGAACATGTGAGCTCACCTCCATGGACAAAGGAAGGGCTGTCTTGCATGCTCACTGTGCTCAGCCAAGTGGCAAAGGGGGCTGTGGAGAGCAGCAAGATGCTTCCCAGCCCACCCAGCTTGGGGACATCTAGCCCCCTGACTGAAGTGCATTTTAAATCACTGCTCTAGAAACATAAATTGACCCTGATGCATTATTTCTTTCTGTCTGAGAACATCTATCTGCAAGTTGATTGAAAAAGGCTCAGAAACAATAATGATGCCTAATGAACAAGCATCTTTTCTAACAGTAGCTCATCAAATCATGTGATCCTTTGGCAAGCTTGGATGGGAAAAATCTGAGTCGAAGAGCCAGGCTGTTTACAGGAAAATGAGATTTAAAGGGAAAAAAACGTGCCAGAGAAATTTTATTATGCCAGAGAAAGCTTTCACTAGCTGCCATTGCTCCTAAGGTTGCCCTCTAGATAATCCTCCCCTCTCTGACTACAAAAAGTGACAACAGTTTAACCAAACAAATCACCACGTTACCATCCTTGGTGGGATGGCAGAGAGGCACAAGCACATTTGATTCCCCAGCCCTCAGCCCCACAGTGTCATCAAGGACTTAACTCAACACCTCGGGTCAGCAGCGGGCCGTGCCCTGCCGCACGTACCGATGTGCTGGGCGCAGGTGTCGCAGTACTCGGCGTACAGGGACTCAAAGCAGCCGCAGCAGTAGGGCCTCCCGTCCTTCATGATGTAGCGCTGCCCCCCCAGAACCGTCTCGCACTCGAAGCAGCAGAAATGCTTCATGTGCCAGTGCCGCCCTTCCGCCTCCGTGCACTCGTCGGCAAAAATGATCTGGGGGGAGGAACACAAGCGTGGAGCAGAGCTGGTCAGAGAAGGGACCCGGGATACAGAAGCAGCCATCACCTCTGTGTCTCCTGCCCGTGCATGGCAGCTGTGCCCCTTTGTTCATGCAGCCTCCAAATTTTATGGCTAACAGCCCCAGTCCTGCGTAGGAAGCTCCCATAGTTTGGTTTGTGGCAGGGGCACCCGTCATTTCTTAGGAAAATCCCTTAAAATGCAAATTCTTCAGAAGTGCATTTGTGCCCAGACTACGAAGTGTTAAGGCAGAGCTGCAGTAATGTGCTCGTGAGCTCACCCATCAAACAGAGAGGTCGATTGGGGTAATAAACTCACTTATATACAACCTATCGATCTGGTGGACTTCTGAAGAACAGAGCAGCCGCTTACTGGAACACATTTACCCATCTCTGAAACAGGGACCTGACCACAAAGGATGAGCAAGAACAGAAGGAAAAGTGGCAGCTCTCTAGAGAGGAAAAAATATGGAGCTACCTGGGCTCCTTATCTTCCCTGGGTGCCTATAAGGGTGATTGCAGTCATTATACCAGTGGGGAAACTGAGGCACGGAGCGCTGTCAAGGATGAGTTGGAGAAGCAGCCATGTAAAATGTCTTCAGCAGATGCTTTCTTGCTGTGTCTCCTTCTCATCCCCACCTCATCTCAACTCCCAAAGTCAAGCCAAGGGAGCCAGCAGCTCCAGATCTGCTCCCTGGTTCTCTGTGCTGGCACAGGTTATACCAAAAGCTTTTCCCCTGCAGATCCTCCCACCCCTAAATTACTGTTTCTCACAATTAGTACTTGATGTTTTATGGGAAGAAAATCATGCTGAAAAATGACCTGAATGAAAGAATTAAATGAGAATTTGCAGGGATAAAAAGTACATGACAAAAAATTACCCAGCCTAAGCCACAAAGAAATAGAGCTAGTTGAATGGTTAGGGGTTGTCTTTCCCTGGTAACACTACAAATTTAATTGGACACATACATCAACGCTCTTTATATCTGAAGTACAGATAGCCTTAGATATTTACTATTACATGCTTACAAGGATGGTACATGGTTTTTTATAGTACATACGGTTTTCCACACTATGGTTTTCATAACTTTAAAAACCAGAGCAATTTCCTTCACCAGCCTCTTAAACAGAAACTGACACTTGAGAAATGCTCAGAGGCGACTCTGGATGGTTTTCTATCTTTGTTTTGTATTCTATTTGTTCAGCTTCCTACAGCCTATTAATCGCCTCTCTCACAGCCTATTTCAGCTTGGTGTGTACTCAGACATGACTGACTTGTAAGAAATAGAGCACTCATCCCACCAGGGGCTTCTTCTGCAGAAATGGAGAATGGAGGATCACCACACCCAGCTGGGCTAAAATCACAGAGCCAGGGGGCTGTACTTCTACTGGAAACATTCATGGAAACCCCTCAACTTCCTGTGTGTAGATGAAGTCCTAACTCCTAACAGTCCTAGGCAGACTGCAACTAAGAGTACCTGGAACCTCAGGAAAAGCTTGTTCAAACCCTTGGCAAAGCCAAGCCATCAGTTTGGTGTGTATGCCTCCACGAAAAAGTCAGGCAGGGAGAGAAAATGCCACCCAAGCCTCCTGTGCCACCCCAGCAGGCGGCAGCGCTCGTGGCAGGTGCTGCTCTTACCTCATCGCACGCGGCGCAGCGGGGCTTGAGGCACTCGGCGTGGTGCCTGCCACAGTAGATCTTCCCATCCTGGTAGAAGTAGATCAGGTCAACCAGCAGCTCGTTGCAGACACTGCAGATGAAGCAGGGAGGGTGCCAGCACACGCCGTGTCCCGCTCGTGAGGCGAAGACGGCCATGTCCCCTCCATTGATCTGCCCGCCACACTGTCAGAAAAGCTGGGGATTAATCGGACCCCGCCGCCACCCGTCACCAACAGGATGCTCCCACCATCACTGCCCTGCATAAGGCCAGGAGCTGAGCTGACAACTCCATGTCAAATATCCTGAAAGGTGCCCTGACAGACCCCAGCACTTGCACCTGGCAGGGTCACAGGCTTGTTCCATGAGTGTCATTATATCATGGAATGGTGTGACTTGGAAGGGATCTGAAGATCATCCAGTTCCGATCCCCCTGTCATGGGCAGGGACACCTTCCACTAGACCAAGCTCCTCAAAGTCTTATCCAATCTGGCCTGAACACTTCCAGGGGATGGAGTAGCCACAACTTCCTTGGCAACCTGTGCCAGTGCCTCAACACCCTCACAGGGAAGAATTTCTTTCTAATATGTAATCTAAACACGTCCTCTCTGTCAGTTTAAAGCCATTCCCTCTATCAATATATGCCCTTATAAAAAGTCCCTCTTCAGCTCTCATGTAATCCCTTTAGGTACTGGAAAGGTTTTTAAAGCACCCCAGAACCTTCTCTTCTCCGAGGTGAACAGCCCCAACTCTCTCAGCCTGTATTCACAGGAGACATGCTTCACTTAACTTGGGTGATGCAGGTACCAGTTCATCAGCCACTACCCACCTGCTCACAGATGGCTCCTGTCATGGTTACAGGGAATGGCCGAACATTGCCTCTCCCTAAATTTTCCCTCTTCCTCTGGTTGCTGAAGAGTTTGAGCTCCCTCTTCTCCTCCTCATCCAATGAGTTGCAATAGCGGACCTAAAAAACACAAGTGATGCTCAGTGCCTGGGGTGTCCCTGGCTTGCACCCAGTGAGGCCCTGCAAACCTCTGCCCTTGGCTGTGGGAAGGCTGGAGAAATAAAAGTATATGGGCTTCAGTTATCTGGGGTTTGGTCAGAATTTCAAGAGGTGGAGTTGAGAAAAAAGGGCAGCAGGACTGTTGCTCTTTAGGTGCTCATTTTGTAAAAAAGTCTTAAAAGTTGGATTCTCAGAGTACCACCCAGATCAGCAACTGGACTGGATGGTTTTCCTGCTTTCTCCATCAGCCTCCTGTGGCAGAGGTCTTCACATTATTCCATTGGCATTTCTAGAGCACAGACCCTCTTCTCTGCACAGAGTTCCAGTGACTTGTGAACTATTCTTCCAGCACAGGATCAAGCTTGCTGACTTGCAAAACCTCTGCATTGCATGGTAATAAGGAAATAAGTCAAATAAAAGCATACAAACAATGAATGATGCAATTTCCCTGAAGCTTATAAAACTCTGAGGTTTTCCTGGCTATTTCCATCCCGCAGGCTTAGCTCTTGGCTGGTTGCATTTCAACGGGGAATACAACTGAAGAGCCAGGGAGGTCAAATGTAGCACCAGCGCCCAATCCACCCTCCAAAACATGGGAGAGCAGGCTCATGGAACTGAGCAGGGTTATTCACATGAGTAACCAGCACACCTTGAATGTTCAAAAACCCGAGCATGAAGGGAAACTGGATGCAAAATCTGCCAATTTGCAGAAAAGACACACAGACTTGCATGTCCAACTTGCAAGAAAACAGGCTGTAGTAGCAGCATTTGTGCGTGTTTATTCTTAGGATTTTTTGCTGTCAGAGGCTGTGGGTTTCCAGCAGCTGCCAGGGAAGCAAGCAGGCAGGTTGGGTGTATGGGAAGAAGTCCCTTCTTTGTGCCTGGAGCTCCCCCCATGCTGACAGTGCTGTGTCCGTGGCACCTAGCCACACGCAGGCAAACTTGTAAAAATCTGACTGAGATCAAACAAGTTACCTGCATGTATTTCCCAGAGCGGCTTCTTCAGAAAGCAGCATGAAAATAATTCTTTTTGTTTACACAGGGAAATTTTGTGGGTTACCAGAAGCCAGTGTTCTCACTGGTGAGATCAGGACGTCCAAGACCAGACCCCTTTTGCTGCCTCACATCATTCTTGAGAGACGTAAGAAGGTTTACTTTGCTCTGACTGGTTTTGACTCAACCTGTGGCCTCGCAGGCTCTCCCAGCTCATGGGGCTCAGCCCAGGTGAAGCCCCTCCCCAGCACACTCACTCCCACTCCAAGGTGAGTCGGAAACAGCACCTGGGAAAAGGTTTTGCAACTTTGGATCTGTCTCTAGATAATCTCAACAGCACTCCAAGCCACTTTTAACGGGGCCTTGGGCTCCAAGGGCTGAGAAAATGCTTTTATTTCAGACAACTGAAGAAAGATGATTTTAAAAAATTTTAACTTTAAAACCAAACAACTCCCCACCTCCAACAATCAAAGCAGGGAGCAAATACAGCAACTTAAATAGCAGCATGACCAAAATTCAAGTATATCCCCCTGAGAAGCAAAAGGAGTTGAGAAAGAAAAGCCAAGCTTCCCACAAGTAAACCCCAGGAGGAGCAGCCGTTCCCCACCCACAGCCCTGCTGATGTCCAAAGACATTTTCTGGATACTGACCTCATTGTCATGTGGTGGCAGCTGGTGAAGAAGTTGCTTTATGCGAGATTTTTCTCCTGGGCTGTTGACATAGGGAACCTTGTCCTCGGGCAGGCAGCTGTAGTACTGGTGCACCTAGGGAGCAAGAGAGGGGACTGCAGTGGTGTTCCCTGGCCGAGCCCATGCCCCTGTGCCCGGCCAGCTGCCACCCCCTGAGGCAGCAAGCGCTGGGTCTTCCTGAAGGTTTTGAGCAGGGCAACACAGCCAGGAGCTGCTTTGGGTTTGTTTTCTTTTGTCCTCCAAGGCAGAGGGGTGGCAGCCCCGGCGAGGTGGGCACGTTACCGTTTGCTCTGTCAGCCTCCATAGCGTGAGCATTGTGCCGGCTGCGGGGATGTGTCGGCACCTGCCTCGGCAGGGAGGTTAAAAAGGCTGCGCCCCAGCAGTCTCCGTGTTGCTGGCTATCTCAGCCTCCACCTCCATCAAACCCCTCGGGGCTTTTTTCTGCTGCAATTTGTGGAAATAAACAGCAGATAATATCTGTTGGAAGGCTTAGTTTTTCTCTTTCGTCTCAGAGCGTGTAATTAAAATCAGCTATTAAAAAAGCTGAGGAACAGCGTGCCCGACGCTGGGAGCGCAGTGCAGCCCGGAGAGGAAGCACACCCTAAACCCCAGCATCTCTCCTCCGACTGCCACACCTGGGATGTGCACTCAGGGGCTGGGCCAGCACCGGGAGGGGACTCGCTGCCTGAGGATCCGCTCCGTAATAGCCACGGTTGAGCAGCTTGGGAAGAACCAGGAGAAGGTAAAGGTAAGGGAAAGCTCAGCTGGGATTGGGATTTGCTGCAGCCCCAGACGTCTCTGGATGCTTTGGGCAGAAGCAGAGGTCTGGCTGGCTTCCTTAGATCTGCTCTTGGCTAGACAGATGCAGGCTGTTCTCCCAGTGCACACAGCTTTCTACCTTTGCCATGGTGGGATTAGCCCTGAGATGCTCCCTTAGCTATCAGCAATTCATTTTTGAATGGCTGCACTGCCTGCAGCTTTCACAGATCTTTTCCCAAGTAACACTTCCTTTGCAGTGGTTTCTGATCAGCTTTTTCCCTCACTGCATGCTTTGAACTTTGGCCTAGAAAGCCCCACCTGGGCTAGCTCTCTCCAGAGAAGCCCTCTCTGCCTGCACAGCCCCACAGCATCTGCAGATAGATGACAAGCTGCTGTGGGTCACTGGGAGGAATGGGGCTGGTCACACAGGGCTGGCTGGCAGGGGAGCTCACCCACGGGTTTGCAGGCTGATGGGGGTGGCTCACACGCAGTTATCTTCTACAGGAAGAAATACCCTTTTATTCCAGAATAACTATCCAAACCTAGCTTTATTCAGGAATAATTGCTCTGCATTCATCTCACTCCCTGCTCTCATTCAGAACTACCTGCGAGCAAGAGCTGCTCCAGTGGTTTTCTCAATTTATGGCTCCTCCCAAACAGATGTCACCATCCACCTTTCCCCATCATCAGGTTTAACAGAAAGAGAGATTTCAGCAGATTTCCACACATGGGTCTGCAGTGCTGATGACAAGGGAACTGCTCGTGTCACAAAGCTGAGGAACATGCTGAGCATATGCCACTGCAAAACCCTAAATTTGTTGTGCTAAGGCACAGCAGAAACAGACCCACCAGCTATGGAAACTGTCAAGAAAGAATGGCTGCGAAGTATTTTGTTATGTTAAAAAGAAAACAAACATTAGAATACTTACTTTGCATTTATAGAGCATCCTTCATCCAGGGACATCAAAACGCATTAAAAAACACTAAAATTTTTGTGACATGCTACATGGTAGCAAGGTAGCAAATATACACACTGCAAAGGACTAATTGCAGCATGATGATGTTAAATGAGCTCCCTAAGTTCATGCAGCAAATCTGTAGCAGAGTTTGCAGTTGAAAATCTCCCGGCTATGCCCCTGCACCAGACCCTTTCCTGGGCTGCCAGGGTTCCACACGGCCACACACTCCTGTCGGCTTCTCCTGCCAAATTCCCCACGTGCAGAGAGGCTGCTTGCTGTGCCCTGCACTCACATTGGTTAGCTTGTGTTTTCATTTCTTGCAATGAAGATTTTTTGCCCACCAAGTCCTTGAAGTTGGTGGAGACCATAAATTACTTTTTTTTTGAAGAGCTGCCAAATCACTAAAGCAACAAGCCCCAAGACGCTCACCCTGGGCAAAACCCAAGGATGGAAGCTTTTCCTCCAGCTGCCTGGGTGCTGCCTTCCCAGAGCACAATCCAGCAGGACGTACGTGCCCAGCTCTGTTCCTGCTTCCGCTGGGAAGTTTTCCATTTAGTCTCAGCAGCACTGCAGGAACTAGTTCCCATCACACCAGCAACATAGCTTGGCAGGGATGGGCAATTTGGTTTGAGAAGCAAAACAAAATAAATACAACAGGCTCCAACCTGTGTTCTGTTGCCTGAAATAACCTGAAAGGGTTTGCTTTGGATCTGCATCAGGCAAGGGGACCTTCTACAGGAGTGCTCATGGAGAGGATGGAGCAGAGGCAGCCAATCCTTGTCCAGTGCCTGTGGAACATCTCATGGGGAGAAAATCCTTATGCCTGCCAATGGCTTTCTCCAGCCACCATCCCCTTCTGGGCAAAAACTTGAACCAGAGGGAAGCACAGATCCTTCCACCTGGGACAGCACTTCTATCCCAAGACATCCATCCAGAGGGCAGATGAAGAGCAGAAGGACACCCCTTGCCCAGGCTGACATGGGGCCAGGCCTGTGCATATAACACTCTCTCATCCATCACCCGTTCCCATGGCATGAACCCAGCTCTTTGGATGGGACACCCAAGACTGGGAGGGACAGAGTAACAGGCTGCCAGTGTCCCTGCCTCTGTGCCCAGCTGGCTGCTGACAGCATTTCTGACCTGCTGTGGGAGCAGCTGGCAGCTGGGCTGGCACAGGCCTGTGTGATGCTCAAAAATAAAGAAGGAAAAGAGGATTCTTTGATCAATCTGGCTTTTCAGGGAAAAAGCCTGCAGACAGTGTTAACTTGCTGGATAACTAAAACTGCTCAGTCTGCATTTTGCTTTTGTACAAAAGGTCACTGTTTTATGCTAAAGTAACTCCTCCTCCCTCCAGCACTGTGTTACAGCACGCACAAGCCTTGTAGCTGGGGAGCCTTGCAGGGCCAGGGCCAGACCCCACACGTGCCTGATGCTGATGGCTCCTCACTGCCCTTACAGGCTCTGCCACAGGAGCTGCACCCAGATAAGGAAAACAGTGTGGGCAATGACCCCAGAGAGATAACATTTCCTCTTTAAACAGTGCAGTATCTGTAACTGTTTTATTATTAAATACTTCTGCTGTACAACACAGCGGCTCTGCATCCTCCTATTTCCCCTCACAACAGATCTGCTCTGCTTGTGATTATCCCAAAAAGCATAATTAGCACACAGGATCCCCCTGTGGGGCTGGACTAGGTTTCATCCTTAGTTTCCCCCCTTGTCCCGCTTCACTCTGACTTTTGCTCACATCTGGATGAGAGAAATCCCAAAGGAGGCTGGAAAACATCACACTGAGTTAAAAATAGGCTTCAGACAACATCACAAGGTTGAAGATGGCACAGGGATGATCTGGCCAGTGCACTGGACATGGGGACAACTGTGGGTGCTAGGTGCCATGGGATACTGGAGGGCTGGGCAAGCTCTATCCTGCCCCAGGGAGGTTCCACTTGGACAGACTCCGTGCTACCAGAACCTGGCACAGCAGATTGCCAAGGTGTTATCCTCACCTTCATAAGGAAAATGTCCAAACACCAAGTTTTGCTAACAAAAACCGATATACATTTTGGAAATTAACAGCTGCTTGATGCTAAAAGGGAGGAGTGGAGGAGAGAGAGGTAGAAATTAAAAAAGAAAGAAACCAGGAGAAAGGAAAAACATAATGTAAAAACAGGGCAGAAAAAAGCCTTTAAACTGGAGCCAACTTTATTCAAAGGCACTGAGGAAAGTAATTACATTAGTTTACAAATGCCTTTGTGTTCTGTGGTTTTCTTAGGTTTGGGGTATGTTTCCAGTTTAACTTTGACAGTTTACAAACCTACCCTGGCCCTGCTAAATAAAGGCAGGACTGCAGCTTGCTCTGGCGGTCCCAGGGTGACCAAAGACAAAACCCACATGAGCATGTCTATAAGCAAAGCCTTCCTAGAAGGAAAAGTTTGCAAACATCCTGTAAATTCAAACTATTGATGAAGAATCTCTTTGATCAATGAATTAAAGGAGGTGGAGGGGAAATATCATATTTCTTATGCCACAAATTGCTGTTGGGAAGTAGCATTTGGTTGTACTTGCCCTGAGCACAACACCCCTTCCTAAAGCACCCACCAAACCGGGCTGTTTGGGATGACTGTATGGCTGGGATGGAGTACAAAGGAGCACACGGTGTCCTGGCACGGGTGCCGACTTGCTCAGCCCTCACAGCTCCAGCACAGCCAGCTGGGCAATCCCTCCTGGCTCTCACAAAACCAACTGCAAGGCTTTTGCAAAGAGCCCTGTGAGGGCAGGACGTGCTGGCCTGTGTGCAGTAGGGTGTCTGAGCACACGTCCCCAAAAAGGGGACCTTGGTGAGTCAGCCACCTCTCAGGCACAGTGCAGTAAATCATCACACACAGCGGAGTCTGTTCAAAATACAGACTCCCCAGCATTCCCCAATGTCCCTGCCATGCCCAGGACAGCATCATTCCCCTGGGAACATGCCAGGGTACCACAGTCCTGGCAGCCCATTCCATGATACGCAGGGATGTCCCGTGGAGGCACAGGGAGCTGGTGGCACATTAATGTGCGTGTGCTCAATTGTGGCCCCTTCTCCAGGCTCACTGCTGCGTGCAAACTCCCACGGGATTTGGCTGCTGAGGGAAGAAGGCAGCCAGTGGCCTGACAAGCCTGTGCTGGCCTGGGCGAGCAGGGCTGCTCCTGTGGCTTGCCTGCTCCTCCCCAGTGCTGGCTTCTGAACAGCACACGTCAGGCTTTAATGATCCTTTACACTGAGCACTTAAAATTGACAGAGAAACAAACTCGGTGCTTTTGTATGTCTCTCATTCCTGCTGGCCTCTCTTGGAAAAGCAAGGGGGGAAAAAAATCTCAAACAAACCACATGCAAATAACTTTCCCAATATGTCTGTGAAACATTGCGAGTGCTTGTACACGTTGACTCACACACAAGCTCCACAGATGACAGCACGTGTGAGCCTGGAAAACGGGTTCAGTGTGCTTTGGCCTGAACCTGGCACGTCCTCCTTTTCCAAGGCCGTTAGGATACAAAGCACTGATTTTATTTTTTGAATCAAAACAATCCTTACAGCGGGGCCAGATGCTCTGAAAGGAAGAGTGGGAACTGCTGGCTGGCTCTGCCAAACACGGGGATGCAGACAGGCACGCACCCTGGGGGGATCCAGAGTGCCCCCGAGAGCCCAAAGCCCAGCTGGGAGCAGGCTGCACCCCCAGACCTGCGAGCGCCCACGGGCCGGCACGCGGCAGCGGGAGGCAGATGCCATCCCGGCGCCGGGCAGTCCGGCATCCTGCGACGCCGCGTTTGCTCTTGGAAACCCGCTCCTAAAGTCAGAGGGACAAAGGCGGGGGGGAACAAAGGAAAAAAAATCATTTTTCTAAGCGCTATTTGTTCTGGCACGCTCTGCGGCTTTCCGCACGCTCCTCTCTCCCACGGCTGACGGCAGCTGAGGCGTCTGAGCGCTGCTGCTCCCCGCTCCGGAGCGACATCCATCCTGCCAAGCCTTTGGAGCAGCCCTCGGCCCGCAAGAGATCCCGCGGAAGCGCCGCTTCCTGCTGGCATCAAAGAGGAGCGTTTGAATGAAGGCCCTACGTCCGCACACTTGGAACTTGTGAAAGCCTACGACGTGATTTTTCTTTTTTTTTAAGCAGAAATTGAATTTGGATTAAAAAGAGACGGATCAGTGCTTTCAACAGCATGGAGAGCGGTCTATGCTGCGAGGTCCATGCAGGGCTCAGGGTCCCCTGGAGCACCAGGAATGATAATGATCATCTACTGCATTGATCATCACTGATCACTCCCCTGGGTATCCCACATAACATGCTCTTGGATTTCTAAGGCATGGGGTAGCACACTTGCATGACACTGCAAAAAAAGTTGTAATTGCATGCTGGAATAAAGCTCCAGGAGAAGTTACCATTGGGTAATCCAGGGGTTTTCAGTTTCCTTTTCCCTGCCTCTCACCTCTGCTGACCTTCATGTATCTTCTTTAAATGTCAGAATTGAGAAAACCATGTCAAGCAAGTGGTTTGGTTTCTGTGGCCCACCAAAAGTAGCTGATTCCCTCCCTGATAATAAGATTGTTCAAGGATGAAGTAATTTTGACAGCTTCCATTGGCTCACCACGATCAGGGCAATACCCCAGGATGCAGAAATGGAGCAAAAGTGCAGACATGTGGTTTTTCTGCAGCAAGGGATGTGCTCACACTCCTCCATTCACTCTGTTCTAGGGCAGGGGAACAGCTCCAGGACCTCCTACCCCACTCCAGCTGTCCCCAAGTCAAGCAGCACTGGCATAAAATGCAGAAAAAGCATTCCGTGCAGGACTGCAGCTCCATCCAGCAGCTGGGAAGCATTCGGCACAGCCCGATGCCTGGAGGCTGGATTTAGACAGCTCCAGCCTTGAAATAAGAGCCGCTAACTGCCGGGCTATTTAGATACTGAGAGAGTTCACTGGGGAGGTGATGGACTTACCCTACCTCAAAGTGAAACTGGAGAGCTTTTCAAAAGGTGCTGAAAGGCGGCTTTTGGGTAAAATACTCCAGCGTGCACATCTCTAAGGGGGCAAAATGAGAGGCAGCTGCAGCTCCTGGGAGCAGGGTACACAAGTAACAGCTTCTCCTCAGGACCCTCAGCTTTCCATCCACCCTGCTCTGCTCTCAGGATCAGCATCTACCAGGAGGGAAGAGCTCTCCACAGGCCTTTTGTCCTTCCTCTATCAGGTTGTAAATTAGCTTGTCTGCTCCCCACTTCTTCACAGGTTTGGGGCACAGGGTGGCTTTGGTCTGTTTTACTCCTTCCTAGCTGCATGCAGGACTTCAGTCTCCTGAGGAGTGAAACAGTTTGCCAAACTCAGAAGGCTCAAGAAAGAACAAGATGGTACAATGACCGTGACACACAGGCACAAGTGAGACACACATCCCCCAGAGGTGCCTGGCCCACATAATGTACTTTCTGCCTCACCAGAATGGTGAAAATCTTTATGTAAGGTGTAAATGCACATTCAGTGTAGGTTCATCTCCATTCTCCTTTCCTCACTTTGTGACCTGAACAGCAACTGATGAAACTTGGAGGTTTTATAACTCAAGCCCTTGCAACAGGTCTTGCAAAATATCCAGAAGGATTAACATGTATGTCAGCCCCTGAGTAAATTCCCTGTGACAGCTACAAGTTTCACACCAGTGCAAAGCTCTTGAGATCCAAGCTCTAAGGGCTGTCTTAGAGAAAAATGGTCTCCTGAACCTTCATGCTGCTAATTTTAGCTCAGATGAGATTTTCATAACTTTTTAAGGGACTCAACCAGAGCAATTATGTTGACAAGAGGGAATTAAGTTCTTATGGCACATGCAAGGTTCTCAGATGTTGACATGCCAGAGCCATACAAAAGGCTGAAGTAGAGCCCCATCTTTTGTCTACTTGGAAATTTCTGCCCATAACCAGTTGCTCCTAATACTGAGACACAATAAAAACAGAAATCCTAAAAAATCCCTTGTATTCAGAAATTCAAAGTGGCGTGTTATAACTCCTTTGGATTTCTCCAAACCACAGGCCCAAGGAATTCAAGGCTGCACATTCACATGTATTTACACAAGCCTTGCCTAAAAATGTGAAAAACACAAAGGACTTATTTTCAAGCATCTGCCCTCAAACTTATGTCAGTGCAAGGAGGATCAGCTGTCAGACTGCCAGCCCCAGCAGACAAACTGGCTCCCAAAGATGTGTTCCTCTGTCTCTGCAGCCAGGCTCGCTCTGGGATTTTACTTTGCTGAGGACATACTTCTAAAGGTGTTTGCCCATTTCAAGACTTTGACACATTTCTTTATCCAACCACTGAACTGCAGGCAGAAAAAAAGAGCATTTCACAAAGCTCATGTCCCCAGCTTCTGTACAGCCATCTCTGCCATTCCCATCTGCATCCCTGTCGTCCATAAGAGAAGTCCTCTTCTGCCATAAGACAATTTCTCATTGAAGTCCAAACCAATGGGATTAGACCCCACAGAAGCCTCCTGGCCATCCTGTGTAGCTGATTCCTACTACAAAAAACCCTATTTCCTTATCAGATTGTGATTATGGAGCTCAGCCCTGGGTTTTTACACCCATCACTCTCCCAGCTGGCAGGTTGTTGCTGAGCCTTACACCTCTGATGATTTCAAGCCTCTTCCAATTTCCTGCCTGAATGCATTTGGAGACTGTTTATGTCTACATTTTTGGGCTAAAGTTGGAGCTTGGATAACTGTTCTTCCCCCTCTAATGAACAGGGGGAAGAGCAATTCTAATGAACAATTGTTTTAATGAACAATTTTAATGAACAATCTGCTAGGCTGGACAAAGAGCTTTTGTAGGCTTCTCAATGAAATGACATTTCCAACATCCTTCCAGCTTATACCCCTCTTGCTTGAGCAGACATGCAATACATTTTAGTTGGTTTACCAGAAAAATTTTTATCATACGTTATGCAGGGGTGCTTTCAATTTTTAAATTACTATCCTAATCCCTGTGTTATAAACATATTTAGAAATATATTGCATTTATGGCTTTTGAGTAAAGCCCTTTTTAGTCTTACACACTGATGAGCTATAATATAAGAGATAATTTCCAGTTCCACTTCTCATTACAATGTTTGGATCAGTATCTGTCAACATTGGACCAATGCATTTTTTGTCTTAGTACTGGGCATTGAGTAACCAACATGATTTTCAGTAGTGACAGGTACCACAGACCAGCTGATGCCTGAGTTAGTGGCCAGGAGTACAGTGAGACCTTACAGGTTTGAGTCAATTCCCCTCTAGATGACAGTAATTTAAGCTTTGGATTAAAGGGACTCTCTTTAAATACTGAAATGACCTGTGGACACTGCCAAAAAACGATGTCACGTTTGCAGGCCAGCTCCTCCCCACTGAAATCCTGTAAATTGCTGTGCTGAGTGAGACGTGAGCGCTGTCTCCCAAGAACAGCGAGGTAGGAAGGCTGTCGTCCAAGTAAAATAAGAAAACTGCATTAGTCTTTCAGGGGAACACTTACCTCCCCAGTTCATATACTGCATAGAGATTTTAATAAAGTAGAATATTGCGGAAAAAGTTGTTTCATTTAATCTGTTTCACGTCCAAAAATATACAACAGCGAAACAGCAGGAGGCAGAGAAAAATTCCCTGCCAGTTAATCTGTATTTTCAGCCCAGCCTGACAGCAGTACCCTCAGCCAGAGCAGAGCCCACCAGTTGCTCCATGGCAGGCACCAGCCTTGCAGAGGCTCCACATCACGTGCACACACCTGACTCATTGACCAAAAAGCCACACATCTGTCTGCAGGTTTACTCATCCCCAGTGCGTTGCTGCAGAGGCATCTCCTACCCCCATGGGAGGCAAATGGCTCCTCCTGCACTATGGGGCATCCCCAGCCATGGGATAACCATTCTAGGATTCCATGGAATTCAGGGTGCTGCTCTTCCCCCAGGGACAAACTTCAGGCCTGCAGTGTGGCTCTTGCACAGCCCAGGGAAGTCACAGCTCGCTTTTATCATCTTAGTGGCTCATCTAACATGTGAAAAGTCATGAAAGGGCTGGTGGATGAGCTCTGCTGGATGGATTTCAGGGCCTGTCTCTGGCTCTGCTTATTGCTGCTCCTCATCTCCGTGGTGATTAGAGACAGGTCTGAAGTGGCAAATTTGCTGAAAGGCCCAGCAATGCAGACTAGGGGTGTACTGAGAAAACAAGTGTTGGGACTGAGGAGCACCATGACCTCTGCAAGAAAGATGCTGGAAGAACCTAAAAATACATTAACCTGAGTAATGCATGAGGTGTCAGTAGCTACTGACAGATCTAATGGTAGATCTAATGGACTTCTATTTCCTCCTGAGCATCCCAAACTACCTGATGCCTCACTTAAAGAGCACCTAAGGGATCAAAGAAGCACACTGGTCTCCTGAAATATGTCACCACCATGCTGAAAGTGGGTTTCAATCACTGCACACACCATGATGTGCTCATTAGAGACCATGCCTACCTGGTAAGGTGCCACCTGCCACTAAATACCTGTATTTCCACCCAAAGCTACAGGAACATGGGCCAGTGTGTGCTCCAGAAGCTGCTGACACGCCTGGTCAGAAACCAGCAGTGAGAGCAGGTGGCACCAGCTTGGGTATGGTCCTCCAACAGGATCCCCCCAAACCCAACCAGTTCCTGTTGCCACAGCATGAAGGACCAGCAGAGCTGCTTCAGAACCATCTGCATTTCTCCACACAGCCCATCTTGTACCTCCTGTGAGGCAAAAAGAGAGCCTCTGACATAAGGAAGGTGACAGAAAACAAGGCTGCTGCCTGATTTGCACGGTTGGATGGCAGCAAATGAAACACATGGTGCTGTGGAGCTTCAAGTGAGCACTGAGCAAGGCTTATAAAGACAAGGAAAAAAAAAGAAACAAGCCACCAAACAACTGGATTTTCTCTAATCAGACAGATAATATTTACAGCCTACGGGTAGTGCCAAAATATTTCAGGAAATTCCTAAGCCTGTCTGAATAAAAGCACAGGAAAACACAGTACTTAAGGACAGGGACTATGGCAGTAAGAATGAAAGCTTTCCACCCCCTTCCAGCCTTCTTACACAGTTTAAAATTACTGCCATATCATATCATATCATATCATATCATATCATATCATATCATATCATATCATATCATATCATATCATATCATATCATATCATATCATACTGCAATTATCAAGGCTAAGCTCATTTTGCCATCTCCACTGCAAATGAAGTTCTGAGTTGAACATATAAAAGACCAGCATAAAAATCAAAGGAATCATGTAAACTGGAAGGAGCAGAATCAATGCACACTCCAGACAGCACACTGAGGTCTAATCCATCCCACTCAATCATGCACCAAGAGACTTGAGCTTTATTTAAGCTATTCCTTCCAGTAAGGCATAAACAATCATGCTTGGAAAACCCAAACCACAAAGCTTTGGGCCCATTTTTCAGAGTTATCCACCAGCTTTGACTGTCTGCCCTGCACTTACCACAGAGAGGAGCAGTCCAGGAGGGCAGAACACAAGCACTGAGCCCCTGGGAAAGACTGGAGTCCCATCGCTTTTTTCCCAGTGAAACATTAGATATGTCTTTTCCCTTGCACAACCACAAGAAATCCCATCCTGGAGGTATTTTGCTTCCCCCCTCTCCATTACCAATTACATCCACAGACGCAGAAAACCACAAGTCCTGCAAGGATCATGTGTCTGTTTTGTTCCATTTTGAGCTTTCAGACCAGACTTGTCCCTGCAAGTGTCTCTAGTGCACCCAGAAACAACCACACACAACAAGTGCTTGCACCCCTAGAAGAAAAATCAGGAAAACTATTTCTAAAGAATATGCAAACCCGATTATTTTCTGGCAGCTGGGTGGTGCCATCATTACCTGCTCAGGCTTCAGGCCAGGGGGGACCCAGGCATACTCCTCCAAAGCACAGCCTGAGTCGTCGTCAGAAGTTGAATTCCTCTGGAAGTCAAACATGAGCTTCGTGACTGTCTTCTCCATCTCCAGAGGCATAACTGTTACAATGTGCTCTTCCTGGGAGCACTTACAGTGAAGGCAAATCTTCCTGTAAGGTGAGGAGAGAGAAAAAAAGAGATGCCCTGGTTAGCAGTGCTTTAAATGAGAAAGTGATTCCTGCCAGTCGCTGGCCTGCAGAGACTAAACTCAACCCTCTCTTATGCTCACGCATTTTCTAACACAGGATTTGTCTCTTTTATGAGGAGGAAATAAAAGTCCATATTTGCTGTAACAACACTTGGCAATCCATCTGGCTCAGACTCCCCAATGTTTGGGGATATGCAATTGCTTGTCCCTTTACTGCACCACGAGGAGTATTTCCAGGGGCCAGCACAGGCACAGGCCATGCCTGGTGGGGGCTGACTTGCTAACCTGAATTGCAGAGTCATTACCGAATTTAGGACAACTGAGCACTTTGCTAAAATGTGAAATGGTGGATTGACTGCGAAGCTGTGAATGACAAGTCTCTTTAGCATGCTGATAGCATAAATTTGCTTATTAAAGTACCATAAAAATTGATTATAGTCTGAACATGTAAAGCCAAATTAAATTAAGGGAGGCTACAAAACCCACAGTCACACTGCAATGGAATCTTAACCACCCGGCTCGGTGGCACACGCCACAGCTCAGCAGCACAAGAACTGAAAGAACAGCTCACAGGTTGCAACTCAACAGCCATTAGCTTATTCACTGCAAATAGCTGTTATTCTTAACACTTCTTTAAAGGGGCTATTCCTGTAGCTTGTGGCCTGTGATAGATCTTCTTCACAGGCTTGAACCTCAACTTTTATCTGCGGGGCTGCAAGGACAGTACGGACTCATGGAATGGTTTGAGTTGAAAGGAACCTTAAAGGTCATTCAATTCCAGCATCCCCTGCCATGGGCAGGACACCTTCCACTGGACCAGGTTGCTCAGAGTTCCATCCAGCCTGGCCTGGAACACCTCAAGGGATGGCACATCTGCAAGTTGTCCAGACAATCTGTGCCAGGGCCTCGCCCCTCTCACAGTAAAGAATGCCTTCCTAATATCCAATCTAAACTTACTCTGTTTCAGTTTAAATCCATTCCCCCTTGTCCTATCTCTATATGCCCTTGTAAAAATTCCCTCTCCAGCAATCCTGTAGGTTCCTTCAGGTACTGAAAGGCTGATAAGGTCACCACACAGCCTTCTCCTCTCCAGGCTGAAGAATCCCAATCATCTCAGCCTTTCCTCACAGGACGGGGGTTTCACCCCTCTAATCATCACACCCCTTCACCACGGTAACAGCAAAGGACAAACCCAGATGAAAACATCCCCTGACAAAGAAAAAGAGGTTAAAGAGAATGCTGATAAATTGGCTTCTATTTCTGAAAACTCAATGTTTTTCCACAGGCTGGGTCAATGGTATCTATTTTAGAGCAACCACACAGGATTCTGAATTAATTTGCACTAATGAAGCACCACTGACTTCTGAGGAATGAGATAAGGTTTCAATTGGGTAGCAGAAGGGAGACATCTCAGAAATAAAAAGGCACCACACAAAATCAAGGGAAAATTGACAGCTGCCATTGCAGGTTTCTGTGCTCTGTGGTAAAGCAAAGAAATTCAGAGGGAAGCAATAGTTAAACCCAGGAGCTGGAATTTTTAAACACCTTTCCTTCTCTTTCACTGCTGTGTACAAGAGCCAGCTAAGCATAGCAGTGCTCGGATCCAGCTTCAAGTCTAAGTTTCCATTTGGCCATTACAGCACAAAAAACGCACTCTAGCAAAAGTCAAGAGGCTCCGTTAAGTCAAGCCAGGGAGATTTGCCAGATTTTCCCATTTCCTGCCTTTCATCAGATCTAAACCACACAGCAACCCCCACACACTCCAGCGTCTGGTTTGCGTCCAGTCAGGGAGTCTCGGCATCACCTCTGGCTGTTTCCTTAAAAAATAACCAAGGTACCATTTCATGTGAAAATTTCAATCAATCAGCTACCGTGGAAGGGTGTAGAAGGGGTACTCTGCCACAGCAAAGTCACTGGTATCATTGCTGTTTCCATCTCATTTCATGATAGGATTAAAAGCAGCTTAATAAGAAACAAGATTTTAAGAATAATTCATAGAGCCCCGTATTTGGCACTAGAGTTAGTTATTCTAAGAGAGTTCAGGACTTAACCAAATTTTGATTTTTGGGGTATTGATCATGCACTTCAAAGAGGGACAAACCCAGCAGTCCACTGGGAGCATGAGCATTACAACAGCCCACAGGCTTCTCCCTCCTTCCCACTCCACACACATCCCCTTCAGGAGATGGGAAATGGCAGGAGAGCATCAGATGCCTTGGCTTTTAATAAATTAGATAAATCAGCACTTGTAATAACAAAGAGTGAACAGGTGAGATGTATAATCAGTTAGACCCCAGAGATCACTCCCACCCCCCCAGCTCACATCATGTACAGCCAGGAGATTGAGGACTGGCTCAGGAAGCAGATTTACCCCACCCTCACTCTCCTGCACCATCCCAGGCAAGGGAGTGGCTTCCCTGGTCAGAAAAACAGAGGATGAAAACTACACAGGTAGTATCTACTCAGTAGTGATGTCCCCAAGCCAGCACAACCTTGCACCATTAAAACTTGACCATCCCCAGGCATGGGGTTTCTGTCACCTCCCTGGGAACACTCTATAAAATTCAAGATGTTGCCTCTGAGATATTCGGCTTTTCTCCCCTCATTAAAAGCAGATGATTAACAGCTTTAATTACAATTTTCTTTACATTAGGATATGTTGTTTCACGGGAACAATACCCAGTGTCCTAGGAGTGTCTTTCCACTTCTATGATCAGGTTTCCATGACTTCTTCACATAGGTCTCACTTACTCAACTTTATTTTATCATCTTCCAGCTCACTATAATTAAAAATAATTCCCCATAGCAAAAATTTAATATCAGAATGTACATTTCAAATGTGAGATGGAATTGAAAAAAGCCCCCCCGTTTTCCCCTGCCGCACTGAGAGCGGAGCAGCACAAAGCGAGACAAGGCACGTGTCAGTGCCTGCAGTGACCACAGTGACAATGTGGGTGCTGCTGCCACAGCACAGAGCTGGTGGGTGCTGGAGAGGAGCAGGGCCATGGCTGGCAGCCTCTGCCTGGCTGCTCCTGCCAGCAGCAGCTCGTCAGTCCCTGCTGGGGAAGTGCAGCACAGCCCACAGATGCTGAGCACATCCGTGTGCCACACACCTTACCCTGGACAAGGAGCTGCAGCACACGTGGGGTGGCACCTCCTCCAAAGGGAAACCCAACAGCTTGGCTCTGGCCAAGCCTCAGCCTGGGCAGCCTTGCACAACTTGAGTGCAGACAAGTGAGGTGGTTTTTTTTTAGAAAGAATAAATTAACACCAATCCTGTCTGGAAATCCCATCTTCATTCACGAGCCTTTCCATCTTGGTCTCATCCCAGGTCTGCAAGCTTGTCTCAGAGAAGAACCTGCCCTGGTGACTGAGATATCACCAGCACTGGGGAGGAAACAACGATGCCAGAGTGGCTGACAGCACGACTGGCTTTGAGCACGGAGGGTAAATAAAGGAGCTTTTAAGCAGCTGTGCCTGTGGGCAGGGAGGAAAGGCAAGCAGGAGCCAGCCAGCAGCCAGGCTGCTGCAGGAGGCACGGGCTGGGGAGCATCGGCAGGGCTGCTCAGCACGGAGCTGCACAAGAGCTGTCCTGTAGTGGGGCCAGGACGGCGGGAAGCAAACGGGGAGAAAAAGAACATTTCCTGGTGTCAGATTTAGCTGGAAAGGAGCCTGCCTTGAATTGACTGCACATGGTACAAAGCAGCAACGTCTCAGAAACAGACTGAAAAATTTCTTCTCCGTAAGGCCAGTGAAGTTACAAGATGGATGTGTTTTATTTTGCATTGGCTGCTTTTACGTGGTACTCCTGGCACAGTGGGCAAGTCCCCTCCTCAGAGGAGACTTTAAGCCTATTCCCAGTCACATCCCTACCCACACACTGGTGCAGGAAGAAGGTGCAAAATAGATCCACCACCCCATGCCAGACCTCTTCTCTCTACAGATAAAAACAGGCACGCAAAGGGAATCTGAAGCAAACAGGATCCAACTCACCAAGCAGAGAGCTGGCTTCCAAGTACCTCTTGACTGGGATGCAGAAATACACTCCCAGCTTCAGTCCACCTAGATAGATCTTGACACAAAGCCAATTGACCCATGAGGTGTCTAGGACAAGGCAGTCCCTTGTTGTACAGCCCTGTTAGCAAAGCACAGCCTCTGCCATCTCTGGAGCTTCCTGCAGCCCTTTCATCTCAGCAATGGCACCAACAAAAAGCTAAACCACACTGAAAACACTAGTGCTGTGCAAGAGGCTCTGGAGAGAGCTGTGAGCATGACCCCAGCTTTCTGAAGAGAGATGAGGTCTCCCTGCTGTGAAAAACCAGCAGATTTCAATTGGGGAAAGCACAAGCAGAGCTAAAAAGTCAGGGAAGAAAGATGGAGAGCAGCCTGTCACCAAGGCAGAGGGGTTCCTTGCCAATAGTGTGTGGCTCCAGCAAGAGAGCCAGGAAAGCTGGCCTCTCCCAGGGAACAGCCTGTGTGGCAGGCTTTGGGGTGCACAGGCAGGATAGGACTCCCTAGGATGCTGAGGGCAGCACACCCCTGCTTGCAGGAAAAACTCCTGGCCATAGGGCTCTTCTCTTCCTTAGTGGGTTAGTGGGTGGGCATGCAGAACGTAACACAGCAAACAGCACCAAGGCAAAGCCTGCCCAGGCTGGGAGCCACAGATATTCTGAGAAAGGCAGAGCCCAACGCCTCCCAGCAACAGCAGGAACGAAGGGAGAGTTTAAAATTGTGGCAGAAATGTTAAAATTCCTCTTGGACAAAGAAGGAACTCAGTAAACAGCCCTTATCACCCACCAGCGAGGGCTTATCTCTGCTTCTCACTTGTTTCTTCTGGGATGGAAATAAATGGGCTGTATCAGGAGCAGCTCCCTCTCCAGACAAAGCGAGAAGCCAGAATGCCATGGCCGTGCACGGCCTCTGCTGTGCTCCCTAAGACAGGATTTGCATGCATTTGTGCACACATTAACATGCAAGGTTTGGAATCCCTCAAAAAGCAATTGTCTGCTCCGCTCGGATGGGGTGTGTAAATGAAGAAGAACAATTCCCTTCTCATTTGGCTTAAGACATACGTGGCAGCCTGATCTCTTTCCAGCATCGTGTTGTCATTCTGAATGCAATAAAGCTTTTGGGTCAGCCATCAGTCAGTAAATCAGAAAATCCCAAGACCTCTTGGAAAAGGGAGAGGAGGCTCAGGATTTGGGGCAGCTTGTATGACCCCTGAGTCTCTTAACACGGGTGTCTTAATATCCCTGCTTGTTATCTCCTCCCCTCAATTGAGAGCTAATGAGGCATCTTCCCATCCCAAGTGAGCTCCAGCTATACAGACCCGTTTCTCCAGACCCCACAGACAGGGCAAACATTTACCTAAAAGGAAAAATTAACAGTCCTTCACTGCCATAGGGAGAGCCCAGCAGCTCTTCTCCAGCATAGGGAAACTGAGGCATGGAGCAACCACAAGCAGCACCCAGCTGTGGCTTCCCCATGGACTTCCTAAACATCAGAGGAGCCCCAAGCTTTTGTGCTTGAAACAGAGAGTTCAGGCTGAAGTTCTGCCTCTTTCTCCAGCTTCTCTAACACTCTATTTTGAACCAGTCTCAGCAGCCCCCATCCAGCTGCTGCCCATGGCCTCAGGGCCCATGGATCTCAGTGACAAAGGGACAACTCCACAGAAAAAAACATTTCTGCAACTTCCCAGCTCTTCCAGTCACTGCAGCTGAAAAAAAAAAACAACCCCAAGCTATCAGTGGGAATGAACTGCAAATACTCTGTTACCTGGGTTAAAAAAAGGAAACCTAGCAAAAACTTTTACCTGTCCACTGTGGTGCAGGAGGAGGAGGAGGTGAATTAGACACAGGTTCCTATAACAGCGGGAATTCAAAGTCTGAGGACAAGGTGCCCTTGGTGGCCTGCAAGGACAGTTAAGGGATGCCAACACTCACTTGACACAACATGTTGTGGGAACAGCTGGCTTGATAGATCAACATCAGGTGGTAGCAACAGAGCTGGCAGAACAGTAATGCCAGGAAACCAAGGAAGAGAGAAATAATCCAGCAACCAAACTGGTTGCATCCTACAGATAAAAGTCCTCCAGATCCCCAAGGCCATAGGAAGAGCACGTGTAACCACCTGCATGAAGGTCCACATTAGGTGGGGAAACACTAAGAGGACGGAGGAGTTGCAAATCAGACTGTTCTCCATCTTCCCCATCCATGTCCTTGTCTCCCCCATCAATTTGCTCAAGGCAAGTCAACTTCCTTTACAGTATTTTTTTTATTTGTAGTTCCCCTTGACCCCTGTAGTGCCCACAGCTGCAGATGTGAAGGGATCCAGGATGGTATTGATGCTTTTATGACAAAGCCCATTTCCACTCCTGGAAAAATTCTCCTCTCTAGCTGATTTGTCCATGCTTGGCCTCAGGCTGGAGACTAATTTTATTTTTGTAACTCATCCTTTACCAATGCAAAAGCTATTCTTGCTTAATTAAGAAAAAGAATAACAAAAAAAGAACTATCCCCAGTACTGCCAGTTGCACCCAAATATGAGCAAAAGCAGCCTTTGAGGATTTTCCATTTGCTCTTTTTCCATCATGAATCACGATCATCCCTTTCACAAGCAGGTAAACATCTGCCTGTGGATTCTCACTGCCCTCTTCCCAAACCACTGCTTCCCTGAGGCACTGCCTGAGGCAGCCTCCAGGCTGCTCCCAGTCCTGCTGTCTGTGGTCTGAGGCACCACATGGCAGAGAACAACCATCAGCACACCACAGGCACACCAAGAAAGTAGGACAAAACACAATACAGTGCACAAACCCCCCCAAATTCCTCATCTGATCTGTCTGCTGCCAAACAAGGAATCTCTTAGGCAAACAAGGAATCACAGAACCACAGACCAAAGCTGTGGCCAGACCTTGCAGCAACACCCCAGGATGAGAATGGAAACACGACCAACCTTTCCAGCCTGTGGCTAAACCACAGTGGGGGATCTGGGGTGCATCACAGGGCACTTTGGAGAGCCCAGGGCTCTGCAGTGAACACAGAAACACAGTGAACTGGTCCCTGCCTGGGCTCCAGTTTTCTCCTTGTGAGCTGGGTAAGAGCAGCAGGGTGGTGAAACACTCTTTTGACCTGATCCACACTGCCAGGCTGCTCCCATGAGCCACAACCCCTGACACAAACTGTGAAAATTCTGACGCATAAAGATGAGATGGTTAAATTAAGGGATATTAATAACTCAGCAGCTCTCAGAAGAACTATCAACTTGGATCTCTTAGGATATTTTGCAGAAGATTCAATAATTTTCTTTCATAATAGAGGTTAGACAGAAGTGGGCAAAGTGCTACACCCATGTGAGCTGCAGATCAAGCAATGGGGAGAGAGAGAAGAGGGAAAAGAAGCTGCAGTGAGCCCCAGCCTGTTGCCCAGCCATGCTACCAGGAGAAAAGGCATCCAACAGGCTGCTCCCTCACATCCAAGATGATGGAGGCAGTCTGCCAGCTCAAAGGCTTACCGCTACACTCAGCATATTTATATTAGGGTTGTTTTTTTTCCCCTTAAAGGTCCAGGTCTTAGCATACAGAAACAGTAATAACCACATATTTTCCCCCAGTCATGGAGAAGAAATGCAAACCACTAGTTTACAAGTTGAAGAGAAGAACAGGCTCAGCAGCAGCAGCAATAACCCTGAAGCTAGTGGGGAAACAATGCTGAAGCCAAGCTCATGATTATAAAAGGCAGAAGAAGGTACAGGATGGGCAGATGCAGGGGCTGTGGACACCCAAGAGGGTTTGGTGTCCCCAGTGGCAGGACAAGCCCAACCCCAAGGATCCCAGAGGCCTCTGGCTGATGGGGATGGGACGAGGGAGGTAGTGGAGGAGCAGGCACAGCCGAACTCTCCCTCTGGGCTCCCCATCAAGGAGCCAATGTGGGTCTGTGTGACAAAGCCCTGCCCTACCCTGAGGGTTATCTTGTCAGATTTTAGTGATAGCATTGGGTGGCTTTCCAGCCTTAAAAGATGCAGAGCTGTATCACAGGAGGTCCTTTCTGCTTTGTTCTTAACTGAACATTAAAATTCCAAGACTGGGGTTCTACCACCCTGGATCCAAACTCAGCTGTCCACTGAGAAACCTGTCCCTGTTTAGCATGCGGATCTTCATTGTTTTCTCAAGTTTGAATCTTCTGGAAAGAGGTCTGGGCTCTCCACAGGCAGTATTTATCTTCCTCCCTCTCTCATTCCCCCATTCCATTCCAGGCTCGAAGCCCATCACTCCAGACTAGCTAAACTGGGTTCCCAGCAACCTGCCCCGGGGCTGTACGTGCTATTTTAAGGGCCTTCACCAGTTTGTGTTTGCAGCATGACAAGCAGAAACCACAGGAACCAGCAAACACGCTGCAATCCGAGCATCTCCCAGGCCATACATCCAAAAGGAATAAAAACCTGGCTGACAGGCAAAGCGCTCAGAAGCGGGATGAGCTGAAAATTGTCATTATTTCAAAAGTTAAGGCTCAGACGGTGTCCCCTGAGGCAGGCAACGCTGACCCGCATGTGAAAGCAAACACTGCCAGCCTGATCCGTGCCAGTGCTGGCTGAGCCCAGCCAGGCTGCCAACAGCAAATGCGCAAGGCTGGGTCATTCTGCTAAGCCGAGTCTGGCTGGCAGAAAACACACAACGGGAGAAGATTAAAATACGAAGCAAAATATAATCTTGTTAGCTGCAGACAGTTTTACTTTACAAATCTTTATCACAGGCTCAAGCCGGCACCCTTATAAACACAATGCAGTGATGCGAGACGTGTAAGTGCTCCCACAGCAGGCGAAATAATCGCCGAATGAAAATAAGTCAGATAAGTTACAAGATAAGAGAGCTAAAACTGAAAGGATGACACTGCATCTGGTGCAAATAATTATTTTGGCATTATTCTGTCCAGTGTTAATCCTCAACCGCTCGAAAAGATTCAATCACTGTTTAGCACCGCCAAGGAATCATGACTAGAAAACAAAGAATAACTGGATTAAAATCTTTCCACGGTCACAGGTCACGTCTGTGTCACATCTGCTTAAAATGTTCCTTCAAGGGACAAGAAAAATAAAGGAAATTGGACTTGAAAAGATTGCGCTGAAAAACGTAACCCCTAGGTTGCAGTTCTAGGCTGGTTAATAGTTTGGCATTCTGGCATGAACAACAAGGGCTTAGAAAGATTATTACTTTAAAACTTCCTATTCTCAGGGAGGCAAAACCACCAAAATAAACATCTGAGGAGGAAACGTCCTCATTCACAGCCCCAGCCTGCACGCAGTCTGCTCAGAAAATATGCAGAGAACCCAGGATTCTAGGGGCTGCATTTACCAGAGCAATACAATTAACACCGAGAGATGAAGATTTTTTTAACTCCTATTAGAGCCAGCTGAGCCCTCCTGATTATTTTTAAAACGACAACCCCATTACAACAGCATCAGCATTTCTCCGCGACGTCCTGCAGCTGCAGAAATACAATTTAACAATTAACCTTCTACATCCATAAACACAGAGAACAGCAAAGGCTTGGAAAAACAGCGCAGCCCCTCGCAGCTCCCCAGCAGCAGCACACCGAGCAAAGTTAGCACGCAGCTGCGTGCATCCACGGAATGCTCCTTATTCTTCCTCCTCCTCCCTACTTTCTAAAAACCCAGGACGTGTCCGAAGTCGCTGGCCAAAGGCAGCTCCTTACCTGTTCCCGCGGGGGGAGGACGCGGCGCTGCCCGGCTGTCCTTCCTAGCTGTGCCCGCTGCCCGCGGGCTGGGGGGCTGCAGGCAGGGCCGGCCGGAGCACCGCAGGGCCGTACAGCATCCCTGGCCGCCGCTCGGGGCTCTAGGGAAGCCTTTCAGAGCAGGCACGCACCGACCGCGGCGCTTTTCCGAAGGAAAGCTGCCCTGGAAAAACGTGCCATTCCTGCCCCGCGTCTGGAGCCTTCGCCTCAATTGCCTCGCTTTGAAATCCGGCTCCGGAGGGTCCCTCCCTCTCTGCTCCCAATCCGAGTGAATCCGGCAGCTCCCCCCTCCTCAGCCTGCCTTTCACTGAGTGACCCTCGGAGGTGGCGAGAGGATGTCCAATTTGCTCGCCGAGCGCCAGGCATTAACGAGGAGCGATGCAGCCCGTGGAGAATAATTGGCGGCGCGGGAGCGGCGCGGGGCTCTGCTGTTGCATTGCTCTCCTCTCCTGCATGTTAATGAGCAATGATGTCAGCAAGCCAAAGTCACCGCATCCCACCCGGACCGGCGCCGCGGCCCGGCCATCCGCCCCTTTATTTACATGGAAATCAGCCCGCTCTCCGAAATCAATAAATCCTCTAGGCTGCTTAGGCAATGGGGAAAAGGGAAAAAAAATAAAATCCTCCTCGCTCGCTTGCGTCTTTTAAAGAGTTGGCTCCACACCAGCAGCCCAAATAGAACGGTGCGAAGACACCAATTATCCTTCCCTTCTTATTCGATGGTGACCGAACCGCAACTTGCTGTCAAACTTCAGGCACCGCTTTTTAGGTACGCGGGCTATTAACGCGATGATCCGCTGGCTCCGAGCGACGTTTCTCTCCTGGCTTTCAATGCCCTCTCAATTATCTTCTACAGTAGTTTGCTATGATTCCCTACTGGATTTTAGACGCAGCATGTTTGTGACCAGCAGGGCTAAATATCCTGGGAAATACAAGTTGTTAGCACGGCATTTTGGTCACTGCATATTTTAATGCATTTTTTGTCTCTCACACGGCCACGACAGATGAACGATTCACACCTTTTTATGTGTGTCTCAGGTGAGTACTGCGAGCCTCAGGAATACACCACCTCGATGGGGATGCTAAGCCTCTTCCCCCTGTGTTTCCTTCCCCTTGGAAAATAAAACGCAGGGAAGGAGCTACGCTGCCAAATCTCTGCTGCCGCTCTTTAAGCCCGTTGTTTGGGAATTCGGTGGTCACAAATGAGTAATTCGAGTCATCTGGGGGACAGCGTACTTCTCAAGTTTTCAGCATTTGCAAAAAGTGAGTGAAATTCAAAAAACTAGTTTCTTTGGACTCAAAAAAACCTCCCAGAAAGCAAATAAAACTTTCCCAACACATAGCGCATATCTTGTTGAGGAATACACATGGTCCAGGTCGCTGAGCTCAAACGCTGCAGATCGGGATGGAGATAGAAATGCACGCTGAGCTCTGGGTGGGAACCCCAGAGAAGAAGCTGTGAACTGCCACCCTTTGGGATAACAAAGGACATGAGGAGGGGGATGCCAGCCAGGTGAATGGACACTGCACGAGCTGGGAATTGCCGACCTTTTGGATAACAAAGGAGTTGAAGACCAGTGATGCTCCTGGGGTGGATGGACAGGAAAAGGAGAGCAGGAGCTAAAGACGACTCGGGAGAAGAGCGAGACTCGCCCCTGGGTAGATTGTGAGAGGATAAAAGCTCAGGAGTTCCTTTCTTGGAGGGTTCCTCTTGGAGGCACTAAGAAGAGGAAACCGGTGAGGAAAGCTGGTGTGGCTGTGAGTGGGGTGTGTGGGGAAGCCGAGCCGGGCTCTCACAGCCGCTGCCACCCTGAGGGGACTTCAGTCCCACCAAAGTCTCTGGCCTTGGCAGCGTGACTGCCAGAGAGTAAATGCTCACACTGGGAACTTTCCTTAATATTCTGTTGCACGCTCCTGACTTTTGGTGCCTGACTCCAGATTTCAGAGCCCTTGATTTTGGCAATGTTAGCTATGTTTACAGAACACAGAAGGATGCAGAAACTACAGCTGTGAGTCTTTCTACAGTCTCAAATGCCTTAAATTGTTATTATTAAGGCTCATAAATTAGGTTTAATTACATGGAATTACACTCAAAATCTTAAGGATGAGATCTTCAGCTGGGACAAACCCGCCCACCTCCCCAACTTACTCAGCCAAGTGGGACAAACCAAGAATGTGCAGAGATCTGAACTCTCTTTTTTTTTTTCATTTATATTAAGGATGAGCAGCAAGTTCAAGAGCTGAGCACTGACTCCTAGTGCATCCAGCCAGATCAGACCTTCCTTTCATGGAGCTGGGGCTTCTGCTGGAGATGGCTGAAGTGCTGAGGATGGTCTCCTTCAATTCCTCCAACTACAAAGAGCAACAGAAATTTTAGGAAAAATCTTCCCTGATCCTTCAGCTTCCTGAACTGGCCCATTTTTCCCCTTCCAGCCTGAATCACCAGTACAGGCAGGCTGTCAATCTTCCCTCTCTGTGGTTAACATGCCATGGCCTCAAGATGATTTACTTTTCCTCTCAAACTCAGAACATGTTAATTACAACACAAAGGGAATGAGAAAAAACTGAATTGGGCAAAAGCAAACAAAGAAGCCTGCTTATAGAATGATAATGCTGAGCAGAAATGCTGTAGAGCAGAAATTACATGTGTTCCCTTGTAAACATATCCTAGAAAGCTTGCAGCAGTGACTTAGGGTTACAAATGGCACAAGGAACACATCCTGCTCCATAGGGCAAGTCCTGTAGGCACTAATTTTCATCCAACATGAGTAAAAATGTCTGACTTTCAGCATTAACTTTCAAGGAGAAAAGGTCCTTTAGCTGCAAACCCTTTGGAGCAAAGTCTCAGTTGTGCTCCAAGGGTCTCTGTCAGCTGGCCTGGCCCTCAGGGGAAAGGTTGGCAAGGCATGAGTGTCCAACCCCACACTTCTTGTACAACACCCCCTGTGCCATCATTTACATCAGCTTCAATCACCCTGCACCAGCCTGACATGATCCCACCCCAGAGCACGTGGCAGTGCCATGGCCACAAAACCAGCTATCCTAGAGGTGAGCTCTGCTTGGCTTTCTTGGCCAACTGATCATCTGCACAAAGGGATCACACCAGGAACTGCATGCTTTTCAGTCTAAGTTCATCCACAAGGATAAAATGGGTATGAGAATCACAAACTGAAGTAAAAGACTGGTAAAAGACCAATGTCTGTAACACTTCAGCTGCAGGGCCAGCTGTGAGCAGAAGAGCTTTGTGTCTCAGAACAGCGTCTCTGATTGTCATCGCTCCTGACAGACTTCTTGTTCCAATACTTGCAAATCTAAATATCCACCAAATCCAATGAACAGCCTCTTCTGAGACAAGAAATCAGATTAGAAGCTGTGTAACGTTTGGACACACAACTGTCTCAGGGAAATGGAAATGAGCCTTCCTGCTTTGAAAGCTGCTGGTTTGCTGGCAATTGCTCCATTTTACTGTTACCTACTGAGAGGCTTGTGAAAAGGTCATGTGTTGGAATAATTCCAGAAGGCACACGAGATTTCTTGACGGATTCTGCACGCTATGCAGGTGAAATGGTTGTTTCATTAGGCAGCAAGGAGAATACTGAGTCGGTGGAGCACATTATCAAAGGTTAGGTGAAGGACCTGCACCATTACAAGGATGGATGCTGACAACTGCCAGCAATGAACAAACGACCTAAAGTAAAAAGCTACTAAAATAAAGAAAAATCAAGAGCAGGAAGCTCCTGCTTCAATGCAGGGGTGTGAGACAGACAGCTCTGCTTGTAAATGTAGCACCATCTTTCTTCCCTTTGTTGCTAGTTTTAATGACAAAGAACCAAACCCAGTCAACTCTAAACTTTCTGCCCTTTGCACAAGCTCAGACCTATGGCTAATTTAACAAATCATTGCAAGAGCCCATGTTTCATAAATGCTGTGTTTTATCACCTTGATGTATTGACTGTCAATCAATAGGGTTCCACGTGACAGTGTTGACTCTCCTGGTGACAATGGGCTGCACAGCAGAGCCACAGGCAGCAACAGCAGAGTGCTGTCCTCAAGGTCACTGGGCTACTAACCTGATGAATGTCAGATCAAGTTGCCTTTCTGAATTATTTAGTGAGCATCCTCTGCTGCAGCATACCAGGGCACTGCAACCTTGGGATGTCACAAGAGGCTTCAGACTCTGCCACCCCAAAATGCTGCCCACAGACTGTCCCTTGTACCTCACACACCACCACCCTGCCCTGGACCACGGGGGTTGCAGGTCCCCACCACCACCACTGAGCCCATCCTGGCTCACAGCCACAGGCACAGTAACAGATTGCTTTCCCATTGCTCTTTCTGACCACAGAAATGCAGAACTGAATACTGCAGTGGTTTATTTCTGCTCTGTTCCCACACTCACCCTGTAATTTGCAGAGCAATCCCCAGTGGCAGAGCCAGTGCTCCCAGCCCAGTGCCAGCACAGCATGAGCCCAGTGTGGTCCCAGGGCACAAGGCAGGGATAAGCAGCAGAACAACAGGCTGGAGAGGGCACAGCTTTGCAAACACTGTATGGAAAGGCAGTATGACTGCAAAAAGCTGTTAGTGACAGGGAAGAGAAAGGACCCTGTGTGGCAGGGTACAGCCCCACTCTGCCCAGGCAAATACCTGGCTCTTCAGGAGACACACAAGGATGTGCCCAAGGTATGGGGAAAGCTCCTTGGAGAATGTGAGTCATTAAATCCAAGTCAGGACTTTAAATGAGGATAAGCTTTGCTTTTTCTTTATTCTTTTTGAGCCAGGCAGCAAAAGCTTCCTCACGAGTCTCAGTGCTAGAAGCAGGGACGTCTTACTGCAAAGAAAAACAGGATAGAGAGGCAGAGAGACCAACACCAGATGCAGATCATTAATCCCCAAACTTGGCCTCCTCCACTTTTCCTCAGGGCTGCCATTTGTACCTTCACGTGGCTGCTGCCTGAGACCAACCACAACAGACCCACTCCTCCGGCTGTCACCGCTGCTGCCTTCCACTCATTTCTGGCAGAGCCACGGGTAAGGATCTGTGCTGTCAGTCTGCAAGGAGGAATTTGGTTTTTAAAACACCACAGAGCCCAGCAGCAGCTGATGCAGGAGGGGAGGTACAGCCCATGGGCACTGTGGCTGGTTATAGAGACAATTTTCTGTGTTTCTTACCAGCTCACCCAGCGAGACAGGCCTGACCTGGGCTGGCACCCTCTGGTGCACAGCCAGAGCTGGACACTGAGGTGTGGCCACGAGCTCATGCTGTGCTGCCCATGTCCTCTGGCAGCACTGAACCACACAAATGCAGGAATGATCAGCACACTGTGATGGGGCTCCTGAGCATCACTGCCTGGTACCCCAATCCCCTCCATGGCAAGGCACCCCAAATCCTCACCCACAGACCATCCCCAGCACTGCACACCCTGGTATGACACACAGGGCACACCAACAACAGGGTTTCATCAATCACTATCTCTTCCTCTCTCTCTCTCTTTTTTTAATCACCTTAATGTAAGAAGCTTTAGAGAGCTTAACACAATAAGGCTTTCATAGCCTCCAGCTTCTACTCGGCATTAATATGTTTTTTACTTTTATATGTTGAAATCAAATTTGTAACTGAATGGGAACAATCGAGATGCTCCTGTGGTTTTCTCCCCTTTGCTAGCCTGATAGGTTTCTCATCTGAAGACTTTTTAATAGTGCCCTTTAATGATGTCTACAAAAGCCTCATTAAAGCACTCTATCGTAATTTAAGCTAAATGAACTCAACACAGTTATTTTTGTAATCACATCTTTTTCTTGGGGCCTTTCCACAAACAATAAAGTGTTCACTGAAAATATGTTACAAAGGAAATGCATAAATCTTCAGCTTATCTGGTGGTATAATGTCCAAATAACAAAACCTTTGATCAGCAACAAATTAATTTTCCATTTACACAAAACAGAAGATGTATTTTCAGGATAACCAACTAACCCTGCAAGTCTGCATGGACATGTGCCTTGGCAGCAGCTCAGGACTCCCTCGCTGCTGCCCTTCTCACTGCCTGACACTGTCAGGGTTGCTGTCACATCAGATGATTTTTATTTTATTTTTTGGCTTCAAACCTGTCTAACAGGGTGTTTCGGGTCAGTGGTTATATGCTGAGGATTTCTTGTCCTAAGCCACTGAGTTCTCCTCTGCACAAGTCATGCACTGCCTGGCCCCACCACCAAAGCTGTGCTTCCCCCAGGACCAGGGGAATTGACCATCTCCATGCTCAGAGGTGAGCCCTGAGCCAGCCCAGTCCTGGACAAGTGACACAACTCTGGTTTTTACCTCCTTAAACCAGGCTGTGCACTTCCTCCCTGGCTGCCAGCAGGATTTCAGTGCTTCCCTCACTTTGGCTGGCACCACATGAGCCCCTGCTCCCAGCCACGTGCCACAGGGCTGCACAAACCTCTGACCAAACTCCCCTGACACCAGCAAAGATCTGAGATAGCCATGCTTCTACTCCCACCCAGCTGTTTGCTTCTTGCACCCAAACTGTGTTCAATGCACAAGGAGGTGGTAAATTCAACACATTTTTGGATCCAGCCAATTCTCTTGTCAGGGAGTCATGCACTCTGGGTTATGAACAAGAAGGGGCTTTTGCAAGGTCTTCAAGTCTTAAATTTCCCAGTGTATCTGCAGACACAGGAGGATCAGATGTGGCCAGGAATGCACCTGGCTCCTCACCTACCAACAGAGCAGTGGGAAGAAAGGTGCCCAAATGGATTTTTATTTCACACCTGAAAGAAAGAAGTGGCCCTGGATGATACAAAGCCAGCTAGTGCCAGCAGATGGATTAGCATGTGCTGTTTCAGTACACCCCAAATTCCACAAGACCTCTACAATCCATCCAACATTAATTTAAAAAAACCCTCCAAAACACAGAAAACAATAAAATTCTGAGAAGTGGCATCTCTCTTTAAGCTTGGGTGGTTTCCCTGCCCCAGCCCTCTTAGGATCATGGTCCAGTGCCCTTCTTGGAATGCACAGAGAGGGCTATCCTGTCTTAGGCAATGGCAAAGTTCCCAGCCTGGCTGTCCCACTGGTTGAAGCTGGATGGAGCTCCAGTGTCCTCCAGACAACCTGGCAACTGCACACACATGACAGGAGATGTTTGCTATTCTTCCCTTTGTTTTAATTAGTAATAACAACTTGTTATCGTGGCTTGACATTTGTTCATACTCAGGAATAAATTGCTTCCTTGAATGATATGCTAAGATTACAACAGGCTTTCTATGTTTCTGTTGGTTTCAGTAGCTCATAATAAACCATGAAATTCATTACTCTTGCCACAAGCACCCACGAGATGTGCCAACCAGGGTGTGATTTATACACAGCTCAACTCATGGAAATTAAAAGCTTTTAATGTTGCCTGCAAGAAGTCCAGGGTTTGAAAATCTATACAGCTGAATTACAGAAAAAAGAACATCACAGATGCAAGCCACTGCATTGTTTTATCTGCCTAAGGACTCAACATTAAAGTCAGAGTAAAAATAATTCACTAAATATTAATTAAGTGTATAATTTGGACAGCCTTTTTAGCGATAAGCCTTCTGGCCTGCAAGTTACTTCATTCTCATCTGTTTTTAACTGCTTGGAAGCTATTAAAAGGATGGTATTTAACAGCAAAACTTCTCTGCTACAATATAATTCGTCAAAGCACTCTGACTGAAAGGAATCACTAGAGAACAGCCTGTGCCTCACCATCCTTAATGGGAATGGGCTGTCAGTCATGCTCTAGTCCCACTGCTCCATGCCGTGTCAAGCCTTGTACATCAAACCCAATACACAAATCGCCAGCTCCATCAAGATCATTAGAGCTGCTCAGCCCGTCAGGGAAAGGTCAGCACATCACTGCCTGCTCCAAACACAGCATCAATCACAGCCCTCATCAAAGGCGGCCTGCAAACCTGCATCCCTTCCTCCTGCAGCAGCTTGTCAGCCCCTAAACCTTCTTCTCTTCTTGTAGAACACGGCCAGGCTTTTATCTTATCGTCATCTATAGGGAAATGCAACTGTACAGACTGCTCTGGGAACAGGGGGATCAGCAGGAATCAGCACCTGCAGAGAGGGATTAAGACTGTATCAGGAGAGGGCTGGCCAGAAACGTGGCCACTGATTCCTGCACTGGCTCTCTCCTCCACAGGGCCCCAGTGTCCCCACTCCCTGGATGGGTCCAATGCAGGCAGTGTCACCAGAGCATCCCTCCTCTCTGTGCCAGACCCAGTCCCACACCCCTGGTACCAGTGCTAGGGAAGGCTCAAAGCCACGCTGGTTGTTTCCATCACAGCCAGACTGAGGCATGGCTTGCAGAGATCCCATTACCTGCCAGGCTGCTGCTGGCCTTCCACCAGCCTGAGCCTCAGCCCTGGGGCTCCCAGCTAATGCCAGCCCACGAGGGCATCCTGCCCACAGCTCAGGCACCAGGAGGGGTGGAGAAACCCAACTGCTGGCAATTAACAGGGGACACCAGCACTATTGAATGCTATGGCTCCCACCAGCCACTGCTCATTAAAGATGATGAAACTGCAGGCCATTTCTTCCTCTTTTTTCTCCTACAAGCTGTGTCGAACACGCAGCATTATCTTCAAAGGGCAAAGCAAAGCAGTTTGCTAAACACGAGCAGACTAGATACATCAGCCTTTTACAAGCAATTATTGCTGCTGGAGACTTAGTGAGTCCCATTGTTCTGTGGCTCAGCCAGCTTCTTTGGAGTGGGCTGTTCTGCAAAGCCAGCACCCTGTGACAAGGCATAACCCTCCCCAGGGAAATAAGAAACAGGTGGGCATCCCAAGCAGTGGGGCTTTCTTTTTGCTGAGTGTTTAACTCACAGTGTCTCCTTGCAACAAAAGAACAGCAGTTTGGTGGTCAGCTCAGCTGCTGACTGAAGGCAGGGTTAGCAGGCTCCTGCAGCAGAGGGTTGAGGCTATTTCTGGAAAACTGTGGATGGGTTAAAGCTGGGAACCTTCCTGTGGCATGCCCTGACTGGAGGGGATTGCTCTGACCAGTAGTTGGCCTGGTTGCACTGGTACAGGACAAAAAGAAAAAAAAAAAAAAAAAAAAAAAAAAAAAAAGGAGGAAAAAAGTCCTCTTCCCTCCATCCCAAACAAGCTGGTGTGCTCCAGACCAGGATGGCTCACCTGGATGAGATTTTTAGAAATGTGGAGTTGCACAGTACGGGCATCACCTCCCCTTTTCATGGCCTTAATTCAAGGCAAACAGCTCAACCCCCAAACCCCTTCTCTGTACAAACTGCAGTCATTCCCTTGTGCCAGGAGGGAGAAGCAGAGCAGGAGCATGGTCAGGCTCTCTGGGGTAATGAACACTTCAAACCTATCTCAGAGATGAGCAACCACGGATGGCCAAGCCAGCAGATGGGGGAAGGAGCAGGGAAGCCCCCATAGCAGTGAGACGAGTGTAATTAGTGTAATAAGCAGCAATCTCAGCCCAGCAGCTGCCTCTCCCTCCCCTGTGTCTGCTGCATGCACCAGAACAAACCAGGGCCAAGGATTTTGACACTTGCTGCACTCTGAACATCTCTGCTGTGAAAGAAGTTCTGACTTTGTTTTCATTCCACACAAGAGAGAGCAGAGCACTTATGAGCTTCTGCAGCCTCTCCACCTGAGTGAGCAGCACCGTGTGCTTACAGAAGGGACATGAAACTGGGTTTAGATTTGATAAACTGACTTTGAACAAAACATTTTCTCCCCTATGTTGAGGCAAACGTGCCACACTCAACTTTCTGAAGTGCCTGAAGCCTCAGAGACAAACTGTTCTACACAAAATGGCAAAACATGACAAATACAGTTTTCAGTGGACACATACAACCATCCTCCACTGATGGGTATTCATCTAATGTCCTTCCCTGATGCATCTTTAAATTCCTTTAAAGCAACCCTAAATTCCCTCAAACAACAAAGTTGGCAGTGAGCATACAGCGCAGAAAAAACTATGTTCTTCCACCAGTTTTAGGGGCTGGATCAACATCCAGTCAGCAAATCTGCTGATATGACAAGCTACAGGACCTAAATTGCAAAAATATGCTGTGGCTTAGACCCAGACTAATTCCAAATAATTTCTGGTGCTCAAGCTCCAGGAGGGAATGCTCTTCTCACTTCCTTTCTGCTATCCCTTGGTCTAATGGAGGTGGTCAGGGGAAGCAGTCAGATCCTCAGGGTATCTGCATATTTTGGCAGTAGTTAAGGATTCAGTTCCCAATGATTTTCAGTGGGTGTTAAGACACTCAGAAAGTATCTGCTGTGAAGATGTTTGGAGGTGTGAGCTCTAAGCTCTTCAAGCAAGGGACTGTTTCCTGCAGTGCTTAAGAAAATGAGAGTATGAAGACAACAAATAAGGACAAGCTCAGAGAGCAGAAAATGTTTATGTTGAGGAAATTTAACCCCTCATGAAAGGAAGAAGCCCAGGCTGGGGAGGAGAGTTCAGGAATAACTGCAACCAGGAGGTTTGCTGAATGTTTCCTGAATGATCAGCTAGGCAGTGAGAAGTCAGAGGCAAATTAATCAAAGCCATCTATGTGGGGTGCCACAAGGCATCACTTCATGCACAGTGAAAAGCAGGACAAACCAGAGGCTGAGGCCCAGTGAGAAGCTCTCTGTGCTGCACACCAGGCACAAACCACACCACTGTCCTGACTGCCATCAGGCTCTCCTTTCTCATACAAAGGACAGGGGAAAGGTACAGGGAAGCCAAGAGCATGGCTACAGTCAGACCTTCCACTTGCTGCTCTGCTGAACGATGCCAGTGGAAATCAATGGGGGTTTCAAGTACATAAATGGATCACAGAGACATCCACATTGAATCCATTTGCTAATTAGTCAAGATGAACATTTATTTTATCCAACAGGCATTCAGGTAAAGGAGGTAATTCTCTCTCTGTATATGGCCCTTTTGCACTTGTTAAAAGGAGGACACAGCTGTCTCCTGGTGACAGTAATCCTAACAGGAACTTTCTCTCCACCAGGGGAGGTGCCTGTGGGAGCAGCCTGATCTGGGCATGTTAATTGCTGTGGCTGGACACCTTCAGCCTCAAATCCCAAATCTGGCAGACCTGTGCAACCACTACAGCTTTTGACATGAGCCTGAGGCCAGTCTTGAGCTCACAGTACTGCTCTAGAACAAGGCATCCTAAAATCTAACACAAGACCCTGTGTCATCTCAAAGGCAAATTTAAACCACCAGGCTGTTACTGCTTCAGACCTTCTATTAACACTGTGGGAAATCTAATACACTTTGCTGTGATTCTGTATCTGAGGATGCAATGGCCAGCAAGTAAATGTATTTCAACCATTTAAATAGCTTCACTTAACAAATGTAAGAAACACTTTTGATTTATACCACCAGAGTAATTTGATACCTTCTATGCTGTTAATGAAGCAAGCATTAATACCACTTTATCATCAGTTCTAATCTTCCTGGCATCATTTCTTGCCCACAGAAAACTCACTCTGTAACTCGGTACCTACAGCTCGTGTTGGATGAGGCCCCTGGCCACAGCTGGTTTCCAGCACTCTGAGAACTCAATCTCTGCTAATCCCAGCCCTTTACATCAACTCAGAGCAATCTAAAAAGGAGACACATGAAGTCACTTAGGCTTATCTCTCTAATTGCCTGCCTGCAAGCCAGGGGTTCAGTGTCAGCCACTTGCACTCTTATAAGACACGGCAGCCAGAAAAAATCAGACCTAAAATATTTACCACAAGCATTTTGAGAAGGGTAAGGGAAACTACTGAAACCTTGCTCACTGCTGCAACTCCCAATGCAATGCCAGCTACGAGGGACACGTCTGGTAACAAAGGCAGTGCTCATGCCTTTCCTCTGCTGGCTGCAGCCCTTTCCAGGTCTGTGGCTGTGCAACACAGACTCCAATTCTCTCGGCAGCTTTCTTGAACTGCCCAATGCCAACAGAGTGAAAATGTTAACGAATACTGTCCCATAAATACTTAATGCACATTTTCCTGCGAGTCCTGCTGTGATTAAATAGCCACCTCATTACTCAGTACCATCTTTCTTTCTTTTTTATCTTTGCACAAAATACCAAGAGTTGGAACTATACCCATACAATCAAGCTATCAAGCTGCTGGAAACATCCCTGCATAAACCAACACCATCAGGGCAAAATCCAAACACAGATTTCCAAGGAATGCAAAGAGAAATCGAACCCTGTTAAGAGCAAATATTTCTTCTCAGCTACCTCCTCCCAGGATCAGCAGAGGAAGAAAAGCAGGGGGGACAAGCCTCCAATATATTTTCTTCTTGAGTGTAGCTTATTTGGTTTTGCTGTTTTTCCATTGCATTTGGAGGTTCTTGTTATAATGGGGGTCCACTGCAGGTACCCTTTGGATACATGAATCCCTGGGTCCACTCTGGGGCTGGCTCTGCTCTGACACCAACTCCTGAACAGCTGCAACAGGAACTCTGCTGTTCTCCCCCATCTGTGGCTTGGAGGGTATCCATGATTTGTCCAAGGTTACACAAGCAGTCCAGGACAGACATGTAAGGGAACATGGATCACCCAGAGGCATTGCCTTGTCAGTGACCCTGGTGTCCAAAGCACAGCTGACCACAAGATCCACCACGCCTGCTTGCACAACATCACGACAATCATTTAGGAGTCATGGCACAGACATATCAGGATATTGTTTTCTGGACCTTATAATTCCCGTATTTGAGTCCTTCCCACAAACCCTCAGCTATTTCACAAACCAGCCCAAAAGCTGCAATTCCCCTGGGACACCCAAGACCACAAGAGTAACGCTGAGAGCCCAGAGCCAGCTGCGGTTGGGGGTTTGTGTGTGCTGCCAAACGTGACATGTGGGATTTCCAGCACCAAGCAGGTCCCAGCTGGTGCTGGAGACACGTCTGTGCTCTCCCTGTGGTTTTTGCTTTGCAGGGCAATGCTCTGCCTCTCACATGGGCCACAGGAAACGTTTTCTCTTGACAGAGAAAAGCCGTACAGCCCAAATTCATGCCAAACGGCTAAAAATGTAGAAGACTCAAAGTACTAAAACTGGTGTACGTCAGAACTTTTGGTAATTCCTCCCAAATACATAATTTTTTGGCACAGATGCTTCCATGCAACTGAAGGGCAAGCACTTAGTTCCATTTTAGCTGGGAGAGCCCCAGCTCCTGTCTCTCCAATTTAAATATGGAAGCAGGCTCATTACACAATATGTGTTTCAGCGAGTTCTGCACCAGGGAGAGTGTGAAGCTAAGACTAAGGAAAGGAATATCATTAAAGTAATAAACAGTACTAAAGCAGGAATAAACAGGCTGGTCTGAAGCAAGGGCTGCTGCCACATGTATCACAAGGAGCCTCCAAAGAGAAACATTTGAGTCTCTTTTGAGATTCAGGGAAAAGCGCAGCGAAGGATGGTGTTTGGGGAATACTGGTGAGGAACTGGGGTCAGCTGGAGAGGTGGCTTTTGAAGTGCTGGGTGGTAAACACAGTGCCATGTGCTAATGTATGGAAAATGTAAAGACCACTGGCAGTTAAAAGATGCTTTATCCCCTCCAGAACTGGTCCTGAGACACAAGCCCAGCCTAAGTCCAGTTAATACACACAAACAGGGTTTTCAAAGGACCACTTCAGTTCATTTTGTCTGTGTAACACAGATGCCAGGAATAAATGTACATCTACATCTCATTTCAAATTCATGCTGCCAGGAGAGCCAGCCCACAAGAAGCACCAACATCTCCTGGAGTCAGAACCACACATGCTGGCACATTTCCACTGCCACCCTTTAAAAGAGGAAAAAAAAAAAAAAAGAATTTTTTTTCCCCTTCTCTGGGTGAACTAGTAGATGTTCACTCATTTAAGGTGTAAGTAGATGAAGTAGCTAATTAAGGAAATAACCAATAACTTAAATCAAGATCATTAGAGGAAGCAGCATGTTGCCACCATTACTCAAATGGTAGCTGAGCAAAAACATGCTCATGCAACCTGAAACTTCAAAATCTACAGTCAGCCTGATCCACACAGGGAGAGCTTCCCCTGTCATCCCACCCCCTGGGGCCACAGCCACTGAGGAAAACACTCAAATCTCCTGGTAATTTCCTATAGTCTGAACATTTAATCATCCCCAGCCACCACTATAAAAGTCCCAAGTGAATGATTCACATGTTGAGAGAAATTCACCACAAGCAGCAGCAGGGTCTTCTGCCCAAAAAGCAGCCCCTGCCTGTTTTTGGCAGCAGGAAGAACAAACCCTCTGCAGAAATGAAGTAAAATATGTTGGGCCATATGAATTTTGCTTCTGGCATCTTGTGCTGACTGTGCTCCTCAGCCAGCTGCTCCCAGGATGGACTCTGAGATTTCTCTACCAGCCCCCAAGGGGTGTTTGCACACCAGTGCCACATCTCTCACTAATTATTCCACCAGTTGCACAGACAAAACATCTGCTGAAGGAGAGAAGGAATCCTAAAGCACACAAATAATTTGCACTGACTAAACAAAGGCAAATAAGGGATGCTGTTAAACCCCCACCCCCTGCCTAGCAAACAGACCCAGGAGCTCTGCCCACAGGCTGCGGCTTCCTCTGCCTTCTCCAGCAGGAATGAATCCTTGTTTCCAACCAAAACCACAGTTTGTTACTAACACAGCCTCCTTCTGTTTAATTCCCAAATTATCCTAAAGCAACTGAATTCAGCGAGTTGATTAAGTACTTCAAAACACTTTGTTTCCTTCAAAAGAAGCTTTTGTTTTGCCTGAAAGAAAATTGGAGCTTTTCTCCTGAATTCATACTAACAAAGGCATAAGAAATCCAACATCCCAAAGTTAAAATACCCCTTTATTCTGCATTAAACACAGCTGCCAAAGACCCAAAATCCGCATTCTGTCATTCCACACATATCCTTGCAACAGCTGAGAAGACACACGGCACGTCTGGAAACTGAGAGCTGAAGATAAGCTGCAGCCTCCCGCGGGGTTTTACTCTTCATGGGTTTTAAAGAGAGTGAAAAAGAAGGAGCAGCTCAGGGACCGGCGACAGAAGTCATGTCTGCATCAAGGAAAAGTTTTACTGTGCCCGGATATTAAGTCAAATATTACAGAAGACACAGCACAACCCTGCTCCAGTGCCTGCAAAGGGAACCGATGCTCGCAAAGGCAGGCAGGAATCAGAGCCGAGAAAGAATCTCTTGATGCAAACATTTGTAGAGCATTAAAGCCACTTACACTTTCAGATGCCGTAAATGGGCGCGATCACTTACCCCGGGCTAGACAGGCATTCACAGGCCGGGACAGCCCCATGGAGCGGCTGGGGGAAGAGGGAAGCAGGACCGAGTCCGGAGCATCCCCGGCGCTGGAAGAACGCGGAGCTGGGGCTGCCCGTGTCCTGTCCCTGTCCTGCCCGTGTCCTGTCCCTGTCCTGCCCGTGTTCTGTCCCTGTCCTGTCCGTGTCCCGCCCGTGTCCCGCTCCTGTCCCGTCCGCGTCCTGTCCGTGTCCCGTCCGTGTCCCGCTCCTGTCCCACCCGTGTCCCACCCCTGTCCCGTCCGTGTCCCGCCCGCGGACATCTGGGGAGGGCAGGTCCCTGGCGCTGCCCCGGCTGCCGGAGAGCCGCCCACAGCAGCTTTAGCTTATTGGTGAAAATCCTAAACCCTGATCCAATCCTGTCCCTTTACCCAAATGTAGCTCTGCGGAGGCAACATCCTTTCCAGTTTGGACTAGCGGTATGAAAGCAATGTTACCTTGCCAATGTATAAATCACACGAGAGAAGCAATAAAAAAACAAAACACCCCCATTCGCAATTTTATTTCACCTCTTTCTCACAAAAAAAAAAAAGTTTCATATTTACTTACTTGGAGCAACAGCTATGTGAGAACATTGAAGAAAGCTGGCAACTCTCACGCTGTATCACCAGATCAAAAATCAGTATGGTAAATATCAGGACGCCAATAAAAGCAGTATTTGTAAGAAAGCCTACCAGTGCTCCTGTCACATCTGGGGCAGGGCTGTAACACATATGGAGAAGGTCTGAAGAAACCCTCAGCACATGGTTCCTAAAGTTATACTGAATTTCACAAAGGTAACTACTGAATCATAAAGTGCTGCTGCCAAACAGCCTGGCTGGCCAAAACATATGGTTTGCCTTTTTTCTTTCAGCCTGGTGCAGATACTGACTGTAGAGATATGTCTTTCTATAACAGAGCTACATGCTTGACCCTGTCTGACACTCGGGCTACAGCGGGTCTGGCAGCAGCTCAGAAAGGACAGGGCTACACCGTGGGCAGCTGCAGGCAGCGCCCTGGAAACCTGCATTCATCTGCAAACAGCCGACAGGCAGGGATAAAAGGCGCTCCTGCAACTGCACATTGCTGCACTCAGCTACAGATGTGCAACCCTGGAGCAGCTCCAGAGCGTGGGCTGGCACCTGGGTGACCTCTGAATGTGCTCACACAGCCCCTCCAAGCGAGGGGGGAGCCAGTGGTCTGCACTCCAGGTGTCCCGGCAGACAGCAGAATCCAGATGTGGGCAGGCAGCCCTAGCACAGGCTGGGGATTCAATGAGGTCTATTCATGGAGAGGGAGCAGGGCTTCCAGGAACTCAGAGGAAGCATTTTGGAGGGGTATTCCCATTGCAAATCCAATAAGCTTCTTTGCATTCTAACCTCACCACCATTGCAAGCTTAAAATACAGAAGTAATCAAAACGTACATTAAAAGAAGAACTTAGAACTCGGCAGTGCTAATCTAAGAACCATCCCACTGGGGAGCAGGGCTCCAGGAGCACTGGCAGCCTCGGGGAGGGCTGAGCCTGGCTCTCCAGGAACAAAAGCAGCTTACAAACCAGGTTTGCCACGTGAGAGCCTAATTAGAGACTGAAGCCCACACAGCAAACAGACAGACTACAGAGGAAATTGGAGTCTAATTTACATGGAGAACGATTACTTACTGCAACCAATTAGTGTCAAGCTGACTGACAGAATGCCCAAAATATATTCTCCCCACCCTCCCCTGCAAGTCTGGGTTTTCCCTGCTGTGTTATTTAACCTGGGTTGTTCAGTAGGTGAGCAGTAGCACCTCAACACTAGACAAGGGACAGCAAACAGGGACCTTCTGAGCTTCCCTATAACAAACACAGAGTTAAAGCCACCCTCGTGCCACCCTGTGCCAGCCTCAGCTGAGCCAGACACAGCATCATCAGAGAGCAGTGTAATGTACTTTTCCCCTTGTCCTTGGATGACATCCTGAAGATCCCAAAATTAATTATTTAGGAAAGGTGCTCTCCCTTTTCTAAACATGCATTCTGAATGGGGACTTTCACACCCTCATTTGCAACCACACAGTAAAACTTCAGGTAAAGGCTGTGTCCACGTAGCCTTTGCAATGTCCTCGGGCTGTGGGATTTGGGTCCCAACCCACGTTACTGGCCTGTCACAGGAGAGCGCCATGCCACAGCATCACTGCTGCTACTCAGGACACTCAGCTCCATGTATCTGCTCATGAAACAGCCCTTTCTTTCCAAACCAGCCTTTCTTCTCCAGCCATGTTGTTCCCCAAGCACTGGCAGGGCCACTGCTGCTCTCTGGGGAAATAGGGAATCCCATAGGGAATCCCACTGCTGCTGGAGGGAGCCACGTGGACAGAGAAACTCCTCCTTGGAGAAAGAAGCATAGGGCTGCCCATGGTTCCATCAATGCCTGTGCTGGGCAAGGGCATCACCTTCATTCAGGGCATCTCTTCTGAGACATGACTACTTCATCATGCTTCCCAAAGTACAAGCCTGCTGCTAGTTCTGCATAAAACCTGCCCCTCCTCCCTATCAATTAGTACCCAAACTGGTAAGCAGACTTTAAAAACTCCTAAAGTGCACATGTGGAACTGACCAAATGCCATGTACCTTCCTTTTACTGTTACAAAAGAAACAACTCACTCCATCATCATTTTTCCAGCACCATACTCATTATTAACAGGACTGACTAATTGCTGTCCTCTCTTCATCACCCTGGCACGTGCATTTGGAATGCACAATGACAACAGCATTTCAATGCAGCTTGCTGTGTTATTCTTCACAAATTCCTAAGTATGGTCTGTCTGAGCAGCCTCTCTGACTACTCATCAGAGAGCTCTTGTGTACACATGCTCAGGCACACAGTGATCACATTTTGGATATTTGAGACCCAATAATCAACTTTTCCTTTGAGAAACACCATTATAAAGCATATTTAAATACTTTTTGAGTCTTCTGCATGGATAAGATAAACATTTTTTTAATCTCTGCAGACAGCATGGACATATGGCTTTTTAAACTCAAGTTATCCCAAAAAGAGAACTTGGAGGAATTGCTTGGTGAAGTTTATCTAGGAGCTGTTTGGGAATAACTGCAGATAGTCAGGACCTCAGATGGGGTAAAACATCAGCAGGAATCTTTGAATTTCAGCTCATTTCACATCAATGGTGCTAAATCAACTTACACCACAGAAGCCCCATGAAGAGAGGTAATGCAGGATCATCCCACCTGGATCTCCTTGGGATACAGACACCAGAAAGGCTGCAAATCCTGGCAGCTCTGGTCTCCCTCTTGGTTAAATTAAAAGTCTCCATTAATTATCAAGTGGATGCAATGAAAATGCATGTGTGCTCATTCTCCTCAGAATGAGGCTGTTAATCTGGTGTTTGTGCTCCTGGAGTTTATCTCCTCCACAGCTCCCCTCTCCCCAGGGAACTGCCTTGCTGCCACTTTATCTGCAGCTCTAAGGACAACACAGGCTGCTTCGTTTTTAAATTCCCCTCCAGTGCTACCCCTGAAGAGAGCTCTCCAGAGAGAGGGGCTCTACCAGCTGTAATTCCCATTAATTCCTCTTATGATTAACAGGTCAGCTCACTCCACCCTGATGACAGTGGGCTTTGGAAGTCCAACTCTATCAGAATTATCTATGCATAAAAGACAATCATTACAGCAGCAAACGCCTTGCTGAGACTTTTATCAGCTGTGTGCTTGCTGCTGGCTGTTGTGCCACTAATTTAGAGAGGCACAGGCTTTAGAGAGAGCAGGGAAGGCTTCAGCATCATTGCTCTGCAGTGGCTGCAGGCACAGGAAGCTCTTTTCTGGGCTGGGCGAATGTTGATTGTAAAGCTGTGGAGGCAATCACCCCTGGAGAGGAGCAAGGGCAGGTGGGAGTGCAGGGAAATTACAGAAACATTCTTCTGAGTGCATCCCATTAGGGCTGGTGGCAATTACACACACTGATCAAGGAGGTGGGCTTCCCAGAACCCTCTCTGAAATTACTGGGAGGGAAGGGAAAGTGAGAGAAAGAAGGAAAAAAGGAAAAAGGCTGGAGTGGAAAAATAACCCTCAATAACAGCTGCAGATATCCCCTGGCTGCCTGGGAGCAGGGACAGGAGAGCCACCTCCTCCCTGCAGGCAACTCATGCTGGTGGTCACTCAGGGGAGACCCACAGAGATAAAAGGCTGTAAGGCCAGCTGAAAAATGCTTGTAAAAACACTAATGGTCTCAGGTCCTTCTAAGCCACCTCAAGCACTGCTAAATCACTTTTACTTGCTTTCTGGTGGGTTTTGCTTAGGTTTATACTGATGCACTGCACATCTCTGCATGCAGGTCAGAACCTGTGTGGATCCACCAGCACACCCACAATGCAGGCATTACTGCCAGGTCATTCTTCCTCTCATTTTTCCACTTTTTCCACTAGATTCCACAGCAATAAATGAAGAAACCAACTTAACAACATCTTCTTTTCAATACACACTATTGGGAGTTACTGCAGTAATAAAAACCAGAAGGAAAGGCAAGAATTTTCATTGCAACCAGTGTGCAGCCTAGCAGTCCTGACCCTGGAACTCCTGACAATGTGTCACCACACATTATTAAGAAATATTCATATTAAACCCAACAGTAAAGCTCTGCGTTCAGCCAATTAAACTGCCTGAGAGGCTGAGCTCTCCTGGAGACCTTTGTACTCTCCTTTTTATTTTTTTTTTTTTTTTTTTAATGCTCTCTTAGGGAAAGGAATGGTTTCTGCAGGGATGAGCCACCCAGCTCCTTCCAGCCCCGACGTGTGTGTATAAAATGTTCTTGGCTGCTTTCAAGCTCTCCACATTAATCTGTGCGATGGAGCCTGTCTCCTTCAGTGTTCCATCATTTCTCTTCGGGTGAGACAGAGCTGTTCCACTTGGCATCACATACCCTCCCTGCCCCCTTCCCAGGCCTTTTTTTTTTTTTTT
>WEIU01024757.1:83097-93518 GCA_013389925.1 Aegithalos caudatus
TTTCTCTCAGGGAATTTTGTCCCATTTGTTGCTTAAGAGATGATAACAACCAATACTTAAAAGATGTGGCTGGGAGGGAGAAGAGGGAGAAAGATGCAGCTGGCTACTCTCTTTGCTGGAGGGTTCTCTGGGGAGGGGCAGAGACACCTCGAGATTTTGGCAAGCAGAGATGACAGAAATCCCTGGGGAGCAGCTAGGAAGGGGCAGTGTGCACATTGCCTCAGTCTCCCTCCTCAATCCCCAGCTTCCAGACATTTGATGAAGGGGAGCTTAGGTTGCCTTTCAAACATTTTTTTTCTTTTTCTCAGCAGAAAAACCTAAGAGAGGAAAAAATTGTGGCTCCTCAGAAGACAATGGAAGGAGCTGTCTCTCCTCTGGAGGAAAGTGCTCTAAAACACTGCAGGTTCATTGATTGTTGGGATGCTCTGGGGAGGGAATCTTACAGGGATGCTTCCAGACAAGCACTTCACTTTCTGCCTCAGCATTCTTTATTATTTTCCATCACACAACCTCCCTTCCTCTCTGCCTCTGCCCTATGCACTCAAATGGCTGTGCCCAGGGAATGAAAACAATTAAATACTCTTAAACAGGCAGGGCTGCAACTGGCACGGTAATGAGTTCATTATGCACCTAAACGTGCTTTCTAAAAATAAATTACATCCAGGTATAGAGATCTCCTGGCTGCACTGTGCCCAGGGAATTATCTTAATGCAAAATCTCTAACAGCCTGGTTAGCTTTGGTTATTTCAAGGCAAACCTGGCCTCATCAGGACAATAACAAGGGCTTGGCTGATGCACAGCATCACAAATTTTGGCTCTGCAGGGCCAGACCCTGTGTCAGAGCCAAGGGTCACCCCTCAGCCCACCAGGGCACAGCCAGGCTAAGGGAGCTCAGAGCTCCACAGCCAGGTGCCATCACAGGTCAGGACCAGGACCACTTGTGTGACATGCCTCCTGTCACCAGTGTGGGGACAGACACTGCCAAGGTCCTGCCTAGGAAGGATCCCATCTGGCAAGCAGGCTTGGTTAGAATTACTCAGCAGCCTGGGCTGCAGAAGGCTCATTTGTAGTAATTAGAAGCACGATATGGGCACATGGGAGGACATCAAAGGACATTGGTAGTTTTGATGGCATAAGTCTCTTTTTTTTAGTGGTCAAGAGGTAAAAACTCCCATGTGCCCTTGAGCTTCTCTTAATAAACCAAAATTATAGAGAATTCTTTTTTTTGGCAGGGTAACCAGACAAGTCACTACAAAACCCACTCCAGGGGAAAATTAAAGGTCAAAATTTTTATTCTAACATGTGCAATTCATAGAATCATTTAGGTTGGAAAAGACCTCTAAGATCATCGAGTCCACCCATTAACTGGTACTACCACATCCACCACTGAACTCTGTTTTGAAGTGCCACAAGAGACCTGTGCATGTGTATGCACAGACACACACATTCCCTGCTCCAGTGCACAGCCATATGGGCTGCTCTGCTTCCCCAGTCTCCCAAACTGAATACAAACAAGGCTTCATGTATATTGGAATCTGCAGGAAGCTTAACATTTACTTGGCTTTTATGTAAACACTTAGGTGAATTACACAAGTTTCAGCCCAGAGTCTCAGCCCCCTGCTGTGCTGAGCCAGATAATTCATTACAATTAAAAGCAGAGAGGGAGGCAATCAGGCTCACCTGACACTGGGCTGGTATGGATTTGCTCTCCCAAATGGTTTCCAATTTGTCTTCTGGAGGAAACCCCACTGGAATTTGCATGGGAATGCTGCTCCTGCAGCCCAGGGCCAGGCTGTGTGAGCAGGGACCTGGACAGGGAGGTGTCCCCTGTGTGTGCAGCATCACAGTGAGGGAGGCAGCACTGCTGAAATTCACCTTGCAGCAGGTGAGCACTGCCCTGGTGCTCATACAGGGCATCACACTGACAAAAGTACTTCAGTAATAACAATACTGATAATACTGATGATGGTGATTATAGTAATAATAATAAACAAAAAGGGATGTGGATGTTGTTTGGGATATGGTTTAGTGCTGAGCTGACTGTTTTACTCGTGATCTTAGAGGTCTTTTCCAACCTTAAGGATTTTGTGATAAAAATCCCTCTCACCATAACCACAGGCATCACCCCAAACTGCAAGGTAGCATCCATTCCCCAGATCTCTGCCTTTCTCACTCAGTATCCATAATATGCTACGCTGTTAAAACTATCCTATGGAAAGTGCTGTGGCTTACAGTGCTGAAGACAAGTGGTGTTATCATTTGGTATTTCTTCTTTTGTTATTACAGTGAATCTTCCTACATCTCTGAAAATAATCCAATTATTGCTTACCACTGGTAAGGTCACTGTTGCTTTGAACAGAGATTTGGCTAATACTCTGATTACTTTTAAGCAAATATTGCTGAGACTCGAGCAGAAATTTCAGAGATTGAAAATCCATTTAACTGGAAACCACAGATGGGAAAATATTCGCACTCTAGTGGATATAAACAACAAAAAGAAGGTATAACTTCTCCTTCTTATTAAAAAAGTATTGGTTTATCTGAAATCAACTGCATAGATATATTCAGCTATTAAACAATATATGATTTCTCATATCATATAACCTTCAAAATACAGCAATCACTGAGTCTTTATTAAATGTTCCCATATGGGCTTCCAAAGGTATTGAACTACCTAACTGCAATATATGGAAAACAGCAAAAGGATTGTATCACTTGTGGGAATAAAAGAGCTCCTGAAGAAAAGCAGATATCAAAGATCAATCAGTAATAAGGAAAGGAAGTTAACAACCCTTACAGTGGTCTTGGAGATAATTTTTCTGCATGGAGCCAACGAGATAACACTAAAATTATACAAAATACAGATGGTGCCAAGAAAAGGTGTCTATTATAATTCCTTTGGTGCAATTAATCATAGATTCTCTACTGTCAGACCATCTTCAGGTAATGGAAAAAAAAAGGGGGGGGGGAATAGCCAACACTTTTTGTTATTTTTCCTTAAGAAGGAATTAATCATATTGTCACTGGAAGATGCTTTTTCTGACATTTCTTTACTTGAACTGGCCAACTGATTAAAAACAAAACACAGCAAGGACTTGCTGTCCTTCTGCTGAAAGAGTGGAGAAAAGCTCAGAGTAACCCCCGAGTGTCCTGACAGCTAGGAATGACCTATCTCAGTGATACAGCCAGAAAACCCAAACAGGAGTCCCTGGATGGGGGAAGGATGAAAAATTCCAACAGCTCTGGGCTGCTTGACCCACGGATGGCTTCTTCTCCTCTCCTTCTTGCAACCCCATTGTTTGCTGGAGAGTTTCCTCCCAACACCCCCAAAACACACCTTCATCCCACAGCAGGGATCTGTACCAGGGTCCAGGCTGAAATCCTGGTGGGATTGGCACAGTGACACCCCCACAACCCTTTCAGAGATGCATTTTTTCTTTTTTCCCCTCCACACTCGCTCAGCCTCCCGTTTCCAGCACAGCTAATGCCAGGGCAGGATGTCCCAGTGTTGTGGCAGGGTGAGACAGGCAGTGCCACAGCCCTGGGGACACAGAGGGGTGAGCAGGCACAGGGCTGCACCATCTCTTTCCATCTCTCTCCTAGGAAACCTGCCCCGCCTGCCTCACATGCACCAAACTCCCGGGGGGATGGTGAGGAGTGGAAATCACATCAAGAAAACCTCTTTAAAGTGATAGCCCACTGTTGTGCAGCAAAGGAAAAATGTGTGCCTCAGCCTTCCAGATGACTCTGTTCCCTCCAGAGAGCTGCCTGAGAGCAAGCTGCCTGCCCAGCACCAGTGAATGACGTGGCAGCGCTGTCACAAAGCATAACCCTGCCTTTGTCCTGCCACTCTCTGCCTCCTGCCTTCACATCTTGGACCAAGAAGGGGACAAAGAAGGCCTGGAGAGGAGAGAAACACTGCAGGGCAGCCACTGCCTGGTGAAGACACCAGGGGAACAGGATGCTCAGGGAATGAGGATGCCCAGGGGATGAGATCCCAGACACTAATTCCTCACTGACGGCTAATGGGTACCATGAGGTTCCCACTGATCTCCCCACAGCCAGGAGGCAGTGAGGGGTAGCTCAGGGATTCAGACATGTTCTGCAGCAGGAGGCACTTCTCTCATCCCCACACTTAACATATTTTCTATTTTGAACCTCAGTCCCCATGCCTTTCTCCCAGTTGCTTCTTAATGCTTTCCTCATCAATGCCCACACCCGCTCTGCAGCACAGACACCTGCAGGCTTTTAATTGCTCCTGGATTGCCTTGATTAGATGCTTTCAGAGACCTTTGGCTTTTCTCTCAAGAGGTATCCAAGAGACAGGCATAAACTCACAGTGTCAATCCAGAGTGCTGGGCTCTGTTTTCTCTTGTACATACACAGCAGCCAGGGCTTGGGTCTGCTTACATCATCCCTGGGTGTCTACAGTGCTATGAAATCAGCATGCAAAGGGAATAAAATACTCCAGCAGCAACTGCACTTCCACTGGGCTCACGCCTCGTGGGCTTATTTCTACAAAAACCTAAGTATGCTCCCAACTAATCCCCTCTTTCCTACCTTGTAACTATATCTGGATTTTTTTTTTTTCAGCTCTTTCTCTGAAAACCTGTTTCTTCAGAGAAAAAGCAGCAGCCTGAAAAACTGAAAACTGACTGTTTAAGAAATAAATTGTATTGGTGCCTTAGGAAGAACATTAGAATAGAACACAGGTTGTTTTAAGCACATTAGACAGTTATGTTAAATATTAGCAAACAGAGGAAGAAAAAAACCACATAGTTTTATGCTTCTTGTTAATGGCACTAAACCCCAGTGCACAGGAAAGCCCATGGGATAGGATTTTTAAAACCATTCTGTGAGCTGCAGAATAACCACTGGGTTAAAAGTGCATTAAGACAATTATAATCAAAACATCCCTGTCAAGGGTGAATCTCAAATCCCTGTTCAGGGACAGGTTTAACTTCCCAGCAAGTGAACACAACCAAACCCCATCATTGTTTTGCTGCTATAGTGGCAGGAGTGAGTTATCCTGGCCACCCTGCTGGGGCTGGCACTGGCCCAGGGACACAGGATCTGCTGCTGCAGGATGCAGGCACTGTGGGGGAGCCTGGCATGCCAAGAGAGCCCAGCATGTCAAAATGCCCAGGCTCCTCACAGCATCTCTCTTCCAAAAAGTAGCCTGGGTGAGACAGGCTGAGACCTAAGGAATGATGGATAGCTCTGAGATAAATGAACAGATGCAGCATCCGGGGAGAGGAAGGGCAAAATGCAGAGCCGGGTAGCAAGCATTGCCTGTGTCCAGCCTTGCTGCTGCCAAGGTTTTCAAGGAAGAAATAAAAAAATAGTAATTATAAAATCCCCCAAACTCAGCTGGCAGACCGCTTTTACATGCAATTACACAAACACTGGAGGAATATCCAACATATAGTTGTGTTCAATATTGTGAGTTTAAAAAACAGCACCTGACAATGCTGGCTGGGTAAAGCACTTCCCAAATAAACATCAGGAGGACCAAGAGAGGATACACTCTAATCTGCTTTTAGCCAGGGCTGTCTAAATTCGAGGAGCCTGGGGAGGCTGCAAGCAGGAAAACAAAACAGTGAGGTGGATTTAATGCAGAAACCCGAGCTGGCTCATTAGTGTAGAAGCAGATGTCAAAGAGCTCAGGTGTGCACCAAAGCTCCTACCTGGCCAACTGAGCCCAGCTATTTAACCCAGAGTGAATGAGACTTCACTGGTGCTACCATGGCACCACACAGACCAAGGCAGCTGAAACAGCCAGCAAACACCAGGTATGGTGGGATTTCACCAGTCCAGTCCCACAACCAGTTGTGCAGGGCAAATGCACATTGAAATAACGTCACTCGCAATACCAAGGTTCTCACCAGGGATGAGTATGTCACGAATCACTGCTGAAGGCAAATTTAAAAGGATATTGATGCCCAGGCATCCCATTTGGTGCTCATATAACATATGGCACATGTGAATTTTATAGCTTTTGTATTAATCTGCCGAGAATGCCATCACTTTGTGAGATTTCATAAAATATTAAAATTAATGAGGATAATTTATTTTACAACTCTCGGCAAAGGCCCTGGGAAAGATGAGAACCTCCCCATTAAATTCACTCAGGTTTGTGAATATCTGGCAGCCCTAATATCTGGCATCTCTTTGCCAAGTGAGAGAAAGACACGATGTTTTTCAAGCTGGTTATTTGATGGATTGGCCTGAATTTATTTATTAAGGTTTCTACAATCTATTATCACTGCAGGAAACAGAGAGGGAGGGATGATGGAGTAAGCATGTTTATCAAGCCACATGAAATCTACAGAGACATTCAAAACAATTCTCTCTAGCCACTGCAGCAAAGTGTCAGGCATCTTTATTGATAGCCCAACTGTGCATTGCACAGTTGGGCTTTCAAAAACCCAACAGAAGACTATGATATATAGGGACAATACAGGAAAAGGCTGAATTTTCATGTCTTGTGATGAATACAACAGTGCTAGAGTAATTTCTAAAGGACTCTGCCCACCTGTGTGCAAAACAGTATTTGAGACATCAGCAGGTGGCAAAATGCTTGTGCACCAACGCACAAACCAGGCAGTGACAGCACTGGAGAGCTGCTGGGGCCAAGATATTCCTGCTACAGTGATTACTGTGGAAGAGAGTGGTTTCTGCAATGTGTATCCGGAAGATTCAAAGCCAACAGCTGCTAGGAACTTTGAACAAGCCCAGAATTCAATAGTAAATCTCTGATGAATGGTTAACACCTTGCAAATCTTTTCAAGAGCAGGGAATGGTATCCAGCTAGTAGCCTGCTGCAAAACTAGGTGCACACAAGATACAAAGTCAATGTTTCGACCAACTAATAATGAGAAGGGTTCATGCAAGGTCCCCTAGTCCAGCCACCTGCCCCAAGGGGTAGGGGAATTGATTGTGTGAGTATCCTGTGCCTCTTGGGCCTTGGCTATATCTGCGCATGCAGGAAGAGGCAGTGGAAGAAATCAAGGATAGGAAATTGTTGTGTGTAACAGCCTCGGCTCTGCTCATGTCTGAAAAAACAGTTAGCAGCCCCTGTACCTGAAACAGGTCATGCAACAACTTCTGCAACATTTAGCATTTTCTTATTCCCTACTGCAAATTGCTTGACTGAAATCCTCCAAGCTTTGCAACCAAACAAATCATCCCAATAAACATGAACTGAAGGGAATGGGTGGAGACACATCTGCTTAAATGAGCACACAACTGGTAGTTACTGAACAGACAGCTATGAAAACTTGAGTCTGTGTCTACAGAGATGTTTCCCATTAAAAAACATCTTGTTAATACCAAATACTCTTGGAATACTTCTCCACAATGTAAAATATCATGTGCAAAATTACATTCTACTTCCAAGATGCCGTACACATGAACAGCAGAAAAACAATATTCTGAGAAAGGAATTTCACAGTTCATGTTATTGTGCCAAAATAGCTGCACTGCAATCAAACACACCAACCACACCATCCATGAAAGAGCCAGTATCTGCCCAACAGCAGCCCACAGTCAGAATCACAACTGATAAGGACAATGATGATGATAAATGAAGTTGGGCCAACAATGACTGGCTCTCAATTACACTTTGATTCTATTATTTCCAGCTCCCAAGACACACATGCTCAGTATATTGAGAACACATGGTGACATGGTGACACGTGGATTTGAATCTATTTCAAAAGTATGTGGAGTCACATAAGCAGAGCAGGAGCGTGTGTTTGCTCCAGCCAAGATACTCATTTATTCTTCATAAGCATTTATGTGTGGGAATGGGCTCGTCAGCATCGCTGCTTGGTTCATCCATAATTAACATCTGGATGCCAAAGAAAATGAAAGCTGACACAAGATCCAAATATTCCAAAACTCTGCAACATCCCCTGAGAGATACCTCAAGTCCCTGTTCATCACACCCCAGACTGGGGCCTGTTCTCAGGACAATCACAGTGCTCAGCTGGCTGAGATGCAAAATTTTGACTGGAACCAAAGAATCTTGACTTGGCTTCCCAATTTTGTTTCTGGAAACTGAGTCTCCTTGCTTTTAAAGGTCCATCAGACATAACTAGGATCAGGAAATGGACAAACAAACTTGTAAGAAGTCCTTAAAATACTTGTAATGTTCCTTTAAACATTCACTGTTGTGCTTTACTGGAGGACACCACATGCCCTCTGTGTGCTGTGATCTCTACCAAAGGAAGTAATCCTGGTGCTTCTAGGCTTTAACCCATGTCAAACCAGTCTGGATCACCACCTTATACCTGTCCCTAGAAATAAGGAGGAATTTCTCCAGGGCCTTTTCAACTCAACCCCTCTGGGAAACCCCTTGGCAGACTGGCTGGCCCAGGGTTTTTTTTACACTTTTGTTTTGTTTTGTTTTTACAGCTTTTTTCAGAGTTTAGATGGCAGAGTTTAGATGCTGACTGACATCAAACTTTAGATTTAGATACTGACCTAACATCAAACCCTCAGCCAGTACCTCTGCAGTACTAGGGCTTGCAAATCCATGCAATGCACCAGCAAGGTGGGATTATCTGACCCAGGAGCAAGTATGATCCCTGCTCACACCTTGGTGAGGTGAGAGGCTGAGGCTGGGGGACAGTTTGCTTTCCAGTAGCTGTCAGAGATGGAGGTGAAGTCATCATAAGGCAGAGGCACTGAGATAACTGTGAGGTGAGAAGGAGGATGTACAATCCCCCTACAAATCCTCAGCCACTCTTTTATGCCAAGCAATTAGGGATAGACTCCTTTCATCATAAACACACTTCTTGTTTGCAAACAAAACTAATGCCACAGCAAAATCTGCTTACAGAATGTCAACACGAATCTGAGATATGTTTTCTCCCCCTACAAAGAGAAGATTAACCATAGTACTTTTGGCAACCCACATTTCAATTAATAAGAGCACTATCTTATGAATGAACCCTATTATCAACTATCAAAATCCAAAGTTTTCTACAAGAGGGGTTCCATCAAATGAAAACAAAGCCTCACTTGCTGTTAGCAGAAGGATGGTCCATCTTTACCTTCCCAAATGCTCTGGGCATTTGGCATCACAACCACAACACAGTGACTCAAAATACATTTTATATATATTACATGTGTTATGTATCAGTACTTTGGGTCTCCAAAGGCATAGGACTACAGACCACTCATCACCAGCAAAGCTGTGCTATTATCCATGTAGTTCATGCTTCCAATCTGCCTAGGGTAACTGTCCTGGGTGATTTAAATAAGAACTGAAAATCTTCCCACAAGACTGAAGCAGCACCATCGAATTTGTAAATACCTTGGGCTCCACAGAAGGATGTTAATGCTAATACAGGGAATCTGATGCAAATGAAAAATACCCCTCATTACAGAGTTTCTTGTAATGACAATGCTCAAATATAACCACAACAGTCTGCTTTTGATTAGAGCAAGCCATTTAGTGCTGCCGTTATTATTTGTTGTTTCTATGGTTCCTTGGGTGCACATCACTCTTCCCAGACAAACAGAGAGAGGCTTAAAACTCCTTCACTGAGATAACAAATCCTGCTGGATTTCAGCAAGGCTGAGGCCATGCACACCTCTGCCCTCCTCCCATTTCCAACAGGGCTTTCCATATGGACTTGACTTCTCTTTTCTTCTTTTCAGAGGAGTGGGGCTCCCTTATGCACTGGGAACTTTCCATGTTCTCCTATCCATCAGCAGAAAAAGCTCTCACTTTTATTACATCTGGAAAAAAGTCATTCCCACCTTAAGGAGAATTGGTTGGGGTTCATTCAAATTTGTGTAGTGCCAAAAAAAGGGCCCCAGGTTGTGATGGTTCTGGCTTCTTTTTCTCTCTGCCAAGGTTGGGATTAATACACAGGAAATGTAGGTTTGTGTTTGGACTTGGACCTTTATTATTTATTATCTATTTACAGACTCATGAGCCATGAGCTCTGACCAGCAAGAAACGAGGTAAAATGGAGTGCCTCTCTATCTCTACAAAGTCTTTTCAAGGACAATCCATCCAATTATGAAATGCCACCTAAATTATTTTTGCTTTAAACCCATTAACAAGTCTGCAATGAGGACACTATCATCCAATTACAGAAAACCACCCAAACCCATTAAGGAGAAGGAAGAAGGTGAAAGAACAACTAACCTCCACCCTAAAGACTCCATATTGCCCCACATATATTACTATATACCAAAATCTTAAAAATCTAAGTTTCCAGCATTCCAGCACCAGGTGAGCATCTCAAATTAAGCACATGATCCCCATCCAGTTGCCTCCAAGGTATGTCTATATGGCCAGCAGCCAGTGACCCTTCAGCCATCACAGAAGTACCCTTCCTTCAGACTCCTCATCTGAGGCTTATTTTGAATTTGTTTGTTGTTTCGGGGTTTGGTTTTTTTTT
>WEIU01024757.1:93560-121927 GCA_013389925.1 Aegithalos caudatus
TGTTTTGGTTTTGGTGTTTTTTTTTTTTTTTTTTTTTGGTTTTTTTTTTAAGAAAAAACCCAGCAAAACAAAAAACCTCCAGCAATCTGTTGGGTCAAAGGGTTAGAAAATGAAAGCCCAACCTTAATTAGGCTGTGGTGGTTAATGGCCCTGTAAGTCCCTATTTCCTATTTTTGCCTTCCAAGCCCAGATTGGTGGCCTGGGTTCCCCTGGCACGTGCCTTTGTTTGGCTGCAGGAGGTGACACCAGGCACACAAAAGCAGCTGCACAGCTACAGGGTCAGTTTGTGCAGCATTAATGAGGCAATATAGATGATAAGAAGTACATCCAGTGCCTGGATATACCCAATGCTCAGGGGAACTGGGCTCATATTAAACAACAAAATAGTGATCTGTTGTGTAGGGATGCAGGTCTGAAAGAATGGTTTCCAGATGGGACCACACCACTGGTAAAGAGAGAGAGAAAAAACCCTCTCTTTTTCAATAAAACAGAATAAAAAGAATAGTATCTACACATACATTATACCTATAGTACACATATATCTTGCTTACATTTTTCCAAGGAGCCTTTGTGACAGCTCTCCTATAATTCGTGCCTCTTTTGTAGCAAGATTTCTCTTTTAAGCATAAGGTATTTTATTGATGCAAAATGGGCCCTTCTACTTTAGAAAAGAATTTGAATGAGAATTTTTCCCCCACCAAATTCTCCCAGCTCTGGATGGCTGGGATGGGCTGTGATGCTGGAGCTCAGACAGCAAGAAAAACAAAGGTAAAGCTGTTTTAATTTTTATAGTACTTCCATATGCAGTACATAAACCTCTATTCAGGGTAAAGAAACTCATTGTGGAGCTGGAGGGAGTGATAACTAGAATACAGAGATCTCAATAAATATGTCAAACTATTGAACTGTCAGATTTGGCTCTTTGCTATTTCAAAGGAACCAAACAAACACTTGGAATTAATAAAATATCATTTAGAAGGGCCATATAATAACGAGGCTGGTAATAAATCACATTAGCAAAGCATCCCAGTACAAACTCAAGTGTTAGAGCAACAGATCCTGGGAGTATAACACTGTTCCCCACTCCTCAGTATTAAAAACTTGCTTTGTTGCCATCAACATGTTGTTCTCAAAGCTGTTGAAAAATTTCCTGCCTCTCAATGATTTTAAAGAAATGTTCACTATGGGTTGAAATTCCCACCCAAAGCTGCTCTGCTGTGGGGCAGGTCACCACGTGCCTGCTCCTCCTGTCTGCCTGGATGCTGGACCAGAGGAGGGAGGGAACTAGGACACTTGAGTCCTGACAATATTTCACTTATTGTTACAATTCCACAATTTGATTTCTACCCCACTTCTCACATCTGTTTGCCAAATCCAGCTATTTGCTTATCCATTTCATTTAAACATTATTTTCCTCTTCGACATAAACAGTTTATCGGTGGAGAGCTACTCTACACCAAAAGAGGGCTGTGAGCAATATTCCACCCTCTTACTTATGTAAATCCTGGTTATTAATGACAGACACAGAGTGCAACACCTGAGCCAAGGCCTGTGAAACTTTGCACCCACACTTTGGCAGAAAATCTGAGAAATGTGGGCAGGTTTGATGGGGTGTAAATCAGAGGGAACCCCAGCTTGCTACCAGGAGCTGCTGTTGGAGCTCTGAGCACCTTGCCATGCCAGGCAAGGCTCTTAATGCACCATGAACCAGCCCTAAATGCAAACCCATTTTCTGCAAGTCCCACAAGATTCTAAAAAGGCACATTTTTCTGAGTGGAAATGTCCAACTGTGGCAAGGTCAGGACAGCTTTTTGCTTTGTTGTCATCATTTTACCCCACAGCTGGAGTGAACCCTGCCACAGGAATCAAGTGAAATGGCAGGTACAATATTATGGCAAGAGATTTGCACCACAGATCAGCAGGTGATGTGATGAAAACCAATATTCCCCAGTAAAATGGTATTCCCTGAATGGCTGAACAGATAACTCAAACTAGTTTAGTACACACACACACAAAAAAGTATAGGTTAAATTATTTAAAATCCTGTCTAACCCCTGTTCAGTAATGACAACAACCTTTTCATCTGCATTACTTCAGCTGTTTATCAGAATTTCTACAAAGAGCTTTCTTCTTTTACTTATTCCTGTTTACTTCCATTTTCAATTTAGAGATTTCAGACTTCAGCTTTGCACTCTGCTGCTTTCATCTTGCACCAGCAGACTTGCAGCTGACTGGAATAAGGTAACCTCTCCTCTGCTTGCCCCTGGGCAGTGCCCAGGGCAAGGTGCAGCTCCCTGGATAAACACCCTGGGAGCCACTTCCTGACTGAGGCTGGGTGCAAGCTAATTAATTGACCTTATCTGTTCCTCTGTACTGCATTTATTCAAGGCAGCCCCCCCTCCCCAAGAAAGCCTGGCTGCCTCACAGTTACAACATTCAGATGTTATAAGTTCATGAGCCAGAATCAGTAAACATGATGCAATTATAAAAATAAGTTGGTGTGGAAAATCAATTTTAAGGGTCCTCGAGAGAAAAAGCACTTATAGATAAAATGCCTCATAAAAATGCACATAATAGCACCCTGGCTGCAGCACAACCAACAACCCAGGACTGCATTTTATCTCATACTGGTTGAGCTACACCACAAGACAGAGATCTGATTCTGTCTTTCCCATCCAGCCAGGCATCCAAGGATCTGCTCCCACTTCCCAAGCTGCTTTGACTGGTCCACACCAAGCATTCAGCCATCTGGAAGACTGACACATGGGTCTTCCCCTGTTGTACTTCTTACTGTTTCCCAGGGTTTCTCCTGATTTTACTGTCATGTTAATTCTCCTAAAATCCCATGATAATCACCCTTAATCCAGCTGTCAGCATCCCAGCATTTGTTACCTCCAATTTAGTCCAAGGAAGGTGTGAAGGTGTTTTACACAACCCAGAGTCACAGACAGATGAGCTTCTAATTGAAGAACTGTTTCTACTTGCAAACCAATTTCCATAAGGAAGATGAGAAAGCCTTTGCACCACCCTGCATTTTCACATGGTCAGCACATTCTGCTGGCTCTCCTGGCAGCTCACAGAAACCACTGTCCACCAGCTCCACTGCCTGCCTGCAGGACTGGGCAAGAGAGGACAAGTATGTTCACCAGAGGCTCCTTCCTTCTTTGGAGGTCTCCAGAAATTCAAGTGGTTAAATCTCATCAGAGGGCTCTGGTGAATGATGGCCTCTCCTAGTCTGTGAACATGTGTTCTTGGTTGCAAGACCATCTCTTCAGGATGCTCTGCCCTACATCTCCAGGCAGCTGGTGCATGGGCTGAAGGAAGGGCACCCACACACCATGCAGACACGTGCTCATGATGCCTATAATCATCTCGAGGAGAGAACAAGGTTATAAAATCACTGAATTGTTCAGGTCAGAAAATACTTCCAAGATCGTCAAGTCCAACCATTAACCCAGCACTGCCAAACCCACCACTAAACCATACCCCTGAGTGCTTCTTCTACTTTGTTTTTAAATACCTTCAGAGATGATGACTCAACCACTTCCCTGGGCAGCCTGTTAATGCTTGACAATCCTTTTAGTGAGAAATTATTTCCTAATATCCAATCTAAACCTCTCCTGGTGCAGCTGGAGGCCATTTCCTCTTGTCCTCTTGCTTGTTCCCTGGGAGAGGAGGCTGACCCTCACTTTGCTACATCCTTTCAGGGAGCTGTAGAGAGTGAGTCTCTCTGAGCCACCTTTTCTCCAGGCTGAGCTCCCTCAGTTTGCTCACCACTCCTTATAGGCCTTAGGAGTGCCCCTCCCTTTAATTTCTGCCAGCATCTTCTGAGAGAGCCCAGTGAGCACTGTGAGGAGCCTCACCTTGCTGGAGCCAGGATTACACCTTCCCTGCCCTCAGCTTGACAACAGCAGGAAGAGCTGTCAGGGTGTGCAGAGACACTGATACAGTGACTGTCTGAGCACCACTACAGCCACAGAGCTTGGGGTTGATGTGTGATGTCCTGAGGGGTCCTGGGGCAGGTGTTGCAGAAGAGCACAAATTTTGGGATCTCCTGGTAGAGAGTCATCCCTGTGTCCCTTCCTGGGCTCCAAGCTGAGGCAAACTGCCTGAGCTTTTGGGCAGAGTGCTATCCCAGCCCTCATGCCAACATGTGCCAGATGCCATGGCAACTGGTGCACTGAGCTCATGCTGCCTGGCCACACTTACATCCATCCCTTCATTAAAAAGCCTTTGCCTGGCATTGCTCTCTCTCCCTGTCCTGCCTGCAAGGGGAAGACACCACTTCAGCCATCACACAGCACAGCCCTTCCAGCCCCTCCTGCCAGCAAAAACAGGCTCCCCATCGAGGTGATGGAGCTGGACCTGGCAAACTCTCCCCTGCTCTTCTCCCTGCATTCCATGGGAAAACAGAGGTGGGTGAGCTGGAGAGGGGATGCTATCCCTCGTCTCCAGCATGGCCCCTTCCCTCTGCCTCACCCCACATGGTGTTTAAGGCAGCTCAGCAAAGCATCCCAGACTTGGGGCTGGCTCCCACCCATGGTATCCACACAGGACCTGCCTGGCTGGACTGGCCATTTCTGTGGTCTCAGTGTGTGGTCCCCCATCAAGCACCATCTGTCTTGAGTTTAGCACAACAATGCTGCAGCCCCACCAATTAAAACAGGCTGCAGAGTTAAATCCTGAATGAATGCAAAGCTGAGTAAATGATCAGCAGTGAAGATAAATAGCACAGGGATGGGTCTGGCATTGAGGTGGGAGCCAGAGGGGCCAGGAACACCACAGAAAGTGATGGCAGGGACCCCAAACTGACCCCAGGTAGAGCCAGTCCCCTTCCTGACCCTCAGACTGGTGACAGTGACACCAGGATGCCACTCCCTTTCTTTAATGCAGATTTAACTGCTCCTTTTCTACTGCATGGCACCTCCCTACTGCAGTGCCAGGTGAAAATGAAATTGTTACCCAGCCTGCCTGGCCTCCTCCCTGTTCCAGCCATTCCACATCAGACATGGGTATGTTCTCTTCATACCCAGGAGAACAGGGGGGATGCTCCTAGTGCCTGCATCCAGCCCCTGCATGTGACAGCCTCTTTGAGGCACTGAGCCCTGCAGGACCTGCCTGCTGTCCCAGTACTGTATCTGCCAAGGATTTTAGTAGCTGCAGGAGCTCTAAGATGCTCTCAGAGGAGCAGCCCTGCACCATGCTCCTGGTGCACAGGCTGCCCAGCTCCATCCCATGTCCATCCACCCCACAGGCAGGACAGGAGGCACACCCTTGCATTAGCACATTCTACCAATGCTACAGGAGAGGTCCTGCTGGCTTACAGTGGGAATGGGACCATTTCTCAACCTAGAGGATGCAGGTGGAAGCTACTCAGTGGGGATAGTTTAGATAAGCATCACATAAAATAGCTGAATCCCAGTTCCTGTGCAGTACAGAAATATATCTGCTTGTATTTACCACCCACATACTATTTTATTAAGACATAATCTCAAACAAGAATTGTTGCCATTGCTGAAATTTATTTTAACATATGGCCAACTGAGCCTAAGAAAAACACGTAAAATACGTTTTAATGCGCTATTCTTGCTTAATAGTTTTTATAATTATTTTAATGTGCAATATATATTTATACATTCCAAACATTTGGGGAGGTGTACATTAAAAATTATATCAGTCACAAGTTGACTGTTAAATGAAAAAAGTACTGTGGTTCCTTTGTGTTTGCCCAAAACCACCAGCATTGCATTAATTTTCAATAGGTAAAAGGTAATTTGTGGCTTCATAAATTCTCTTCAAGACATGGTAATTCTACCTGGTCACAGCTGTCAGACACTGATAGGCTATACCATGGTGATGGGTTTTTAAAACCAGAGATGGATGTCTTGTGAAAATCCTGATGTATTTAAAAGGCTGAAAAATTCTTTCAGTCCAGAAAAAAACCAGCTGAAGTCCTGGCTGGGGTTAGCTCCTTTCTCTACAATTCAAAAAGGCACTGAAACACACACCTAATACTGAGTACAGGAGTCAGTTCTGCTGCCTTTGATAAACCATTTGTTCATGCAACTTTAAGCACAAAATTTGCCACATAATCACAGGTATCAGGACCCCATTTACTGAAAACCATTTGCAGAATAAGCATCCTCGGGGTTTCCAGCTCCCTCATCCCATTTGCACACAGGTATGGTGCAGGCACCCATCCCACTCTTGCAAACAGGGAATGCTACCTGCCTCCCCACTCCCAAATTATTCCCCCAGGCCTTAAAAGAGTGTCTGGTGGTGCTGATCATCCCCACAGAAGTGCAGTAACACATCAAACCACCCTTGGGCTGGCCTGGACACAAAGCATTCCCTCTATCCAGGTTGTTCAGAGTCGTTCGCTCCCATGGAGGAGCATCCTGATGAGAGACCAGGATGTGCCACCAGCCAGAGGGATGCTGGAGCCTCAGGGGGTGCAGCCCATGGAGAGACCCCACAGGGCAGCCCAGGCTTCCCCAACAAAGCCCCTGAGCTGCTGTGACCCCACAACCCATTCCCACATTGGTCTCTCATCCATATGATGCAGACCCAACCAAGGATGGCAATTACAGAATCACAGAACCGTTTAGGTTAGAGAATACCCTTAAGATCTGCAACTCCAAGTATAAATTTAACACAATGAATCTTGCTCCTTCCATGATGCCATATAACCAGAACATGCCAGCCATTCCCAACTCATCAGCGGCCATACCCAGGGCTGGAAAAAGTCCTTGTCAAAACCATGGATGAAGTTACAGCTAAACACCTCTTCATCAGTCCCTGCTGCTCATGCTTGGAGGGACACGGCTCTAAATGTTTATCCTCACATGAAAGCCCACTCTGCAGAATTTAGTTGGATACATTCTAAAATACCAGCTTTGTTTCTTCACCAATAAACCAGAAAGCTGCTCTCTCACATGTTTATTTGAAATAGGGATTTAGCAAGTATTAAATGCTCTCCTCTTAGCTACAGTTCCAGGCCAGGATTTAAATATCTGTGTTACAAGACGAATTCTAGCCTTAAACCACACTAAGCACATTCTAAAAATGGAATAAAATAATCAATTCCATGTGTAAATCTCTGCCCTCCTGGTAACCTTCCTGACCCAAATACAGCCAATGCTCTCACCGGCATGGGATGGTCCCCTTGCTCTATGCTTCAAGTAAAGGAAGCCCAAAAGCCAAGGCAGAAAACACTCCCTAATTTTTTGCAGTTTTCAGCTATTACCCTCAAAGGACAGAGGGCTGGGGAGGATGAACTCTGAGACCACTTTGCAAAGGCCACTCTGCACACATGCAGCATTCTTTATTCAGCATTTACATATTGACTCGCATCCTGTTTTGCTGTAAATCATAATATTACTTCACTGCTGCCTGAAAAATGCAAATTCCAGCAGATCTGGCAAAACACTTTAGCCACTGCTTAGCTTCCAGTCTAGCAGTTGCTCAATGGGGCTATTCATAAGCCCTGCACAGACTTTAATCCTTTCCGCACCAAGCGGTGCTGAGCTCTTTGCCTGGCTGCAATCTGGAGTTCCCTGCAGGAGATATTTTCACTTCTGCCCTCTGGCTTTATCTCCTCTCTTCCTGCTGCACATGGTGCCAAAAAACCAAAAAACCCAAACCAAAAAAACCAAAACTAAACAAAAAAACAAACAACAACAACAAAAAAAACCCCAAACCAAACCACCCTCCCTCCCAAGAAAATCACAGAGAATGCAATGACTTTGATTTGTTTTCAGTGTTGGCCTGAAGACAGCCATGGTTCAGCACAAGCAGTGGGCAGCAAAGGATGGTATTGCTGATCCCAGCCTGGCTCACCATTACAGACACACCAGAACTGTCATTTTCTATATTTCTAGGACACCACTCACACAAAAAACATTCAAAATTAACCTTACATTAGGTACAGGGTTATCATTTTATGAAATGCATTTTTAATTCCTATTTTTTGAAGAGAAAGAAGGAGAATCATATAGCTTTTTACATCCAGTGAATCAAACTCCTTATAATTAGGACTGCTGGTTTCCAAGGTAACAAGGCTCCAACTCTCTTTTAGGTGAAGTAAAAATAAAGAACAGCTCCAACCAGCTACCAGTGTGGTGGGGGCACTTCAGGCCAGCGATGGGATGGTGCTGCAGACCTGGGGGAGCTTGGAGCACCCAGGGCAGTCCTGCTCTGCTGCCAGCACCACCACACTGGAGGAGGGACACACAGCACAATACTGTCTCCAATCCAGCCAAAATCATGGACATGGGCAAAGTGTAGACAGGGATTTCTCCAGCCTTCCCACTGGTGCCTGTGTCCCCTTGGCCCAGGACTCCACTGCTGCCACCACCCCTCTTTCTGCAAGAGCAGCACTGCCCACACCCCTCCCCAAGGGCTACAGTGATGACTTCACCTCCAATAATAACTTCCAGAGCCCCATGGACTCCAGAGGAAAATAAACTCCAGTTACTTTTCCCTTTTACACTCCTCTTATTTTAGGAATTTGATGTGGGTGTAAAAGAAAAAAGACACACCTATCATAGCTGGAAAAAAGCGCTGTGGGTATGATGTGACTCTGGCAAGCACAAAAGTGAATCACAGGAGGATCTGCACCAACTTTCTAAAGCAGTCATTTGCCTGGACCAGGTTTCCGTAACAGATGTGGCCATTTATATATGTAATTTCAATTTTTCAAATATATAAGGGGAGTGTGTGAATGTGTAACTGTGTGTGAGTGTATTTGAGAGTGCAAGAGTGTGTGAGAGTGTGGCACAGCCATTACACAAAGTCACCACTTTTGCACCAAGGCATGGGCACCTGGAGAGCTCAGACATCCCAAAGCCCCCCAGTCACTTGTATAAAATGTGAACCTGGTTATTTTCTGGATGGTTTCTCCTTCCTCCCCTGCTTCTGGCAACCCAGAGCCAGAGCCTGTCTCGAGAGTAGCTGAAGGGACATGGTCAAAGGGACAGCCCCTCTCACAGACAGCTTGACTTTGTAAAACCCATGTAATGTGTAGGATGTTCCTGGTCTCCTGTCACCAGTCTGGGAGATCATTTCCAATCAAAGCACCATAGACTTCTGCAGCTCTCAATATATTGTATTCCACTGCACGTGTCAGGTCAGAGTCATTCATGCAGTGAAAAAACCTGGTTATATCCACAAACCATCTAAGCATCTGAGCTACCAGGATGTCTTTGAACAAAACAAACCCAATTATTTGCACAACACTGGACAGGGGGTTGTTCACTTCTGCAGAAGAATGCCTGTGATGTTTAAATGATTTCCAAGAAAAACTTTTTCCCTTTTTTTTGCTTTACATCCAACCACAAAGCTTCTTCCTTATCTATTAGGAATCTTTATTACACATAAACTGATGAGAGAATTAGATAGGCTGAGTAAATTTGCCACTGCTGCTATACTGTAAGTCAGCAGGGAAAGAGATAGAACTTGCTCGAGCTCCCAAGTACTTCTTTGAGAAGAAACATGACCATCAGTGCAGCTCTGGTGCTGGCAAGAACCTGTGGGCAGCCTGAGAAGGTCTTTCCCTCTCCCTCCTCTGCCTCCCCACCAGGATGGTGTGCCCTTGCTGAAGGAAGTTACCTGGGTTCAGAGTAACCTAAGCAAGATGCTCTCCCTCATGAGGGATGCTGTGGATGCCAGAAGTCCTTGTGGGCTCAAAGCAAGAAGATAACTTACAGGACACCCAGGGTCACCTAATACCTGGAATTCACCATGGCTTAGAAAGTCCCCAAACTGGAAATACTTTGGGTATAGGAACACATGCAAGAGACCATCACCCTGCTCCCTCTCCAGCACTGTCACAGACACTCCCAATCACCTGACTCACCCCCTTCTCTCCACTCTCAGGTTGTGTTCACCTCTGCATTCCAAGAACCAGAGCATCTTGTAAACCACCAAATTAATGTTTGCTTATCTGGTTTTATAGCTGAAAACATAGAAATACTACACTTGACAAGTCACTCCTTTTGCTTCCAGACACTTTTCAGACCTGTCTCCCCACTTCTTCCCCACATGCTTTGGCTGGTTATGAGCACCAAGGAACTTTCACCAAGGAAGTTGTTCAACCCAAGCCAAACATGAAATAAAGATTCATGGGACACTCTACATAAACCCAGCAGAGACATAATGCGGCACGAGGCGTTTGCAGAATCCACTTTGGAAATCCACAGAGGTGCTTAAAAAGACATCTACCCTGATCAAAGTGAGTTATATTTTTCATGAGTGAGCAATTTGCTTACTAGGAAAGAGACAAATTTAATTTTTAATTTGATCCCCATCAAAACAATATTTTCTTGTTGCTATGACAGCTGAAAGGAAAACCTCTTCCCTTGGCAAGAGTTAACAGCACTGCCGCACATCCCCCAGCAGCAGCTCAGGGAGGGAACACAGCCATGTGCATCATTTTTGGCTCTTGGTGGCTTTGATTTGATGGGATTTTTTAAAAGGACATTCTGAAGCCAGGAAGTAGAAAGTGTCTTTGTAGAGATTGAGAGCTACAGAACATGGGAGCCTTGTAGCTCCTGTGGGACCGTGGACTCCCCAGAACCCTGCGGATCATTCCAGGGACCCTCTGGGTTTCACACCAGGCTCCTCAAACCAGCTGCCCTGCACCATAACCCAAACTGCACCTCTAATCCAACAATGCTGGGAGGGGAGAAAAAAGACATCTGCTGACCATCAGTAGATATGGCAAAAGTCCAACAACAATAACAGAAAGGGCTTAAATACATAACCGTTCTTTTCCTTCCACTCCTCCTCCATGGCTACCATCCTTGCAGTACTGAAGAAGTGCCCTGATGAATAAATATCTTCTTTCCCTTAGCAACAGTTAGCAACACAGTCATGGGTTTTTTGCCTTGCTCAAAAGAAACACATCTCAAACTAACATAGATGATTTAAATGGCAATAAATATAGGACGTGGGTGTAATCAAAAATCGCTGAAATGCAGATCACACTTTTTAGCCTGGGTTATTTTAAAGCACGAGCAAAACTGCCAATGATTTGTAGAAAGAGTAAGGAGAGGGCTAAAGGAGAAAGGAAAATCACAGCAAGATTTGAGGACAGGGAGATACTGTCCATTCCTCCTGAGCAAAGCTGAGGCCGGGAACAGCAACGAAACCTGAGGTTTGCCTTCAGCCTTGAGTACAATTTGAGTTTCTGCAGCAGATTTCACTTTTTACAAACTGCAAAGGTCGCATATAGTAAAAAATCTGTTAAATCCATAACCCCAGTGCACAGCAAACGTATTCTTTTCACGGCTCTATTCCTTTAACAGTTCATTTAAGATGTCTGCCTTGCATTTTTCCATTTGGTGTTGGGAAAATGTTTTCTTTCGTCTGGCATAGAGCCCAATTCAACAGAAAAAGAAAGCCCTCCCGTTTCCATGGGGCCCTGCAGTACAAGACATGGGACTGATTTTACCTTTAACCAGGCTACTTTCAGCTCTGCCACCAGTATTTTGGCCCCTTTCCTTTTGCTCAGGCTCTCTTCCTCTCTGTCATTTAGAGGATGAGTTAATCCTTCGCTGGTTTCTTGATGCTACCTGCCATCAAGGGCAATTCCCTACCACCACCTCTGCGACTCTAAGGGCTGTCATCACCACTCCCTGAGAGCCAACTCCCTGCAGCCCTTTCCATCCCACATCCTCAAGCCTTGGTCCCAAGGAATGCAAAGCTCTACTGCCAGCAGCAAAGTGCCGCAAGACATGGGTCTGGCTGGGGTTTTGGTGACACCTCCCTGCTATTTCCCCCTAGAGAAATACTCCTGATTTCCATACAAATCACAACAGGAATCATAGCTGGACCACAGAACACAGCCTGGTTTCTGCCCAAAACCAAACAATGCCAAATATCACTAACTGTAAAACAAAACCATGGCATAGTCCTGTGATATGGCACTGCTAAAAGGGTTGCCTGAGGGTCCAGAAGTTCCATGGGAAAAAGCAGATCTTTGGGATGCCTAGCTCCCATGGATACAGGAGAAATGGCAATTGGAGCCAGACAGTTCCAATGTGTCCTGATTTTATTTCTCTAGAAAGAAATAGCTCATAGGTAAAAAAAAATCTCAGAGAGATAACAGCATTTGGTTCCTGCTGAGTTTATCAGGATAAAAAAAAACAAAACCTGGTTGGATTTTTTTTTTATTATTTCAAACTGAAGCTGGAGATGGCAGAAGGCATCTCTGCAGCCAAGGAAGCCCCAGATGACACTGTGCAATACCACATCCCCCTCTTCATTCTGTTCAATTTCAACAACGAAAACCTGTTAGGTGCTTTTATCTAATTGCCTATTGACTTCAGAGCAGCAGCCCTGTACTCAGTGCTGAACTGAGGAATGATTCCCACGTCACACTCCGTCAGGACCCTGCGCTGGAGCCCACGTCACAGGGCTGTGCCTATGGATTTGGAGCTAAAATGACTCAGTAGAATGATGCCAGCTGTGCTGACTGAGAATTGGGCTGCTACGTAGCTTGCTATTGTACGTAGATGTCTAAATCCCTAAGCCTGAAGTAAAATAATTTATAAGCTTCAGGTAGAAAAGATCTACTCCCAAATCCTCATTGCTTTTCAATCCTAGTTCCTAACATATTATACTCTTCCTGCATTTAATGTGCCCTTAAGGTGGGGATTAGGCAGACATTTGATTACATCTTTTATGTTTATGGCAATTCATTTCCAAACCTTTACAAACGTTAATTAAATGGTACATTTTTACCAGCATCATCCTGAATTGAGAGAGAACAGCAGAGGAAAATCTGTCCTCAAACAGAATTTACATTTCTAAAGCACCTTTTTCTGTGCAAGCACCTTAGGGCTACTGCACAAAATCATCCTGAGCTGCCTTAAGATGTATCAGTGCAGACATCAAAGCAGCTCTAATACCCAGCCTCAGCAGACCAGCACACAGCTGAGATCACTGTGTTCCCAGGCACGAAATAAAACAGTTCCTGCCAAAACCAGCCATCATCCCCTCAAGAGGTGGCCCTGGGGAAAGTGACAGCAGCAGCCAAGCTCCAGCAGTAAAACCCAACCTTCGCCTTTGAGCAGGCTCACAGGAAGGGGCCTGGTAGCCAAAGGCATGGCAACTTCATTCAGTCCCACAGCCCCTTTTTTTGAGCATCTCTGTCCACAAGAGGAGACACTGCTGTGTTCCCATGAAGCTGAAGGGGAATTGAGCATTCTCAGTGAGATCTCAGCAAAACCAGTTTTCCAATACTTGGAATGACATGGGTCATCATCCCCAAAGGTAATCCTCCCTCAGCTGTAAAGGCTTCCAGTGACTGGGAAATGTAATGCCATTCCCTTAAAATCTGAATCTTCTCTTAGGCTGCAGCTGGGTCACCCCATTCCTGGCTCAGTGAAAGGCCACACACCTGCATGCATCATCTTCGTGGTCATTTCACAGAAGGACACAAACCCAAAATTTCTCTCTGCTCAGCATTTAGGACCAAATTGATTTGGAAGCCAGATTTTAATTGCAGGTTGGATACTGGGAATTTGCAGGTTGGAAATTGGGACTGTCCTATTTTAAACTCTGGGTGCAGCAGAAACCATTCTCAGAAGCTATCAGATCAAAAAGACAGGGAATCTTGTAAGATTAGCTGAGCTCTGCAGCTTTGCTCTTTGGGGCCAAGACAGAAGAATTATATCAAATTTTTATCAGTTAAGGAACTCAAGCCTCGAACTCAAGGCTCAAACACCACTACATTATTGCAGTCCATCAGAATAAATTCAAACTACATAAGGAGAATACTAAAAAAGATTTAGCTGAAAATCTCACAGGTTGGCTAGCATCAAGGTCGAAGCTGCAGACACTCCTGTACAGACACAGAAAACAATGAATCAGTAGCAAGATCCTTGTTTTCTGCTTTCCTGCAGCTCTCTGCCCATCCTTCCAATGACACATGCAGTGATGCTGTGCCTCATTCGCTGCCTCCCCATGCTACTCATGCTACTCAGGACTCAGGGTGGCATGGCGAGATGAGATCTCTGCAGCTATGGATGGTGCCACCTGAGCTGGCAGAGCACCCCAGCTCCCTGTGTCAGTCAGCTTCAAACCCTTTACACAGCTTGGGGAAGGTGGGATTTAAATCATTGATGACCTTTGTGTGCGCCCTCTGTGCTGGGCTGAAATTTCACTCCTTGGGTCACCACTGTTGGAAGCACTGCACGTGCACGGAGCGTCCCACTCTGCAAACTCACTCATCACTCACATCCCAACCCAAAAAGCTTCACTTTTCCTGGATCACACAAAGGCATTTCCCAGCAATAGCTGTGGTCAGGCCAAATTTTGGCCTTCCAGCTGCTGTTGTTGCCATCAAAGAGCATTAAGAAGACGTAAAGCTGCGTTTCACTTTGCCTAAAATATCCCACAAAGGCCAGAGGAATTTCATCCAAAGACGGTTATCACAGGTCTCGCCGTGATGACCACTTTCTTGGTCCCTGGGAAATTCATGACACGACTTCCCTGAGGTCAGGACTTCACTCCAAGCTTGGAAGAGTTCAGGTCAAAAGGAAAGTTTCAGCAGTTGCTGTGTGTGCTCAAGGAGCAGCTGGAGCAGGAAGCCAGTGTTTAACAGCACTCGCAGCCCTGCAAAATTTTACAAGACACAACCCTCACATTAGAGGATCCATTTCTTTCTTCATAAAATATATTGGGCCTTTCCACAAATGCCTTTTATTGGTCCATTTGGCTACTCACTCCTTTTATGAACTACTCAAGCTCCCGGTTCATCTGGAAAAGTCCAGGGAGATGGTGGAGCTGAACCACAACGATGTGCTAGCCATCGCTAACAACCCTCTCTGCTACCAGGGCTCAGGCACTGTGTGCCAGCACACAGGGCAGCTGGATTTCATCCCCTGAAAGAAAGTATGCAGCATCTTTTTAACCCATTTCTTCTCATTGCCCACAAGATTTTGGAGCCCCAAAGTGGAGGTAAATCCCCCAAACCCAGGTGCCTTTATGCCTTTCACTTCAAAATCCACTTAGCAGTAAACAAGCAGTTAAGACTGGTATATATATATTTTTTTTAACCAGCCTCCAACATCTCTTCCATGGGGGTCCTTTAATTGATCTAGTTAAAGAGCAAGCTTGCATGGAGGTCCACATGCTAACATAACAACATATTTTAACTGTGTATTTAAATAGTTTCATTTCTATTGACACTGGCTAAAGTGACTCCTAAGGTTTCCTGGTCTCCAGCACAAGGCTGGACAACTCACAAGTGCAGCTTTCCAAGCCCTGCATTGCCACATCTCTGTTAACAACAAAACATTTCACAACCACTGTTTCCCAAGGAGACGGGTACCTGGGGCACTCTGTGTGCTAAGTCCAGTGCTTTGTGGCATAGTCAGCACTGTAAAAAGACCAGCAAAGCCTCAGAAGAAAGGAAAAGCCAAGCAGCAGGAGCAGGTAAGTGCCTGGCTCTACTCACGTGCTCCTGCCCAAAAACCTGTAGCCAGCAGGGCAGAACCAGGGTCCTGTGCTCCAGGCTGTGGAGTTGCAATTTTTGTCCTTATCCCAGAGCTGCAACAATTTAATCCCAGCAGCCTTCTCCCAGTACTTCCCAGCCCACCAGCAGAGGCAGGAGCATCTAACCGGTGGTGGCAGCACCATATGGCTCTCAGAGCCCCAAAACCACACAATCCAGAAATAACAGGACAAAACACCCCAATCCCAGAGCCCTGCTCCAGCGACACCTCCAGAAAAGTAATTATCCAGGCACAATGACATAAGAGCATCTTTATCCTAGTGAGAAGGTGCTTTGCAGCACGTGGGCCAGCCTGTATCCTTGAAATTACTTAGGTGTGTCATGTCTGAGCTGTACCAAGCCCTTGTGAAATACCCAGCCAAGGGCAAACCCTGGTGCGACAATCCCACGGAGAGGCTGTTCTAAGCCGTGTAACAAGGAGCTCTGCTGCCCTCCCAAATAGCAGGAGCTACCTCAGAAAAAAAACCTACTATTGTAATCTTGGATTACTCCCTACCACCCAAATCCATCCCATCATAATTAGCACCCATTATTATAAAGCCCCTCTGGCATTTCCATATTTCTCTGATCATTACGCTCCACAGATACTCTGTAGCAAAATCCACCCAGCTGTGTATTTTGCATAAACTGGTTATCTTGAACCACATGCCCTCTCATTCTTGTTACCAGGCCCATATTTTATACAACAGTGCTGACACTTCCAGCCTCTTGCAGGAGCCCTGCTTTGAGAGATTTAGATTAAGCCCAATGCAAGCAGCTCACTGGGGGAGACAGGAGGAAATCTGAGTTCCTCCTGAATTAATTACTAAAATCTGAAAATTCAGCATGGCATGGTATGGTTTTACCATGAAACACGTCACCCAAAGCACGGCACAAAATCCAGCCGCTCAGAATACTTTAACAGCACTACAATGCAGCCAAAAGGTGATCAAGGACTTTGCTTTAGAGTTCTTTATTCCCTCTTAAAAGAAAAACACAAGGTACTCTAAGAGTTAAACTAGAAATACACCTTGAGCAATTAGCTAAAGGGAAACAAAAATCAGAAAGTCTATTTTTTGCTGGAAAAAACTTATTATAGAAGATGAGGTGGCCCCAATCTCTGTGATCATCTCTGGACAATGAAGCACACACCTCTGTACCTCCAGCATGGGGTCCCTCCCTTAGCAAGTGGATGCTTCATCATCCAACTAACAATGCTCCAGCCAGCATTCAGCCCTTCCACAGCATCCTTGGGGCTAGTGCTGCTTCCTGCTCCAGGCACAAACCTCAGTATTTGACATTTCCTTACACAGATAACTTCTACAGTAAGGACAAGAAAAATCTCAGGGACTTTCACAAGAGCCTCACAACTCCACAAAGCTTTGGTGCTGCTGGGAACGAGACCTCAGCACTGCAAACTCCAGCACAGAACCCCCAAGCCCCCAGATCTGCTGCCTTCCTAGACAGAAGGACCCTTAATTCTGCACTCTCCAAGATTATCCATCTTTCAAGATCTTTCGTTTGCTCAGATATTTCCAGCATCCTAGGCTGTCACCAGACTCTGTGCCCTCAAGAAGATGAACATTGCAACCCTTCATTAGCCAGGGCCTCTTCATTTTCTCCTCTCAGCACACTTCAGCCCCCTCTGAAGCTCAGCACAACAGCAGGCAGAGCATTAATCAACACAACATGTGCTTCACCTAACTTCAGCAACCACTACGAATATTTAAGTTTTACATTATGTGCTGGGATTATTTTTATATATACGCCACCCTGTGTCTTTTTATATACACACTCACACCCCTATATAAGCAAACACACACACAGAGTACTTCATTTCTGCAAACTATAATTTAAGCACAGGGATTTTTTTTTTTCCCCTTTGGGCAGCTGGAGCAGCAGGCGAGCAGCACAGCAGCGATGCCGAGTGCCCTCTGCTGTACATGAGACAAATGCTTCTTTGTTTAAAAATCTTCCTTAAATACTTATAACTTCTCTTAGGAAAATATTTATTAACATTACATTTGATCATTTCGAGCACAACATGCAATAATGATGCCACCAGATTTCTCCTGTCAGACTGAAAGATTCATATCTCTTCCAAGTTACATCACCAGAAAGTAAATAAGTCTGGGCTGGAACTGCACGGCGTCCAATGTGAAAATGTTTTATTTATACACTTGAAAATGACAAAGGGAGATCAGAACAAACAATATAGCTTTATTATTCAGGCATTTATCAGATAGCCTTCACACTTCAGCAAATCGCACATCTATTAGAGGTACAAGCTGAAACTGTCACGTGGTAATGTGAAATCATTTTTCTATTGTAAAGCAGCACAGTTCCTGCTACTGGAAGGAAAGATAATATTAAAACATATTCAAATATATGTATTTCAAACTGCTACACCTTGTAATAAATTATGCACTCGATATTAAAAATCCAAGCTATGCTGCACAAACCTGACTTTACAATATTAACTTTTATTGTCTTCTCACATCCCAGTTCTTCTCATATCTGACATTTAATGGGGCTGCACTTTAGACATGTGGCCTTTATGGCACCAAACACAGATAATATGGTTCAGCCACAGCACTGTGATGAGTGCTCCCACTGTTTGACAGGTGAGAAGAGAAAAGGAATCAGCCTCGTCCCCACCCTGCTGCTATTTTTTCAAATGTGTAATTTCAAGCAAAAGTCTGACTTTGATAAAGTTGGGGTTTGGCAAAAACAGGGATTAAATCATCTGCTAAGAGTCAGGGCAAGACAGGACACCGAGCCCAGCAGCATCTCTGCACAGGGCTCCACCTCCACCCAAGGCACCCAAAGAGCAGCCAGGTCTTTCTCCACCGAGCAAACCCTGCTGTGACAAGCACCCAACAGCCTAGAGAGGTCAGAGCAGCACTGCCTGCTACAGGAGCATCAAAATCCCAGTTCCTGGCACCACGATGTATTTTCTCCCTCTCTGTGTCACGCTCCCACAGAAGGAGACATCTTTTTTTAACCAGTCTCTGTGCAGTACCTCAGCTCTGCAAGCAGGGCCCATCTGCTCTGCAGAGCTCCGTGAGGACACCTCCACACTGCCCTTGGAGGGTGGGAGGGGGACAGGGGGGTCCAGGCACCCTTGGCTGCTGGCTTGAGATGCCCAAGCCCCCAGGTGCTTCCACACAGCCACCCTGTCCCCCTTGGATCAAAGAGCTGGCTGTCAATCAGCACAATCACACCAGAACAACTGGTTCTTCATCCCTTCCAATGACTCACTGCAAAACCTCTCAATTTCCAGCATTTGTATGCATTCACAGCTTGGATTTCCTAGAGGAGGCACTACCCAGGGAAACAAGCCTCCTCTTACACTCTCCTGTAAATGTGTCCACGTGAAGCCAATCAAAAATATTCCAGATTATTTTTTAAAACAAAATCTTTTACCAGCATTTTTTTTCCACCAACAAAACGCTGTGGTTTTTTATAACTTCTCATCTTGCTCTTCTCAGGGATTCTTGTCCTAGATTCCCTGTCTTGGTTGAAGGCCAAGCATCACTAGCTGAGCCAGAGGGAATATAAAAGCATCTTTCTAAGACGCTATAGAAAAGAAGAAGAATTGGACCCTGTGAGACAATTCGCTTTTATGCCTTGGGTATTTAAGGATCAAATGCACATTTGTGAGCTGACACCAGGTAAAGAGGTGGCTTTGAGACTTCATGGCATCTAAAGAAGCCTCTCAAAGCATCTTTTTACCAACTACAGCAAAAGAGAAAACAAGGAGCAGTGAGTGACACAATCCCTAGTGTGGCTGCCAAGCCCCTGGGGACAGCAGGGCTCATGGGCCACTCCTGGTGACACCAGGGGCACTTGCAACCACTGCTCCACTTGCAAAGCAAACACAGGAAGGCAGGGAAACAGGAACCACCCAAGACATGCTGAGGAGGTCTCCTATGGTTACTGCTGCCATGGAAATATTTTTTTTGTTGGCTTGATCTAAATAATCTCTGGCTCCTTGGCTGCAGTATGCTTCCTGCAAGGTTGGGTTGGATCCTTAGACCTTCACCCTTCTGCTGGAATGCTCAGTGTGAGCACGGTCGAGCTGGTCCAGGAGCATCTCAAACCTGAACTGCTTGAGCTTTCCTCTGGACTCCCTGGAGCCTGTGACTTGGTTTCAAAGAGAAGAGGAGGAAAGAAAGTGGAGGGAAGGGAAAAGACATCCTTTACTAATTGTTCACAGCTGTGTCCGAGCAGCTCCCACTTCAGCTGCCAGGAGCTGCAGGCTCCTGCTCTCCCCAACAGGCTCCAGAGCAACAGAAACCCCTCACAGGGAGAGGGACTCTCCATCCATCCACAGAGCTCTGCATAGGGATTTCAATAATTAGACTTCTACACTCCCCTTATCAGCAAGAGCAGCCATTATGTTTGTTATCACCGCAGTGGCAGCATCCACACAAGGGCGATGGATAGGGGATGGCTGAGCACAAAGTGTCTCTCTCACAGTGTGAGAATAATAATTGTCACACTGAGCTCTCCAAGTGATAGGATCTGGTATCAGGGTCCTGTGAAGAGCAGAGCCACACATGGGAAGAAACAGCCTCTCCAGCAGCAGAGAGGAGCACCCTGAGTTTTCTGTACACCTCCTGGCCCAAGCACGGGGGAACTGAGAAAGGTTCTGGCCACTGGGGCTGCACTGATGCATGTCTGGGGTCTGCAAGCATGAGAAAAACGTTCTTCACAGCCATGCTCATGGGGTTTACCCTGAAATTAGTTTTCCTCACATCAGACAATTCTGCTAATGTTACAAATTCCTCCAACATTAGATAGTGACCGCAGAGATGCTACGAGCGCAGGAAGAGTCCGGCTTTCCACCACCACGGCTGGGAGATTATTGGAGAAAAAAGCAAATACCCGAATGAGCACCACAAATTGCAAAGCCAGCTGCCAAAGGTCTCAGCTGATACTATCGGCCATCCTTAAACTCGGTGATAGACTTACAAGCCAGACAATGAAAACGCAATTCATTATTTGAAGAGTGACTCACTGGTGTAATAAGGATGGATTACTGGGCGGGGGGGAGGGAGAGGGGGGGAGAAGGCCTTTGAAAAAGTCTAAAAGACTGCAGATTGACTTTTTAAAGGCAAACAGAAAACGAACAAAACCAAAGAAAAACTCTTGAAAACACTGAACAGACTCTCTACAGTCGAGAGCAACAAAGAGGGCAGCGCTCAGTGGGCGTCAGCCAAATAGCTGCGCTCGGCCTCTCCAGCGGGGATCCCGGGTTCCAGCCTTGATCCCACCAAAGCGGTGGCTGGCAGCTTTTTCTTTCATGCCACACCGCGCTGGTGACAAAGGCCTGTTGCAAACCCTCTATTAAAGCAGCAGGAGTTTTCCTGCCTGCCCAGCACACGCCACACGCGGCACGGCACCGCCGGATTCCAGCGGGATACATCCCGTGGGATCCCCGTGCGCCGGCCAGGAGCACCGGAGGGCAGGAACCTCAGGAAGGTGAAGGATGCCGATGGCAGGGATGACAGCTCAGCTCTGCAATGTCACAGGAGCAGGGCAACTCTTCATCTCCCACCTCCTCCCTCTCATCGGCTCAGAAGAGGCTTCAACAAGCGATTTATCCCAATTCCCTGGGCTTAGGTGGATGCACGGAGGGCTCAGGACCTTACACATCCAGCAGCACTGAGCTGTTAACCAGTTCAGCACGTCCCATTAAATCACAGCCTGCACGGCTCCCAAATCCATGACCACAGCCTCCAGCACCAACACCTGTCTGCTTCCAGGAGATCCCACTGCAATAAAATCCATCCTGCTTCCAAGTTTTGTGGGTCTCTCTCAGGCAAATCCATCTCGAAAGGCTCCATGAGCGAACTGTGCTTTGTCAGTGTCCAGCAAAGCAGCCCCGTGGCTGAGGCACCAGGAAAGTAACTCACCAGCCAAATTCTGCCTTCGGGATGGCAAATCCCACTCAGTCATACCAGGCAGGTAACATTCTACTCTTTGCATACCAAGAAGCAGTTGTAACCATTAAAAAAAAAAAAAAAAAAGTGCAACCCCCCCAAAACAAAGAACCCCCCCAAAAACAAACAAACAAACAAAAACAACAAAAAACCCAACAGAAAAACCACAAACCAAACAAAAAAAAAACCCAACCAAATTTTAAAATTATTTGTTTAGAAGTAAAATATCACACAAACTCAGAATTCAGTGTGTCTGCTTTACAGACAGCTATCCATCATCCGTGTAATTCATAATCACACCAGAAACAGAATAAACCTCACAAAATCAACCCAGATCCTGCAACAGCTTATAAGTGTTTTTTCACACCATTCATAAAAATAGAATCGCACAAGGCCACTTCAGAACAGACAGAAAATCTACCCACACTGCCCGTTCCCTAGGAGAAATTCTGCTTTTCTGGCTTTTGCTGGCAGCTCAGTGGCAATGGAGCTGGGCAGAGAGCTCCAGTTAGAGCAGCTGCAGAGCAGGGTTCTGTGCTCAGCTGAAATTCAATCAACAAGTGTCCAAACTCCTTTGAGTTCTTGCAATACAATCCTCAGTGGCTTGTAAAGGACTTCAAACAGGCTCCCTGGGCTTGCCCGGAAACAAGTACATACCTCACCTGCTCTTTTGTACATTGCATACAAAAAATTAAAGAATTTATTTTAGGCTTTTTGCCAGGGACAACACTGCCTCTGACACTGTAATGCTCTGGTAATGTGGATACTGTGTCTCCCAGCCAACACAAACAGGATACCTTATCAGTCTTGGCTGTTTTGAGTGCCTTTTTCAAGTGCTGTTTCAGCAGCAGGGCACAAAGAAATGGAACCCACAAGTCAGAAAAAATGTTTGGGACTTCCTTAAATGCAACTGTGCACTCAGCATTTAGGAAAAAAAATTGTCCCAGGGTGGGACAAAGGCAGGACAAAGCTGATACCTACACCACAAACCATCCAACCCCCCACCCCAATAGCACAGCTGCCCCTTGGCAGAGCTGCTGTTCGAACAGTGGGAGCAGCACAAGCCATCACTCATTACCCCTGCTCTCCCTACTACCATGGGGGTGAAAAGCCCCCCCCCCAAAAGTAGACCAGATTTTCCAAACACTTACACAAGTGTTTAATCTCTCAGGAGTAGGAAAATAGGACAGCTGAAGTGATGGATGCCAAGCCAAGTGCACACTGCAGCATGCCCTGAGCTGAGCTCCACAGCAGCCACCCCACCAAACCACCCTGGGCACAGGGGCTGAAGGGCACTGCCTGCCACTGAAGAACCTGCCAGGGAACGGTGTCTCCTTTCTGAACCTCTGACCTAAATTAAAAACAAGCTAATGATACCAACTGCTTTGTGAAAGGCTTTAAAAACAGCAAACAAAACCAACCTTTGATGCTTTTCTTTTTTTTGCATCCCCTCTGCCAGGGTGCCAGTATCTTTGGGAATCAGGTGACTCCTGCCCACCCCTAGGGACAGGCAGAGGTCCCCTAGGGATAGCAGCACCCTCAGTTCTCTGCAGTCCCTTAGGGACCCACATCAGGAGCACTGTGATGGATCTGCACTGGGCTAGACTTGCACTGGCTGATTTTTGCCCATTTCAGCAGGCTCCCAACTGCAAAATGATGAATTTTCTAAAACCTTCCAGGCCAGCACAATTCACCATAGCAGTGATAGGATCATCAGCCTATTCAAGATAAGGTATTGCTATTCTCACATCTCCAAATCCTTTCAAATAAACATGCAAGGAAGTGCAGAATATCTGAATCCTAAAGAAGAAAGGCACAAAGCCTGTTATTCATGCCAGGGAAAAGCTGGGAGTGTGTGTGTGCAAGAGACATAACCTATGAAAAATGCTGAAAACATATGGAAGCAATAATCTGTACTTTTTTTTTTTTTTNATGCTTCAGAGTTCGGTGTTATTCGTTCATGTGCTGCATTACAAATATTATTGTTTCTGCTCTCTGGATGAGGAACTAAGCATCAAACTGGAGACCCAAAGGCACTCGGGGATGTACACAGGAGCCTGCTGTGGCGTACCTCCCATGGGCAGGATCAGAGCAGACAAAGGCTACGAACACACAGAATTTCTCATTGCTCTGCACAGCAATCTGCAGAGCACTGGGCACTGAGCAAACACACAAACAAAACAAACATCCACTGCCACCAGCAACTCCCTGCCTACAGTCAACAAGGCAGAAAGTGACCTGTGCACCATCACCCAACAACATAAACACCAGAGGGCTTCTGGTCCACCACCTCATTTTGGGTCACTGTCTCATGACATGCATTTCTTTTCCCTGTCCACAGGTTTTTGTCATCCAGTGGTCAATCACAATCCTTTGGGCTGATCACCTGGTATCTCTAGGCAGATCTCTCCTGAGAAGATGAAAAGTTTGTCTTTGCAGATGTTCCAAGGCCAGATGAGATCAGACTTCAGCAGGGCTGACTGCAGTAGATTATAGTGAGATGCTGAGTTATGGAAATAAATAAATAAATGCTCAAAACAACTGTATGCAGCAAAATTTGCTAATAAGGAATATTACTGAATACTACACCAGGTCACATAAATTTGCCCTGGAAGGCAAGGGCCAGGCACTGTGTGCTGTACAAACACACACCACTGATATTAAGAGCATGACATGTGACAGCAATGGATGAAGAGAAGATCTCTTCCCTGACAAAATGTGATTTCAAGGGACAAAGACTGCATGACGTGTGCAAGGTAAAAGATGCTCCAAGAAAAGATGTAAGACAATCTCACACTGAAACTGAAACCCTGGCAAACCAGTCTTTGTCTTTATGTCATGTTTATTACTGCTTTTCAATTGCTTCTGCAAACCAGAAGAATAACTATGGCAACAAAGACTTCTCCAAAGGTTTTCAGATTCTATTTTTAAAATTGTCTTCTCTGTCACAGCATCCAAATTCCTTCCCTCAGAAACCAGCCTTATGCCACTGCCTCTGCAGGCTTTGCAAACCAGGTGGTGCATCCCCTCCTTCCTCACACCAAAGCTCAAACACCATCCTGAGACCTGGGCATCCTGCAGCTATGTTTTCAGCTGGTGGGGTTTGGAGAAGGCAGAGAGCAGGGAACAGCAAGGTTCTGTTGAACTGCAGGAGTATTTTGGAAGGCTTTCTCCAGGAGCAAACAAACCATGGCTCCATGTGCTAAACATGCCAATCTCCAACACGAGGCATCCGCTACTTTAACTGCGGCACTAGGGCTGCAATTTTACTTCACCCAGAGTAAATCCGAAATTACTGCCTCACAGTAAGCTTAACTGCATCAAAAGCCAACCATTTGTCACATTTAAGGTTTGCATATTCACACTAATTGCACCGGTACTAGGTTATAAATTCCCTTCCCTGCTCCTGGACCACCTCCCTCGGAGGCTTTTCTCTGCAAGACATTATGCAAAAGACACTCCTAATGGCTATTCATTCACCAAACTCCAGTGACAGCTTTATTTAATGCCAAAGCTTGTTAACAAGCTGAATGGCACACAGTTTAATGTAATGCAGATCTGATTAGAAAACAGCAACCGGGCTCCTAAGGAGTTCAATTTTTATTGAATTTGATTTCCCTTTTTCCACACAAAGCCACCTTTATTAATGAGGATTTGGTTACGCCATTTCCATCTTCCCCACTGGAGCCCACACAGATGAACTCAGTCCTTCTGCACTTTGCTGACAACCACCACAGCAGAAAGTGACGAGAGGAGAGGAGAGGAAGGAGTCATTTTTCTGCTCAGGCCATGAGAAATTCAGGGTTTTATTGGTTATAGTTTGATAGCTGTGTCCTCATGGACTTCACGCCCAAGGAGGGTGGAATTCAATCTCCAGCCTTCTCAGACAAACCACTTACTTTTTCCTCTTTGAGGCTAAATGATGTAAAACTAAAAATTGAATTTCTGCCTTACAACAAGAGGCAGAGATCTGAGGCGTGAAGAAGAGAGCTTTGAGGGAGTAAGATGTAGGCTCTAGTTCAGCTGAGGTGTTTTCAATTCCTTGCTTCCACCAAATTAGCATTAAGTATACTGACACTGCTACAGGATAATTCACCCACTACCTTGAATGTGGGATTATAATTTCAGAGCAAAATTATGAAGATTCAAAAAAAAAAAAAAACCACTTCAAAAACCAGGGACATTATTTAATTATTTAACAATCCCCTTTCATCTTTTTTTTGCACATCACCTGCAGTACAGAGGCTTATTCTGAAAACAGTTCTGCAGAATGTAATTTATTTTCAAGAGGTCTCCCTGTCTCAGAAAGCATGCCTGTGCTTCCAGGAATGATAAATTCAAGGAACACTCAGAACCATCTCTGAGAAAAGTAGCTTTTAAGGCAACAAACAAACACAGAAATCTTCATCGTCTAACAAAGCAATCTGCCTGCTTGAGGGATCACACCTAAAATCACAGGTAAGTAGAAAATACACAGTCCAACATAATTAGGTATAGACAATGCCTATCTCAGCAATGGTTTCAGTGTCTGCAAGTTTACAAATTCTGTCTCCCTAAAGTGTTATCACCACTCTGCATCTTTGAAGCAAAAACATCCCATTTACACTTATCAGCAAAACATTGCTGTCAAAAGATTATAAAAAGCCTTACAAATCTCTACTGGTCAATTGACCAGGATTTTTACCCCTAATCCAAGGATCTCCCTGCAAACCCTTGTTTTCTTTCAATCACATTCTGCACATTCAGGTGAGCAGCCCCACCACTCCTGCACAGAGGCTCCTCAGCATGTTTTCAGCCTACAAACTACTGTGAATAATTTTCTTGCTTACCTATTCCTGGCATTAATAGACCACTGCCTAGTAAAAAATGAACACATTTCCTCTCTATTGTGTTCTGGCAAATAGGCTGCCTTTATTTGGTTTAATTGCGTAATTACTCTTGCATCGAGGTAATTAAATGGGAATGTCTGCAGGAGGGCTCTCAGCTCATCCAGCCCTGGTGTAAGGTCTAACCTGCTCAGTGGGATGCACACAGGCTGCAGTGCCTCTGGCAACTGACCCCACCCATACCCAAAGGGTCCCCATCCTTCTCCTGCCCTGAAGGACATAACCACTTCTTTCCTGAGAGAAAGCTGCTGGAAAAATCCACACAGTTTTAGCAAAAATCCTCTCCCATGTCTGATGTTCTTCAGTAAAGGAGATGGTTATGGGTAGACCTGGCAGGCTGGAGGCTCCTGCACATGGGGTTTGGCAGGATTTAGCCTAGAGGCACAGTGTGCCAATGCAGAGGGCACAATCTGAAAAGAGCTGCAACATCCCCCTCTCTGACACTCCCCAGGTACCTGTGTGTCCCTTCTGCTGGGCCATTTGGCCTCTGGTGGGATGCTACCAAAATTCACTTAATTCTTCAAAAGCTACTGTACAGTTGTACCCTCTGACATAACAAAGCACCTCCTCCTTGGAGCAGGGGAGAAACACTGTTGGTGACCACGGCTTCTTTTTTCCTTATCCTGCATTCGAAAGTTCTCCTTGACGCTTTTAAGTATTACGAAGTGGCCCTGCAGTGACACGAGGAAACCCGGGACAGCCGAGGAAACCCGGGACAGCCCCACCCGCTGCTGTGCATCCCTTAGGGCAGACCTCAGCCTATGGAACCCGTCCCGCCACGCCCTGGGGCAAATGCCAAAGGGAACAATGATTTGCAAGGCTAAACATTAAGATATAACTCAACAGGAATATATCAGTACCCCTCCTTGCTCTGAATCCAAGCTTTAATCTGGTGAGACACAGCTCTGAGAAGTAGGGCAGAGGCTGGGAGGAACGCCAAACACGGCAGATGCTGGAGAAAAGGGTATACCCTGAAAAATAAGGTTAAAAGGTCGCCAAGGGCTCCCTGGCCTACTAAGACTATGTAGAGCTCCCAGAGCCCAGATTTAATATTACCACGTCCCAGATCGCCCATCGGCAGGAACTCATTTCGAGGCAGGACACGGGGAGGGGAGAAGGGGCTGACCCAGGAGAAGGCCAGGGCGTGCTGTGCTTGGCAGGCACCGGCACTGTCAGGTTTGTAGAGAGACACAACAGAAACAGCCAAAAATACTTGTTCATTCCTACACACCCCCATCATTTCAACAGCTAAATCTCTGCCTGGCATCACCGGCGGGATAAATCCAGTCACAGGGGAGGCAGGAGTTTCACGCAGCGGTGTGGCGCAGACCGCCAGAACCCCCTTCAGCCCCGTTTTTCCCTTGCCACCCCACCCCACCCAGGCTGTCCCTGACAGCTGAGGGCGGCTTCAGTCCCCGGCGTGACCCGGAGCAGCAGGACGAGCTCCTGACCGCAGTGGGGAAGCTGCGAGTTGGTAATTACCAAACCAGTTACCCCAGTCCCGCATCTGGATCCTGCTGCGCCCCGCACCGGCGGCGGCCACGGGCACACCTGTGTGTGTGGGGGGGGCTTGGCCCACCCGTGTCCCCAGAACCCCACCGTGCGTGGGCAAGGCGCTTCGGACTAACACAAGCACTCCCAGCACAGCCACACCTGCACCCCCGATGGGCACGGAACTGGGAAGGCGCCGCAGGACCCTGCCGAGGGAGAGCCACGATGGGAGCCAGCGTGGGGGGCACGGGGGCGACGCGCCGGGGGATGAGCGGGGGTCTCGCCTGGCCTTACCTCCACTTGTGCAGGGCGAAGCCGGGGCACTGGTCCCCGCAGGTGTTGCAGGGCTGGCCCCGCTCCGGCTCCCCCGACGCCGTCAGCTGCAAGGAACAGCAGAGTCAGCGCCGGCTGCGGGACGAGGGGGACGGGAGCAGGCAGCCGGGGGATAAGGAAAGGGGCACGCCCGGGGGAAAGGCACCCGCCCGGCTGGGAGAGGGCAAGGGAAGGGCTGGAGCGGGGACGCACCCCAAGCGAGCGGCACAC
>WEIU01024757.1:122078-225771 GCA_013389925.1 Aegithalos caudatus
CCTGCCCGGCGCTGGCCGAGCCCTGCCCGGGGCCCTGGGCAGCACCGCGCTGGGCCGGCTCTGGGGCGGGCAGCGCAATGTCCTCGTTACGCTCCAGAGCTCCGCTGGCGAGGAAGAAGCTGAACTCCCCGAAGGGCAGAGGTGGGGCTCGGCAGGGCTGAGGTCACCTGCGCTGTGCAGGGGGATTCTTCTGGCCCAGGCAGGGAGCGATCATCCAGGGTTCCTGCCGGGCGTCTGATCCCCTCTTCAAGGAGAACAGATTTAGCCCACAAACAGGAGCAGGGTGCAGGAAAAACACTGTCACATGAAATACATTTGCGACCTGAGATGCTGGACCGGGACACAAAGCACCTGTTAACAGCCCCGGAGCTCACGGTCCTCCCAGAGGACCTTGTGGGCCAGCAGGGCTGGGAGCCTGGATCCATGGGGCTGGGATGCAGGGATCCATGGGGCTGGGAGCTTGGATCCATAGGGCTGGGAGCCGTGGGGCTGCCCATGCATCAGCCCACTCTTGTCATATTTACAGTGCACTAAAAGCGATGCCCCACAGCCAACGACCGCCCCGTGCCCCTGGGTTTGCAATCCAACAGCGCATCTGGGGCAAGGCAGAGCAAAATGAACCGTGGGGAGAGGAGGAGCAAACGCTTCACAGAGCACAGGGCTCCTCGGAAACTCTTCCCCAGTGGGGATGGAGCAGCTTCGCCATTAGCATTTCACAGCTTCACCCAGGGTTGTGGTTGTTTGCAGATCCTGTCAGCTCCTTCTCCTCCTTCCCTGCCTCTTTGTTCCCTTGCCTGGCTGCCTCACAGCTGGTTAAAATGGTAGCCCTTTGATAATTTCTTTTTTTCCTTTAATCGGTTCTCATTTTTATCTGTTCTTCTCTTGTATCTTCCTCCCTGGGAGGCTGAAATGAGGTTGGGAGGTGTGTAGCTGAGGTGGCCTTTTGAAGAGTCTCAGGTAAAAAGTTTTGGGGAGATTTTCACTCTCTCCTGACATAAATACTGTGCTTCCTTAAAAGAAAATAAACATATAAAACAAACAAACTCAACCCAAGAAAAAAAAAACTCCACAAAGAGAATTTTGTCATGAAGAAAATTTCATTTTTCACAGGCTTTCTTCATGGCACTGGGAAAATATTGAATGCTCCCTGCTCTGTGTTTCTGTGGTTGCTATTTTTACCTTTCCAAAACCCTCCAAGCTTCCCTCTTTTGCTCCCTTCTGCTAAATTTCCTCATCATTTTCTTTCTTGGTTTCTCTCCCAGTTTCCAACTCATACAGTGGTGCACGAATATATTATGTACTCTCAAGGGAAGAGGTGATCTCTCCAAGTATACATTTCATCACACAGTAAGCACTGGTTGCAGACTGGGGTTTGACCTCATATTGAAACATCTCTACTTACAGCATTTATCCAATGTGGAATATATTATCAGGGTGCTGAGTTACTGTTATCTCCAAAGAAGGACAATGGGATTTCAGGGAATGGATGTCATGCAAGAGAGGGCCTGAAAATCTCCAGCACTTCGGGTGTCTTGCATAATGTTCAGAATATTTAAAACTCCAATTAAAACTGCTGAAATAAAAGCAGTATTGGATACAGGACTTATAACAAGATTCAACGTGCTGTGGGAAATGCTTTAAAGGTGACCTGCAAATCCTCTTTAATTGCTCTGCTGTTGCAAGAGATGCTGTGTGCCCTCAATAACAGGGCTGGTGAGGACATCTGCTATGAGTTTAAAACAGCAAATGTAAGTCAAAGTTGGAGGATAAATTCCTTGGAGGTGTGGCTGTTCTGAATCACAGCTCCAGTCTTCTGATGAAGATGCAGGTCCTAAATTGCTACCTAAAACAAGGCTGGCTGGTCCCCTCCCTCCATCCCGAGTTGTCCATGAAGCTACCAAACTTCCCTGTCACCCTGCATGCTTGTGTCCTCCAGGCTCATGCCAGCAGATACTGCAGGCACAGGGGGTGGCACAAACAAAAGGCAGGAGAGACTGAGCATCAAGGCTTACATCAGCGTGTTCAGAAGAGGGAAGATGAGGCCTCAGCCTGGGAGTGCAGAAGATGCAGAAAAAAAGGGGTGAGAAAGCTCACTGCTTCTGCTCTGCTGTGCCTGCAGAGGGATCTGGGGAGATCAGGTCCTTGCAGAGCCAGAAAAATGTCCAGGTTCACAGACCCCAGTGAAGTCAGGTCCTTAGGGACTCATGGTCACCTAAATATCTCATGGGAACAGCAGTTACTCTCTGGTCTGTGACATCCAGGGTAAATGAAGGGCTATTCTGGAGGACTCCATCCACTTTTAGGGGTGCTCAGATGCTCCATCTCCATAAAGAAACAGCCAGGCCAGAACATAATCTCTGGGATGCATTTGGGAAAGGGAGGGGATACATTATCTCATTGGCCTGAATGCTCCTCTTTCCTCCTCCAGAAAAGCTGCCAAGAGTAAAGATCTCTCAGGAAATAAACTCCCACTCCCTTGTTCTCACCATGTGCACAGGGGATGATGCACCATCCTGGCATGGCTGGGTGGGCAGGGGAGAGCAACACAGCTCCAGCCCTACCTGTGCTACCATGAGAGCTACTTTCAAAGGGGATTTTGCATAATTATTTTTATAGACGTGGAGATCTTCCTCTTGAGTGGAGGCAGACTCAGCTTGGAGGTGGGGGGTGTCAGATACTGCTGTCAAATAGGCTCAGAAACAGACACACATGTATAATACATGCTAGACAGTTTGTCTGACAAATTATTGTTTCTGCTGTCACTTAAATTGTTCCATACGTCATCTTCCCCTCCCATTTCTGTTTCAATCAAACCTGCCTAGGGATGACTCTCCTTCCAGCCTTTCTCATGACTAAACCAGTTTAAAACCCAAATTACTCCATTCACACACTCTGAGTTGGACCCATTTCCCCTTTGAAGTTGTGGATGGCCAAGAGGAGGGAAATGACAGGGATGCTCTTTGCTTCCTCCTCCCTGTTGTACCTGATACTACAGAAATAATTATGATGAAAATCAAAGAGCTCAGGAAAGGGAAAATACAGCTCCTGTGTTAGCTTTTGGTCACAGGGTAGGTGGAACAGGGACAGTATAGGATAGTTCTGTGCAGAAGAGCAGCCCAGGATGCAGGGCAGAGCTGTCATTAGGGCTCTGTTTTCCTGGTGACCTCCATCCCCTGTGGGACACCAGCATGTGCAATAGCAGCAGTGGTTGTGTCCAAGCCCTGCTGGCAGTCCTTACACCCAGGAAGAGGAGCTGCAGGTCCACAGCAGTAGCTGCAACCAGGGGATGGGAAATATGGGAACAATTTTGTGCCACCAAAGAGCACGGAAAGTCTGCCTCCAGCTCTGGTCCAGCAATTCTGGATGGGAGTTCGCTGGCAGACAAAACGGTTTTGTGTGTGAAGCCAGGAAAATTTGCTACTCTTTCCAGGAAAGTGCCCCTGGCTCTTCTATCCTGCAAACCATGCCTCATGTCAGGAAATCACCTCCAAAATAGTCGCATGCAGGAAGCTCTCAGCATCCCTGTATCAGCTCTGACACCCCTGTGCCTCTCACAGTCCAGCCCTGACCATCAGCACCAAGGCAGGGGTAGCACCAACAGAGAGCACTGGAATAAGGCAGAAAGCAGCTCTCATTTTGGTGCTGGACCCATCCCTTTCTCCCCTCTGTGATGTCAAGGTGAATTTGGCTGTTGCATTCCAAGTCAGTCCCCTCGTGGTTCCTCCTGCCAGCAGCCTGTGCAGGTGAATTACAGCTCAACATGAATCCTGTCTCCATCTAGTACCCTGGAGGTAGTAAATGTCTGACTGTTATTAGGAAGTTATTGTCTGAAGCCTTTCAAACAGCAAAAGGAGGGCTTAAAAATACCTCTAAGTGCCACAGCTGCTGAAGGAGTGTGCTGGGGACCAGGCATCTAATTTGCTGCGTTGTTCTTCCACCAAGCCTCCTTCTTCCTGGGTAAATGTGCCCCCATGAGGGTCTTTTAGGAGTTCTCAGTGTTTCCGCTCATTCCAGCTCCAAGGTCTGCAATTATTGCAGGCAGAAAAGGCTGTGCATAAACCCCAGTTTGAGGTGGGGATATGGAATTTCAATCTGTGCTGTGCATAACAGGAACCCAGGCCGGGATGAATCATGCTATGTTACTTCAGTTTTAAATTTTTTTTGCACTGCGTAGGCTTTTCTGGGGCATATTCCATCAGGCACGTAATGGTCAGATTCACGTTCATTACACGGTTGCTCTGCAGAACACACGCTTCAAATGTCACAAATGGCAACAAAGTGGGCTTAGCAACTTAACAAACCCTTCTACAAGTTCTGTAGATCACCATACATTTTCTGAGTGGTCTTTATCACAGCCATTTGACTACTACTTTTTTATTAGATTTCTCTGTTCTGAGGTATTTTGATTAAAACAGTACTGAGTAATTTCACCTTTTTTTCTTTCATCAATGCACTCATTTGTAAATATCCCAGGAATTTTTTTTGTGTCCTCCCACCCAGGAATGCAAATGGCCATTATGTGCTCCCCAAGGTATCTCCAAATAACCCTTCTCCTTTTAACCTTAGGATTTTATTGTGTTAGTTGCTAGGAAACTGAGTAAGATTTATAGCCATCTATTGTTAATTTTGAAGGCGGTCTTCAATTTCCCTGTAAATAGCATTTGGGAGTTGGAGTCCACACCAATAAAAACTTGGAGCCCAGTCCCACTCTGAGAAGAGGAGCACCTGCTATGAAATGCAGAGCCAAGTGAATATATAAAACTTGTCCTCTCAAAAAGGGACCTGCCCCTGTCAGACTGGACAGGCTGGGCATTGCTGAGGAGCTGGAGGGACCCTGGCTCTGATGCCAGTGTGGCAGTGTGTCACAGGCCCCTTCCCTCCCTCCTGCTCCTTTCCAACTCCTCTCCTCATCCTTCAGGCTGTTGCTCCCCGAAATGAAGCGACAGTGCTTCGGCTTTTCCCAGAACTGTATTTCTCTGCTGTCAAGATTAGCACAGCTCTCCCAGCCTCTCTGACAAGGAAGGGTGGGAGAAGGCCCTGGTTCATGTGTTTGCTTAATGCCTTTCAATTTGAGGCTAAACAAAGCAATCAGGTGGGACTCTGCCAATTTGCACACAACATCCTTGTACTATAGCAACAAGTAATTTTCTGCTGTCCCCCCTCACTCCCTGGAGCTCTCTTTGGTGCAGCAGAATTATTTGCTTAATGTTGTAAATTCACACTTCTGCCATGCTACTTTGACTTTTCAGGACCATTTATGAAGATAAGGAAAAACAAACCAATTTAGGGTAACTGGCAGAGAGGCAGGTGCCAGCAGGCATGGCAGGAGGTGAGCTGGCAGGAGTGAAGCCATCCTGCCCTTCCCTTGCACTGGAAGTGTCACAGATGTCCTGCAATCCCTCACATTAATCGTTCATTTGCCACCCTGCAGGTGGAAAGGTCCCTTTACTCATGTTTTTAAAGCTGTTTTATTGTCTCTTTTGATTGAGAGAAAAAGAGACTTTTACTTATCGTTTTACAGGATTGAATCCTGCTTATAAATAGGGGAGAGAAATGCCTAGCAAACCCAGGCTGCTGGTGGTAGCTCAGAGCATGAGAAATCAGGTAGCTGGTCAAAGGGAAAAATCAGAAAACTTTGTCAGTGGCCCTGAGATGCCAGCAACTGTTTTGTTTTGTTTTGTTTTCTGGACACCATTGTTTTATATAGGTGCCATTTTTCCTGCTGGAGCCACCAGTTGTTTAGCTAAGGCAAGCAGCCTGGGACACACCTGCTATCAAAAGCTTCTGCTTCTCCCAAGTTAAATGCTGCCATACATTTAAGTTCTTGAAAGGCCCAAGCCATTGGGAATGATCAGATGGGGAAATGCCATTAGTGAAATCTGAAAGCCAGTTGTACCTGGAAAGCTTCACATACCACTTGCACAATGTGGAGGAAATCTGAAGAGGAGGATACACTCAGGTTATCTTGGGCCACAGCCTCTCCAGGGCAGGCAGGCAGCTCTCAGAGGTTATTCCAGGTGAGCTCTGCACCAGCACAAGGCACACCCACTGCATTTTTCCACACAGAGCAGGATGAAGCTGTCGGTGTTGACAAGAGCTGTTGAAAAGTCTTGAGGACACCCCACTTTATGCAATTCAGTCAGCAGAATTTAGAAATATCTCTAAAAAGTGGATCTGAAGGGTATCACCTCTCCATTTGCCCTACCTGGATGGAGCAGGAGCTCAAGTGAGAGTCAGCAGAGTGATCTGCTGGGGTTTCCTTGGACCACCCATACCACTGATCTGGGTGGACTGTCCCTGAGACCCATGGATTTGAGGAGACATGGCATGCTCAGGGATACCCTGGGAGAACATTGAAGGAGAGACAGACAGCAAAGTGTTTGAGCAGCTGAGCCCCAGCACAGGTAAGAAGAAAGGCCATTGCCTCCTGCTCCCACAAACAAGGCTCAGACTCACCGTGCTGCTCCTGTGCTGCCAGCAAACAAACCTCCATGGCCACTGCTGCCCTACATCACCTTTCAGCAGCTCATGGTTTGTTATTCTAGGTCTCAGTTGTTTGCCAGTTCAGCTGTGCTGCGTTTTCTGAAGCAGGGAAAGATTGCCACCAGTGTGTACCTGCCTGTTCTAAGCTCTGGCAAGGCGCCAGCCTCAGTGGGAAGTGCAGAGCTGCATGCTCCCACCACTACACACGTGGGTCCTGCTCCAAAGGGCTACTCAAACCTGGGACCAAGCTGAGAAACTTCATCTGGGAAGTCCAAGCCATGCACGAGGCCACAGCTCCAGCCTCTGGCAGCAGCCGGTACCTGCCTGCATCCTCTGCTGTTCGCTCCCACCTCCCTCGCTCTCCGAACCGGCGGGGGCTCGGAGACAACCGCTTGAATGTACTGCTATTTGTATTTGCCAGTAACAACAACCAACCTGGACACGTCTGTTCTTGCCAGTGAGTTTTCAGGGAGCCATTCCCACTTCCCTGGCCCCGGGAGCGGTTGCAGTGAAGGCGTTTCACAGCCAAAGCTCCTTTCTGTGTGGGGCTGGGGAAGGCAGGCAGCGAGCAGTGAATGGCTTCAAAGAGGAAGGTCAGCAAGCCAGCGAGGATGGATTAGAAAAGGACAATGCAGAAAAGAACTGATTAATTTAATTGCTCATCTGAAATGTAGTCGCAGACTAAAGAAGGATGAAGAAATTATAAGCATATGAATGGAGCCAAGTAATGATTTTAAGAGAGAATATCAGAGCCCTGCCTCCCCCTGCACCCTCTGCCCTACATACAAAGGGTTTTGTATTCAGAGATTACTCCAGACTGCTGGCTCTTCTCCTGACAGTGTCTCTTCAGAAATGGAGACACTGACTACCAACACATGTTTAATTAGCTGCAGCTTGATCTTGCTGCTGGCGGCTCAGACTGATCACTAGAGCCAGGCATGTGCCAGAGCCTGTGAGATGTAATGTGGAAACCATTCTGCTCCCAGCAGAACTGAGGTTTTCCTGGTGGAAATGGATTGACGGGCATAGCCTCAGCCTCTGTACTTCATATCCTGCCTTGAAGGACCTGGATCAGCATCACAAAGGAAAAATGCATTTCTACCTCCCCTTGCTTAAAACGGTATATATATCAGATCTTCTTGTACTTACAGACAACAGAGCACATCTCCAAACACTACAGAACCTATATTTATAACTACAGAGAGGCAGAAGTAATTTCACTGAAAATTTCACAGGTTTTGTTTTTGTTTGTTTGTTTCAATTGGAACAAACAAACAAAAGAAGCCTCCCCAGGAAATATAGTATAAAATGCATTTGGGTTAGGTCAAAATACTATTCTCTCCCTCCCCCCCCCCCCCCCCCCCCAATCTGTGTCTTATATTTGCTAATATTAAATAGCTGAAAAATTAAGCCAACTTTGAAGTGGAAACTCAGACCCTTCTGTGAAGGCTGAAAATAACTTCTTAGCATTCTTCATCTCGCTATTGCAAAGAGAGGTCAAAAACTCGTCAACTAAATCTGCTTCTGGAAGGCTGCAATTCCAATTGCCTGGATCACTTCACAGGCAAAAATACTTGGAAAATATTGGAGCGAGACTGACAGGCACCACTTTCGGTCATCAGCTTCTTCCTCCTGCACAAGGCAAGCTGGAGAGCTGCCTCCAGGAATTTGTACCACAGAGGGACTCATCCCCTCCCAGTACTACAAAGGGTTGTGACTTCTGGATGAACTCAAACACAACCTTGTCTCTTACAACGATGTGATTGAAAGAGGTCTCCATTTGAAGAGTTCAAGATGGGAGAACTTAAGGCATGGGCTGAGCCACTTCAGCTGTTAATGACTCCTGGGTTGGGTTGAATTCCTGTGCCTTTGCCTGGTCATGGGAGGTGTCTCACCTCCGTGCTCTTCCCCTGACAGAATGCTTTCTTCTGAGTCAGCCCTCAATCATCTGTTTGAGGAGATCTGTTGGAAAGACACAGCAGAACAGGCCTCTCTGCACTCTTCAATATGATTTTCAAAGTGTGGCTGAGAGGAAAGGAATCAAATGTCCTGATTTAGGACTAATTCCTTGAGACATGCCTTTCCAGCAGCCTTCAACAAAATGCATTTTATTTTTCTGTAGAAGAAAAATGCCCATCACTGGGGCAGAAGGCCAAAGTGATCAAGCAATCACCTCTGTCTCTGAAGCTGCACAAAGAGACTGAAGAAGAGTGCTGCAATTGTCACAGAACCTCAGCACTAAGCACACAGAACCTCAGCACTGAAAATGTTAAAATGACCTTTCATTATACAGGGATGGAAGGTTAAATACGATTCAGGGTCTGTGTATTAATTTCATAGCAGCTCACATTTAATGTCTTTGTAATAATTTATTAAGGATAAATGATTGAAAAGACACTTTTACGAGATTGGTAATTTAAAATAAGAATTGAGCTTTTGAAACAATGCATGTGCTGTTTTCTGCATCTGACAGCATTTCAGACAGCACAAGGGAGGAATCCTCTCTCCTTTGAAAACACAGAAGCTGGGAAAGGCTCGACCTGCCAGCATTAAGAGATCTGCAGCATTTTCTGAGACAAAGCATGAGGAACATACAAGGGAAGACAGAAATTGCAACTTCACTCTTACCTGCAGTATCTGGGGCAGTGGTGATGTAAGACTGGTTGCACTTCAACACTTGATTGCCATCCTGGGAGGCAGTCCCTACATTTGCCTCCTTTTAAACTGAATTTCTCCTGCCTGAATTTTTCCTGTATATTTGATACTATCTTTTCCAATTTAGAAAAGTTGATATTTTTTCCACACTTCTTTCCATAACACTGTAAGTGGCGTGGACCAGGTCCATTATCCCAGCTCATCCTTCAAAAGCATTTTCAAAATGAAAAGCTTGTCTCCCTTACATGCCATGTCATTGAAGGCAGCACCAGGCAGTCATCAGAGACATCTGAACAATGCATGGGACATCTCTGAGACATGCCTGTGTATATTATGCATCTTGGGGCAGTCCTCTCTGGACAGAAATTTGGGAGCATCAGTCTCTCCAGCCAGCAGGACATGAGTGGGTGGTCATGGCCGTTCTCCAAGGTGGTCCCTGGTCCACAGACTCCAACACAGGTTTGGGGCAGGGCTCCATATAAACAACATTCTTTCCATCCCTCATTCCTCTTGCATGGGACAATCTAACCCAAACCTTGGAAATAAACACCAGCACAGAAAGGAATGTTTACCATTCAATGTATTACTCCCTTGCATACAAAGTATTTTGCCTCTATAGTAGCACACAGATATTGAAATACGATGGCAAATGCAGCAAGACCATACAGACATGTCATACAGGTATTCTCATTTCCTTTTGAGTATAAGCAGAAAGAAAAGAAACATTGTACAGGAAAGTGCTTGCAAAAAAATACCCCAGTTTGTTGAAAAATAATGGCATTGACACACAAAACCCAGAGTTCTTTCCTGAACAAGAAATTTCTCTGATCCTCAAAATCTGCTCTATTTAATGATGACCATTATGGAATGTCAAGATCAGTGCTCTGTCATTTTTTTCCCTTATAGTTGATTTTTTATTTTTTTAGGTTCTGCTAGCTCTGTTAATAGCTGCTCTGAAAACTACATGGTAGAAATGAATGTGTACGGGTCAAAATAGTATTTCTTTTTATAAATAGCCATTCAATTCACTTCACTTACAGTGGTAAAGGACCACTATTTCTTTCTAAAGTTCATAGTGCAATTTTCCCTTTTCCCCTACAGAATTTATACATAAGCAATTATCATTAGAAAATCACTTTCCCCTTTCCCTTTTTTCTCTTTCTCTTTCCCTTTTTCCTCTTTCCTTCACCAGTTTTTCAGCTGCTGGGCTGTACCACAGCCATGCTTGCCTGTGAGATGTCTCCCAGCTGACAGGAATGTGTCAATTCCTGACAAACCCTGACAGGTTTCACTCCAAAGGCTGAACACAGCCCTGCACACGCAGGTTATGAATCCAGGGATTGGATCATTTGTCACCATTGATCTGACTGTTTTGTAACACACTGATTACACATCCTTTGGGGAGCTCCATGAAAAACTCACACAAGATCCTGAGGTTGTGTTTGGTAACTGCTTGCATCCAAAATGCAAAGAGTTATCTGGAGTATAGAGAAAAGCCTCTTTGGTTTTCCAAACTGCTGGTAATTTTGTGCTGAAAAGCTTCCTTTCCTTGTACTTTGTGCTCCTAGCTGCCTGGACATGTAAGGTGAAAGGGCAGCATCTTCCTATCACTAAGTTGTGGAGAAAGAGATGGACATAGTCATAGACTGCAACAATAACCTGGTCACATCACTCCTGTTCAATGTGCTACAAAGTGAAAGCAAGGGGTGCCACAGGCAGAGGGCTATGTACAGGCAGGAGCCACCACACCTAAGGGACATGGCTCCTCAGTTTGATTAAAAAAAGCCAGCAGTAAATGGGAATGAGGAGAGGCAAGGAGCACAGATGCCTTACCAGGAAGATCCGAAGCGACGCAGGAGTAGGCGTAAAGCAGCTTGCTCTTGAAGGGGGGGCAGAATCATCTGTAGGTACATAGTGATCTTGTTGAAAGGAGGCAGCAAAGCCTCCCTTTGCAGATGGTCTGGGAGTGAGTAGGAAGCTGGGGAAATGCTGCAAGTGCCTGCAGGGGAGTACCCTGGCCAAGAGAAGGGGTGGCTTGGCCGGGTGTGCTGTCCCCATCCCTGGGTGTGCTGTCCCCGTCCCTGGGTGTGCTGTCCCCACGGTCCTCACCAGCCCCATGGGGAGGGAACACCACAGGGATGCTTTTGCCTTCATGCTAGGATTTTGTAACAAAGTCTGTAAGAAACTACATCTCTTCTAAGCACACAACCCAGGGAAACATATGGCCTGATCAGCCTGTCTGGGATGAGTTAATACCCCGCTTCCAGATGGAGTCAGGAAGCACAGTGGCACATGCAATTAGGAGACAAAGATATGCTTTTTTTTTAAAAGTGAGTTCACTTCAGAACCCTGAAAAATAGGGGCTTGAGCTGAAGATCCACCTGCAGGAATTTTCCTAAGCCTGGGGTAGATCTTGATTGATTTGAATTGCCTGACAATTTTCTGCTTTATCCCCTTCTTCAATGATAAAGGCACTGGATTAACTAAAACTAGAGATCATTAATAAATATCATGTTAGCACCAAACCAGTGCTTTCAGCACTGGCCACAGAGGTCATGTGAAATTCAAAACGTACCTAAAAGACAAAGATTGCTAATGCAACTAGCACAGTATTCATTGTCATGTTTTCCTTGAGTGCTGTCAGCCTAATCCCTAAAAATAAAAATTTAAGCACATCTTGTCTAATTTCCTTGCATAAAGACAGACTGAAATGCCAAAAATACCCCTATGCAGATTGTGTAGCACCGTGGAGGGCCAAAGCAGCCCATAACTGAAGGAAAATTACTGAAAGTAAACAGCTGAATACAGTGACAATAAAGTATCACTTGTCATAATGCTACATATAATGTAGAGTATAGAAAATGCAGTGGTTTGACTGCAAGATTTAACAATAAAAAATAAAAATAGTAAAAGCAGCCTTAATATAATGATTTTACGTACAAAAATATTAAATCAAAAATAAATAATCCCAAACATAAATATATAATCTATATACACATATACACAGATATAAAAGTGGAAGGCAGAGGTATTGCATCAGTATCCTTCATCCATCTTTCATCTCCATTGGCTGCTCCCAGAGAACCTGGAAAACACAGAAAAGGTGCACATTTAGAGTCACCCTGGCCTCTGGAACATGTCACTAGAGAAACTGGCACAAGAGCAGAGCAAAAGTGGGTGCCAGTAAGGTGAGGAGGTGTTTCCAGGTGCTGTATCCACAGGGGTTACTGGGGAGGCAGGGGATCCCACTGGGATGCTGTGTGGGGTGGGTGGCTGTCACCAATGCCCTCGATGTCTTTTTGCAGGCATGGCCTGATCTGCCCCTTCAGGGCATTTTGGGGAAGGTTTTGCTTCATGCAGAAGCAGCTGAGAACTCACCACTGCTATAACACCTGAATGTCGAGGCCTGTTCCAGAGGATGGAGTGCACTTCCCACAGTAACCGCCACATCTTCCTACTACTTTGGTACCATCCTGCAGGCAAAATCAGCAATAACAGCTCAGTAACACCTCAGGAATTCCATGCTGTAGAAGGGCCAGATCTGGGTTACTCAAGCCATGGTTTTTAGGGTGTATAAGAAAACAAATGATGCCATAATCAATCTGTGAAATCACTGCTGTATTCAAATATACAGAAATGGAATTCTCTTTAGTGCTAGCAGGTCAGATGGTGGACACAAATAGCAAAGGGTAGTTTTGATTATTAAATTGAAAGCTGCCCAAGGAGGTGGCCATTTGGAGGATATCTCAAGGATATCTGCTTTCTCCAGTTTGCCCCATGGTGAATAACAGTAATGAGTAGAAAACTTGGCTCATGCAAGACCAAAACAACTCCGGGTCAATAACAACTGCTCAGCTCTGCCTGAGGGCATAGAAAAGGTATTTGCAGGCAATCCCAGGAAACATCCACTTGGAAAGTCCTGGAGTGGCTCTAGAGACAAGAGAGGAGGGAAAGTGATGGGGTGAGGTGATGGCACTTGCTGAGGTGCCAACCTTCCTCCCTTTCCCACAGCCAGAAGGAGTGGTCCTGAGGTTGACCTGGTCTCCAGGTGAGCCCAGCAAAGCAGGGTGCAGCTCTGGGTTTGAGTCAAGAGATTAATACCTCCATCTGGCCTTCCTTATCTCACTTTGCAGTCTTTCTCCTCTTGGTCATTACAATGGACAGACAGTCCTTGAGGGGAATTCAACCCTCAATTACCAGAAAATTGGACTTAAGCACACAACAAGCTTGCACAAAGCATTTCTTTTTAAACGAGCTCCACCCTGCCCTTGACATTATTGATCTGTGACTGCAGCAGGCTGCTATCATCTCTTCTCACTACACCGTTCTTTCTTCTGCTCCTGCAAGCAATTACACCCTTGGAACAGCACTTGACAGATGCCACCAGGTGATGGAGAATTTTTGAGCAGCCCTTTTCCTTAAAGTTTGTTTTAACTCTGCCAGCCATGATGATTTCTGCAAAGTTGACTTCTCTCCTTTTACAAGGGGAGAATAGAAAAGCAACTGCTGGAACTGACATACAGGGCCTGTGCTGGTCCTCTTCCTTCTGTAGCATGGCCAGACCTGTGGCATTAATTCCCCTCTAAGAGCACCAGCACAGAGGAGACTCGTGCTCTCCACAGCCAGGGGGAAGACTGAAAGCAGTACAGGAGAGGATATTTTGCAGATTGCTGTTTGCTAAATGATGGTGACCTCCTTTGGAGAGTTTTAACAGGGGCAATTGGGATGATTCACATGAAGAAACAGCCAAAAAAGCAATCCTGGGTTTCTACCATTTCAGAAAATGACACAAAGGCAACAGAGTGAAGGCATACAGGGACTGCAGGAGGTGTTAACAGGCAGGCAAATTAAGCAGTTCAAGTACAAATTTGGCTGATTTGGCTGTGAGTGATTGTGAAGGGCTGCCTGGCTTACCCTGAGGTTCCAGCCAGCAGAGCCACAGGCAGTGACAGGGGATGGTGCCTCTGCAACACTCTGGTGACTCCAGACTTTCCCAAGGAGATAAACCCAGACCAGACCAGCAGGAATATCCACATCCTCCACACTTTATCAGTGATGTGTTGGGAACAATTCCTACTCAGGGCACTTGCCTGGCACCAGACCCTACCTGCAGGTCCAACTCTGCTCTGCAGCCCTGACCCTATCCTGCTGCCCTGCCCTCTGATGCACACTCCATGCTGGACATCTCAGGCAACTGATTAAAGATATGTCTGCCCCACAGCACTCAGAGCTTTCAGCTTCACAGTTAATCAGGCTCACTAATTAATTGCAGTAACTCTGATCAAGTTAAACCCGCGAGGGCCTCGCCCCACTACCACTACATGCAACACTTTAATGTCAGATGTTAATTTTCTTTTAGTCTCTATTGGAAGATATTGCCATGAATGACAATGTGGTGATTAAAAACTTCTGATGAGCAGGTAGAACCATAATTAAAGTCACAACTTACTGGGGATTTCTGAATTTCCGACACGGCGTAATTCCCTTGTGAGAGCCACTTGGCTGTTCCCACCAGGGACAGGCCTGTCCCATACAGGTCTATGCTGAAGCGTCCCTAAAAAACAAGAGGAGCCTGGTTATCCCAAAATGCTGTGCTCCAGACTCCCAGCATGCCATGGTGTCACTTTGCTATAACAGGATCTTGACAGCAATGTTTTCCTTGTTTTCCACTGCTCTGACCGTGATCATTGCACAAATCACAGCATGGCTCATTAGGAATTTCTTCTCCTTGGTGGCTGCAGAGAAGGAGGGGCTTCAGATTGCTTTTGAACTGCCTTTTCCCCCTAGGTTTTCACTGCTTTATCCCGGTTTTGCACTGTTTTTTCCTGGTTTTGCACTGCTTCTTCTCTGCCGGCTGAGGGCATTGTTGGCTTTCCCATGGCAAACTGCAGAGCCCGAGTGCTCCAGCAGCTGATGGGAAGGAACCTCAGGGATGTGCTGCAGCCGCTGTCACTGCTCCCTCCTCAACTGGAGAGGGCACACTTGTCCTTGCTTTCCTTAGATTCCACTGTGGTTTTTTTTTGTTGTTGTTGTTTGTTTTTTTTTTGTTTTTTTTTTCCCCAAGACTAGTGAAATAAAAACTCTTCCATTTGCTTATTTCTTTAAAACACTCAATCCCACCCTTTCTCAAAATGAAAAAGATGGATGGAAAATTAAGGACTATGCTAGCATCCCATGCTCAGCCCCCCAGCCCTCCCCTCACCCCCATGGCAGACTCCAGTCCTGCCAGTTTCTGGACCCACAGAGGGATTCTTTGGACACATCCCCAGGCTGACCTCCAGCCCAGCACGGCAATGCAGTACCAGATGGCTGTTAGCTTTTCTCCTTGCACTTGCTGCCTTGGGAATGCTGATTTTCTGTGAGGAGCAAACTGGCTGGGTCAGGTGGATGGATATTAACATTTATGAGCATTCCTGAGGTAAGGAGTCAATCCCTAAGCTGCTGAGCTGTGCAGGAAAGTGTCAGCTCTGAAAGCAGGGAGAGAAGGAGATGGAGAGGTTTGCCCTCTGCTGTCTGCTGCTGCAACTCCTTGTTAATGCCCTTTATAACGCCCACCCAATACCCTGGACTATCCAAACAGATCACTTATCATCCGCAGCCCCAGAAAAAGTAGGTGTGCTGGGACCATGCAGCAAGGCATCCCTAACACATTGTTATTTGATTCCTACAGACTTCCAAAAAGCATCTACTGCTCTCTCTGCCCAGCATTTCCACCAAGTCCTGTCATGGACTGATCCCCTTATCTTCAACTACTCAGCCAAAACCCAGTTCTCGCCCCACAGCCTTTTTTTCTTCCTCTTCTCCTTTACTGGGGCCCTAGGGAATGTCTCTTAGCCAGCCACTGGCCTGATAACATGGAAAATGGAAACTACTTTCTTCACGTTCACAAAGGGAACTTTCTCATCACTTTCTCCATCTTCAACAAAGGGAAAAGTTTCAGATCGCTGAGATAAGAATGTGCCACTCACTGAAGTTGGGCTGCTGCAATCAGCAGTAATTAATAGAGGGACTGAACATAACAAATGGCACCAATTCCTGTTAAATGCTTTTGTCAAATACCTGCGGGCATTTGGCAGCACTGTAGCAGTCCCCAGCAGTGGCATAAGGAACAGGTCGTCCATCATGTGTCTGTGCAAACTGTAAATCAGTTGCTGTGGAGAAGAGTTGGTGAATAACATGGAAAGAAAGATGCATGAAGAGAGACAAAATAAATGCAAACATGCTCTTTGTTAATGTTGAAATTCACCAAAGCTGGTTTCCCACATTAATGTGTGAAGTCAAGACTACTATATTTTTATGAAATCAAGATTACTATATTTTTTAATATTAAATCTCCTGATTCACCCCACACGTGATTCCGAGCACATGAGCACTGAATTTAACAGGACACACTCACTATTTACAGCTCAGTTAAAATCTGTTGGTGATTTAGGAATAAGGTATAAATAACAACAAAACTCGAACTGGCGTTTATTTCGCTATCAAAAAATTCCCCACTTTCAAGAATGCTACAGCACCTTCTAAATCTCTCTTTTAAACAAAAGCAAACAACATCTCTGCTCTCCTGGCTGCCCCAGCCCAGGGGTCGGGATTTCAAAGGGAATTGGAGTATTTTCCTCTGGAGGGATCTGAAGTAACTGAGACTCATTTAGATGGGGATGTGAGATAGCTCCTGCCTGACAGAGGTAGGTGCCCAGCTCCTTTTGAAATTCAAAGGGAGCTGGTATCAAATTCCCAGAGGGTGGTTCCTTTGAGATCTTTACCTAGGAGCTTTTACAGATTATTAGTTGCTTTTTACAGATTGATAGACTGGGAGGTCTTGAAAATTAAGTGATAAAACCCACTTATCAGATAAAGAGTCATTTTACACGGAAGGATTTTGATTTGCTAAAAAACCACTTAGCTATTTACTGAATGAACTCCCAACAATATGTTGTATTCTTAAAACATTTGCTGGAAACTGATAGCAGTGGAGTCAGGGGGACTGAAACCATAACCCCGTGGAATGCTATAGGGTCTCTGGTGGTGGGATGGGCTCCCAGCTCACAGGAATGACAAAAGAAACAATGTGATACTCATAGTGCACAGTGATATTCTCTTTCTCCACTGCAAATCCATGTCCCCAGCCCCCAACACAAGTTATTTCCCCGTGGTCTGGCTCTGCCAAGAGACTTCTCTGCCCTGGCCGCTGGGAACAGCATCCCCACCCCGGTGGAGATCCCTGCACTGTGATTTCCTGACACCTCTCTGAGTAAACTGGAGGGGTGGGGCAGCTCCTCCCTGGTTAGGCTTTGTGTCCAGGGCCAGTCTGAAAAGAGGGGACCAAATGAAATAAAATTAAATGCTTCACAAAATACATTGGGCTGCTGGGAACATGCAAATACTCAGTCTGCAGAGCAGATACACCAGCAATTTCCTTAGTATTTTCCTGTTTTACAGAGAAATAACATTATCATCTCTGATGTACTCAAGTTGCAGTCTCTAGTGTAAAGCAGCAAACAGGTGACCAAGTCTAAAAGCAGCTTTTAACAGTAATTCTCAAGAATATCGCTCACTCGAGTACTACTGCTTGCTTGTAGTTACAGCTATGTTTGTGTAAAATAAACATTTTTTTTTTTTAATGGCAAGGCCCTGTTTTTACTCACTTATTATTTGCATAGTGTTCAGGTCCAGCCTTACTTTGCTGAAGGTGGAAAACCCAGCTGCTGTGTAGTCTTTCCTACACTGGCAGTCTTCTCGTCTGCTCCCGTTATACGGACACTCGGTCGGGTTATGCAATCTAAATCAAAAGAAAACCCTTTCTACTCATGACCAGGAAATATTGCCATGGAAAACAAAAACACTGTGTGGTTCATGATTACAGGATTTCTTACCTGTATCCATACACCTCTGAAAAATTCTCTGCATCCCCGTTTACAAGGGTCACATACTCCTTTGGGCTGTCAGTCTGCATGCCAGAGCAATACACCTGAGAGAGAGAAGCCGGAATTGTGTCATGTGCAAAGGCATCACTGAGACAACCAAAGGCAGAAAATTCAAGAATGGAAGTCAAGACCACATGCAGGGTCCTCTTGAACCTTTAGAAAACCCATTAACTATCATGCTGTTGCTGAAGTGCACCTTTAATGTCTTTCCTTTGACTTGCAGGAAATATTCACCATCTTCAGTGACACCTTCAAGATTTTTAACATCTTTGCAACTCCTTGGTAATTCACCTGAAATAAAACAGAAATACTTGTAGTCACAGAACAACTATACATCAAAATTTCTTTTGGAACACTCTGAGGTTTCCAAAGCATCTAAACACCTTTTTTATCTTTAACAGCTTTCCCTGAAACGTCTCAGTGCTTACTTGGATGGCTCCCAATGTTTGGAAATACTGCAGATCTCTAGGAGTTTGATGGGAAAAGATGCTGAAGGCATGAGAAAGGAAAAGAAGGTGTAACTCTGCAGACTTACAGTCATGGACATTGTGGCATGTCCTCCTCTCTTCAGGTTTCAGGTCCACGTGGCACAAGCTGCTGACTTGGTCATCGTTGGTCAAACACTGCACTGAGCGGTGCATGACCCCAACTCCACAGGTGACAGAGCACTGTGGGACACAAGACAGAGATTCCTGGTTTATCTCAAGGGTTTATGGGCTCCAGAAGAAAGAACAGAGACAGATGGTTTCCCTTGTATCAAGAGACAGCAGCAAAGACTCCAATCCTGTGAAGTGTTCAAACACAGGCTTAATCTTAATCAAATGAGTAGTCCCTTTGGTAATTAATCCCTTCCTTATTACCATTGATTACTTCAAGACTTCATACTTTGCTCAGTGTTTACACACTTTGTTGGATGAGGCAGTTGGTTAAAGTGAACTGTGTGCTCAAGTAAAAGTGCTTATTTTTCACGTTAGGAAGATTGTCTTCTATGCCAATTGCACCCAAAAAAGAGCCTCTAAATTTTCTCTCCCATCACCTGCTGGGAAAATATCTATATCTGTGCAAACACTGGGTCATCCTCAAACCACCCAGATCAAGGGCAATCCTAAGGCTGAAATTGCACAGGTTACTGGAGCTATCAAGCAGCAGAGCATCCAGCTACTGAGTGTGGGCTATGGGAGGTGGGAGCATCTTGCTCCCCATCCACAATTTGTTCTTTCAAGTACTTGAGAAACAAAAATCAGCTCTTTCTACAGCTACCAGGTTAGGCTGGTAGAAAAAGAAATTAAGTTGCTCATCCATTTAGAAATTATTATTCTAAAGGAATACACCATGAAGAAGGTAGTTTTCAATGGCTCATGGTATTCAAAGCTTGGGCACTTACTTTTTATCAAGTCCAGTACCATAAAACTTAGCTAAAGTGCTGAGTAGGACTCTCCCTGTCCATCAAAGGTAATGGTATTTTATATTAAATCCCTTTCAAAATCACAATTGGAAGGGGTCATGGCACTTGGTGGTCACTGGGACATTCAGCAGCCCAAAGTGAGGAGAAAGGTCTTGCTCTCTGAAATGACTGCTCTTTGCAATGAAGCTGGGTTAACGAGTTGGGTATTTTGCACTTAAATTCTGAGGGAAAATACCAACTAATTGAGGCTGAGCTCTTTGCTGTAACTCCTCTGTGCTGACTCACAGGGAGCATCTGAAGCTTCCTATGGGGCAGGAGGAACTTGTGTTTCAAATGGCTTTGCCAGTTACCGTGACAACTTCTACTACATTTTACTTGGCTTGACACTCATTGCCTTGTAAAGGTTTGACAAATTCCTACAAATGCCTGAGCTGGGTTAATAAATCAAGTTTATGGGAGAAACATCACATTTCAAAGAATGTCAGAAGCCCTAAGAAGTGAAATGTTATCACCTTAACTAAAATTTGATCTTGTAGTTCAGGTCCCAGAAGAGGCTCAACACAAATAGCTTTAGCAGAAAGGCCAAGTTCTTTCCCCTGACCTGTCCCAGCATTTGTGAGAAGGAGGGGAAGGAAAAAAGAAGAAAAAAAATCCTTTTAAGGCTCAAATGACCAGTGTTTCAGCCTAATTCTGGCTCCCAAATCTTTCTCATACATGTGGCCAAGTGGGATCAAATACAGTTGCCAGTGACCCACCAATTCTTCTAGCACAAGGCTTTCAAACCCTTGTTTTCTGCAATGACCCCAGTCTCTGACTAAGCATTCAGCATCAACACAGCCACAAATGTTGGCTACATCCCAATTTTCATGAATGACTCCACTTGTAGCTGCTGGGACTCCCCCATACGAAGGGGTTCAGTCTGAAGCATGGATCCCTACACACACCAGGGCTGCTGCAGCACCAGAGTATTCACTGCATTAATTTAAGCAGCTCTAAAACATTCCCCTGCCAAACCTTCAATCTGTGTCTAAAAAAAAACCCCCAGGCTGTTCCAATCTTTTTGGCCAAAAGAAGAAGCTTGCCCAACTTACGCTGCCCCAGTTTCCGACGCGCCAGGAGGCCGAGATGGGGCACTCTCTGAGGTAGCAGGGCTGGATGTTGGGGGGCTGTGTGCCAGGACAGTTGACCATGTTCTGGTAGCCATACTCATAGTGGTCCTTCCCGGTGTAAATCTCACTGCAGGACACGAGGCGCTGCCTGTATCCCTTCCCACACGTGACGGAGCACTGCGGGCAGAGCAAAGACCGGTGAGCGCCACCTGCTTCAGGAGGGCTGCCCAAAATGGGAGGGGAGGAAACCAGGCCTGGCAGCTTTTAACACAGGGAACTGCTTCAAGGGATCACTGCTATCTGTTTAAGGCACTCATGGATATTGTAAAGTGGCTACTACAAGTGGTGCCTGACACTATCTTTGAGCACCCAGTTCCTCTCTGGGTTGGATCTACAGTTGCTTCAGGACTCTCTACTCCAGGCTGGCTCCTGGGCACATGTTATTTCTTCCCAGGCACAAAGAAAGGAGCAGAAGATCCTTGGGAATTCAGAAATGCCTCTACTGGTTATTTTGGTGGTTTTTTTGCCATGGGATACACAGAAAAAATGGTCAAGGATGACTCTGAATTGCAGGTACTTGTCAGCAATGACAAGAATGAGAAATTTTTCATTGTAATTAGAGGATAAACAGCACTTCTGCACTCCTCATCAAAGGGCTAAGTGGGACCTGGGGGGTGCCAAACTCTAGTCCTGTAAGCCCTCTTCTCCTCTCTGTCTTCATGAATGCTCCTAGGTATTCTCCCAGGCAGTGGGAGTGGGTGCCTGGGGAAGGAGCAGCCAGAGCTCCAGCCTGACAGGCACCTCAGTATTTCTCTTAAGAAACCACTCAGGAGACCAGGCTGCTCTGAGAAATTCGAATGTCTCCATGTTTCTCCCTCCTTGCACTATCAGGTGGCTTGTCTCTCCTCCCCCTCAGTTCGGGCATGTTTTCTTTTTTTTTCCCCTTTTCTTGTTCTTTCTTTTTAATCAGTGCTGTGTCAGCAGCTGCTTTCTCATTTCCCTCTGCTGTTTCTCCAACTGGAAAGTAATCCTTCACTGGCTGCAGAAGGAAACAGGCTGAGATTAGCCTGGGTCCTCCCGCATGCGGCGCCCGCTGCAGGGAAAACTCATCTATTTTCCTTTCCTCCCAGCTGTGAGGGTGAATGTCCTGCCTTCCCTCACTCTGGGTCCTTGCCCCTACAAAGACAGCACTGAGGAAGGATGTGCCCCCATGGTCACTTCCAGGCTTGCCTCTCCCCCATGATGCACACCTGGACCCCTAAAACAACTCACAGGACCTCAGAGCCCCCAAGGAATGGATGGGAATAAAACCAATTGATTAAATAAATGAAATAAACCAGCAGAAAACCAAAGAGGGTTCCTGCTGAATGCCCTGTTCTTTGGAAGAAAATTGCTTCCAGATAATATTAGCTAGAACCCTGCGCACACTGCTTTTAGTCTTTAATATCCTGGTTGTCTCCCCCAGCACTGCTCCTTTCCATCCAACAGGGAGACTGCACACCGAAATAAACCAAAAAATAATAATTAAACCCCACAGCGCTGCCTTGCCACCGCTGGTTTGGGTTGCAATACCTCAGCAAGGGCGGCGTTGAGAGGAGGAGAGCGTGTCCCGCTGCAGGGACAGGGATGGGGCTCACCTCTGACCACTCTGCAGGGATAGGGATGGGGCTCACCTCTGACCACTCTGCAGGGATAGGGATGGGGCTCACCTCTGACCACTCCCCCGTGATCCAGATGTACTCGCAGGGGGCCAGCCCGCAGCTCTCCACCTCGGGGGGGCGTTTGCTGGGCTCGCAGAGGCTGCTGCTCTGCGGCTGCTTGTTCTCATCCACACAGAACACCTCGCGGAACCGGGACGCCTCCCCGCACGTCTTCGTGCACTGTGTGCAAGAAACAACAGCTCATGCAACCCCTGAGGGACTCCAGGGAATGAATCCACATCCAGAGCCAGCCCTTCCTCCCAGCAACCCCTCTGGGCTGTCACTGTCACCTGGGGGAATTTCTGACCAGGACTCTGCCGTGCCACATGCTGCTGCCTGTGATAAACTGCTCCTGACCTCTGCAGGTGCTAACCCAAATCCACAGGAGAGGGGAGAAACCAAGGTAGCAGCTATTGGGATGGGGCAGACGTGGGGTCCAGCTGTGATAGGATCAAAAGATGCAGGATTGGGCATGCTGGGCCAGGAGATAGGGCAAGGGGAGAAGAAAGGTGCCAACCCCCATTATTTCAGCCCCTAGTAAATACAGGTGTTTGGAGAACAACAACTCAACCATCCCCCTTGCCAAAATCACACTGCTGCACCTTTGCCTGTGGCTGTGTGGATGTGGGGGAAGCTCCTTCCCCAGCTCTCTGCCTTGGCATGGGGGCACAGAACATCACAGAATCATCACAGAATAGTTTGGGTGAAAAAGACCTTAGAGATCATCTCATTCCAAGCCCCTGCCATGGGCAGGGACACCTTCCACTAGAGCAGGTTGCTGAGAGCTTCACCCAGCCTGGCCTCAAACACAACTCTGCAACCACTGCAGTGGAGGCAGCCCTTACAGGTTTATTCCCTTTAAACATTGCCCTGCCTGATATTAAGAGCAACCCATGCCAGCCAAGTACAACTGCTCCCCAGGGCCTTCTGGAGACTTCAAGGACTCAGTTCTTTCTCTGCTTGTCTTGGAAAAACGAGCCTGACTGTAAGGCTGTGTTCCTGGGAGTGAGGCTGTCCTTGGAGAGCATCTTAGAAAAACACATAAAACAAAATAAATCAGTGTAGGAGCAGCTGTCTAGATAAAACCCTATTTTCTTTTAGTTATTGCCTGTAATGGACTTCTAACACTTTCAACTAACTGGATTAACAAGGAGAAAAATGCATGAAAATAATCATTTTATAGAACATGTTGGAAATGTCTTCCCCTTAAGGAAAAGGATAAAACATCCAATCAGGCCATTCCTATCTGTACAGAAACACTGTTTGAAGTCACCTAGGCTTGGAACTCTGTGCCAGTTTAATCTAGCTAGAGTCTTACCCTCCAAACATGATTTCCAGCCTTCCTGAAGCAGCTCCTGCTCTCCTGGCTGGCCAACAATTAGGAGGATCTTAGTGGGTTCAGCTAATTGCAAAATGCAGGCACTGTCATGGCCCTGTTTCTGTAATTAGCTGTCAGAACCAGGATTGTAAATTATTTGAGAATATTGAAAACTCAGATCAGTCTGTGGGAGCAACAGCAAACCAGGAGAGCAGCAGCAAGCACAACATCATGTTGGGTGTAAATATTTGAAACTGGGGCAAAGTGGAAAGGGATGGGGAAGGAGAGGCAGCTCCACAAAGCAGCATTTATTCCAAAGAAATAACTTAGGAGCTCTTAGGCAACAGTCAACATTGCAAAATCTGCAGTCTGCCAGAAGACCCCAAGGGCTTTGTGTGCTTTCAACCTTATTTACTCTCTTGCTTTGAGTCCTTGGAGTGGAAGCTCCTTCTAGGTCTGTGCTGAAACATGGCAATCCTACAGGGGCTGGAGGAATTTGCTGGAGTGTGATTTCCCCAGAAAGCAAACAAAGTGAGCTATATTTGCCCATCTCTGATTATCTCCCTATTACATAAGTAAAAACTGAAAGGGGGTCACTGTGTGTGAACATGGCACCACTACAGCTCCATCATTAGGGAGCTCCCCTGACAGGTCTCCAGGCACCTTTGGGGCAGCCTGAACCCCGACCTTCCTGCTCCTCCCTAAGCAGGGACTCTCCTGAACAGTGGGAGTGGGGTCACAGGATGCTCAAAGCCTCCCTCCTTTCTGGTTTGGCATTTTCCAGTTCAGCAAGGGGTCAGCAATACAGAGGAATTGTTCCATGGTCCCTCACAGCCATAGGAGGCACCTTGAAAGAAGTGGGAAGAACCAAGCCTGATTTTGTCTCATCTCCTTAATGTATATTTCAGACTAAATTTGCAAAGCCCATTGGCTCATGCTTCATATGAGAGGGTGAACCATCTCTGTGCCATCAAGGCATCTTCTAACATTGGCAGTGAAGAGCTATCACATCAAAAGCCCATCCCTGTTTAAAATCATTACTTGCTGATGAGAGACTGACACTCCCAAGCACAGGCCAGCCTGATTTGGGTTTGTCTGCAAATAACAGTTGTGTGGCTAAATGAACCCGAGCCAGATCTGTGCATTTTGTCATTATCAGAAATTGGAAGTTTGGTTATTTGTATTTTAAGGGTAACTGGCAATTTAAATAATCCCACTGAAATATTAAATGAGGCTCAAAGACAGTGAGACCATCATAAACTAAGTCAAAGAGAAACGCTGCAGAGGTTCCAATCAGCCACCCCAAAATTATAAAACATTATTCATGTAGAAATCAGACAGTTCACCTAGCATGGAAAGGCTATATTTCTTTTAATGCAGTGACAGATTTTCCATGAAATCTTATGTTCAAGACTGATTTAAAGCTCACACAAAACAGTGGGGCCAGGCTATAACAGCTATTGATAGGAAAATCTGAAAAACAGGTCATGCATTTGACAGTATTTGTCTCTTTTGCCTCATTTCCCAAATTCTGAACTATTTTCCTGGCAGTTCAAATTAAGGATCATTTCAAGCACTTCTGTAACTGTTTTAGAAGAGCAATAACAATAATTAAAATAACCCCAAAGGCATTGCTTTGCAAAAGCATTGATTGTTTTCTTCTTTTTTTTAAATAACAATCTGACACAGAGATGAAATGTACCCCCATGCCATGAATGCTTGAGACATGCCTTGGGTAACTCTGCAATTCAAATCAGGCAATGATGGCACAATTTCCCCCCAAAAGGCAAATGTCAAAGATTCAGGAGCTGCATGGCAGCTTCCAGAGCCATGCATTGTCCTTCCACAGAGACTCATATTAAAGAAAAAAACCCTTCTTTCTCCCAATTTTCCCTTTTTCTTTGTGACTCCAGTCTGAGTTTCATTTTGACATTAGCAAGGCTCTTTCTATTGACTTTCTTCTCCCTGGTAAGGGCACTGAGAACAGGTGATTAATGGTGATACACCAACACAGCAGTAAATGGTTTCCAGTAAGTTTCATATTCCTTCTCATTGTCAACACCAACACTTTTTTCTAAACAACAACAACAACAACAACAACAAAAAGGAACAATTAAAAAACCCCAAACCTTCTTGACAGATTCCCTTTAAAGATAAGAAATCAAGAACAAGACAGCACTGAGATGTTATTTATATCCTGCCTTTCATGTCAGTTAGGGTTCATTGCTGCTCTCTGCTCAGAGATGCAATCTGTGCCACCTCATGGACAGTGCCTATGGCTGGGGAGGAGGTGCTATTCCCTTTTTTCATTGTGTACACCAGAACAAAATAAGAAGTGCTTGGAAGAAATGCTTGGAATCAGCCAAAGGGGCAAGCTCACATTGGGCAGCTCCTGCATTTTCTTGTTCATGGTTATTTATGAGTACTTATGAGGGTGAGGAAACCTCCTGTCCATCCTCCTAGTAAAGCTCCCTTGGAGAAAAAAATCTCTATAATGTGTTCAATATTTCCCCAGTGCAATGGGGAGTCCTGGAAAACTTTAGAGAACATCAGTATTTGTATCCCATCAGGGATTTAGAAGGGTGGAGGCAGGAGCCCCTCCAAACTGTTTTGAGAATATGCAAAAAAAAGGGAGAGAGGGCAAAATTTGGTTGAAAGTTCGACTTGATGATTTTGGAGGTCTTTTTCAACTTAATGATTCTAAGATTCTACAAAAGGATGGGGCAGGAGCTGTTTCTTTTCAGGGCTGATTACACCACTAGGTAAGGACTGGACTGTTTGGTGACCTCTTTGCTGCCTTTAAATTTATTAGCTGAAGAAGTTAACGGGCTCTGTAAAACCAAAAGTTTGTTACAAGAAAGCTGCTGGAGCCCCCCTCAGCTGTTCCTACATTTCCTTTTCTGGCTGGGATGTTTCCATTGGGTACCACTGTGTGACCAGCCTGGTTTTGCCTCCTGCTGCTTCCCATCACATTTCCCTGTGTACTGGGAAGCAGCTGGGAATGGGCAGAGCCCCCTCTGGCCTCCTGCACTCGTGGCCGGGTCACACAGGATTATAAACCAAATTTCCCAACACTGCTGAGATTGGGGAAATGAAGCTAAACTTGTGTGTCCTGTTCCCGTCAGGCTGAGGTACCACATGCAGGGGCTAAAAATGGAAAAAAAACTCTGAAAACAACCAGAATGAAAAGAATCATTTTGGTGTCTGGTCTGAACTGCCTCTGCCAAAACATGCTGTGCATTTGAAGGCTGGCACGGCACCCTCTTGGCAGTGCATGGGAGGGCTCCTCCTGCTCAGAACGCCCTTGTCCTCTTACCACCCACCAGCCTCGGGGCCACTCATTGCCCACACTGCAAGAGTTGGAGTCACTCCCTAAACCACTGGAGCAGCAGCTTTATCCCCAGTTCAGTCTCAGGAAGTGTTTTTGATGGGAACTGATCCTGGTCACACAAGAAAGCATCATCTCCCACACAAGACTTGATCTCAGGACTGCCCATGGGTTGATAAAAGAGCAAAGACCGGGTGCTCAGTGAAAGGACAGGGATTTCAGATGGAGCTGGGGTAATGGGGCAGGAAAGAGGGAATTACCACTGCTCCCTAATTCCTCCAAGCACGGGGCTCAGGCTGGAGCAGCTCGGCAGGGCTCTGTCTCCTGGAAGAGACCCAAATCCGCCCTTCCCAAAACCTGCTCAGTATTTGCATAGGTCCCAGCCAAACACAGGGCAGCACGAAGCAATAAATTAACCCTACAGAGGCATTTCTCCGCTCCCCCTTCCAGCCAACATGCACGAACCTCCCCTCTCCCTCTTTTCCTCTCTTCGACAACCCCGGGCTGCAAAACCTTCACACCCCGACCCTCCGGCAGCTCTCCCGAAACCTCGGCATCCCGCATCACCCCACGCCTGAGAGCACAGGGCCGGCCCAAGGAGGGGGTCCCTGCTTACCGCCTGCCATTCTCCGGCCGCCCAGCGGTGCGTGGGGCACTCGGGGAGGTGACAGTCCCGCTGCGGGGGTGGCCGGCCCGCCGGGTCACAGCGCGCCTCCGGGACTGCCTTGGGGCTGCCGGCCTGGCACTGCACCGAGCGGCTCTGCACTCCCCGGCCGCAGGACACGGAGCACTGCGGGACACGGCAAAGGGACAGAAGGTGAGGGGAGCTGCCCGTCACACCCACCGCGGTAAGTTCAGGGGGTTCGCTCTGGGCTCCGCCGCATCGATAGCGATGCTCTTAGCAAACTTCCGAGTGAGGCTTTTCGTCCGGCAAAGGGAAAAAAAAGTCATTCTGAAGCCAGCGGGAATATTTGCTGTTGGCTTCGGTGGGGTCAGGACTTCCTGGACGGGATTTTTATTGAAAAATCTGTTTTTATTGCAAACTAGCGGCACTGCTAAACCACCCTGACATGCCAGAGGCGGCCAGGCTCTGAGTATTGCTCTGAGTATTGCTCTGAGTATTGCTTCTCAGGCACCGGTTCAAAAAAGTAATAGTTCAATATACATCAAATGCCACGACCAGAATGGGCTTTAATGAAAAGCAAACTTGGATCGTATAGAAGAAAGTGTGTAGCTGTGGAGAGGGAAAGGTGTGATAGAGCTGGGATTTCTTCCAGCATGCATCTAAACATGCACATGCACCAAGGCAGGGAATACGGTTAATTTTTGACAACAAATGTCTTTTTGAAATTAACTGCATTTCACATTTCCTTCATTACACTGTGGGCACATTTCTCCCAACTTCAAGGCACAGCAACAAATGCCTGAATTTCTCTATTTCTCAGACATCTGTAAATTATTATCTATACAGCTTATTTTTTCTTTCACGCAACATTTCTTAGTGTTGTGACTGCACACTAATATGTTTAGCAGTACTTAATATTCTTCTGGGACATATTCCTCCTGGCTAGACCTTAAAGTATTCTATACAGATTTGGAGTAAAGAGAATTTACATTTATAGGAGAAAGTGCATAAAAATTAAAGGTATCTATTAAAAACACTGTTGAATTAACAACTAATATTAGTTATTTATAACAACTAATATTATTCATTAATATATCAGGAACTAAGATAATAAGTTCACAGCCTGTTATTGCAATGCCCACTAAAACAAGCCTCCTTCTTAAGGCAGGGAATTAAGTGGTGCCTCATGGGGAAGCAGTTCCCTCTTCTGTACTCCTCCATAAAGCTCTTTGCTCTACTATCCAAATGCCCCATAAAGCCAAGAGAACCAGAGAAAAGCTGTGACTATTTGTCTGGCTTCAGATACTCGTAAGAGGTTGGGAGTATTTTTGTGTAGCTTTTGGAAGCAGCAGTGAGATTTCTATCACTAGTGATGCAAATGCTTCCCATATGCTGCTGCTTCCCTGGGATTAACAGTGCTCTTTGTCCTACACATTCCATAGGGGACTCTGAAACTGAATAAAGGCACAAACTTGGAGAAACATATACACCAGGATGCCTGCCATGCTCTAGGATATCTTTTGAATTGCGTTTATCACCAACATAAAAAGCCCAGGTATGGATAAAAGAGCACAAGTGACATAGTGGCTTTTTCATGGGAGGCTGCACCTGAGTTTGGGGAGAGGATGGTCCCTGGGCTGTGCCAGAAGCTCTAGTGATGCTCTGCCTGTGTTTTTAGATAGGGCTGGATTTTTCAGCCTGTAGCTGAAGTATGCAAATACCAGACAGCAGAATAAATATTGGTGTTTTCGTTAAATGAAAGGTAAATGGCCGTAATTGACACCACTTAGGAGAAACAAACACATTAAATCTCACATTTCAGTGCAGACATAAACACACTTAAAACTTGGAGAAAAAGCCTTTTTAGAGCTATATCAAAAATGCTTTGCTCCAGGGAAGTGAGTTCTTAACAATCTAGAAAAGAACTATCTACCCTCTGAATACAAAACATCTAAAGAGAAAAAAACCTAGGATTGGAGCACCAGCACAGCCAGTGTCCAACTGAGACTGATTTTTAACCATTCCTGTATTTTTTGACCTTCATTTTCTCAGTTATTTCTTTTCCAGAAGGCAAAACCCCCAAACACCTAAAGGTATATGCAATGAATCCTGTGCATATATAGCAACACAAGGATGCACTTTTATGGGAAAACCTTGCCTTATTTCTCATGCAGACTTTTGCTGGTTTATTCAGGAGAAAAAGCACAGCAGCTCAGCTTTGAGATAAACTTTCTGAGACAATTAGACCTTCAGAAAGTTAGGGTTGTTTTTTTTTTTTTTGGATAATATCTAAGTGGAAACTTATCATGGTTCCTATTTGCTGCAGTGGCACTGGTGATAGGGAAAACCACATGGAGTTTTCACACTCAATTTATACCCTGATCTACTGTATACTCAGAGCACCAAACTCGTGTCTGTTTCATGCTCTTAATGAGAAGTTCAGCATCTAAATCCAGCTTGGCTCCAAGGCATTAAATCCCTGGCAAAGCCCTGAACACCCCTTACAAGGTACCAGAGCCAGCACTCCCAACCTGTGACAGCCCCAACTCTTCATCTGTCAAAGGCAAAAAAAAAAATGCTGTCAGCACCAGTGAGGCTCAGAAATCCAAGTCACAGCATTTCACAGGGCTTTAAAAAGCCCAATTTGACATTGTAGCATAAGTGTTTCTACCCTTTTACTTTTTCCCTAAGCAAGATGCTGGCTGGCTGAGCACATCCTGCATCAGAAACCTGGGCTGAGGAGCTACTCCTGGAAAAGTCTGTTTTTAGCCTTATCATTAGCATACAAATATTCCTTAATTGCCTGGTCATAAGAGATTACCTCAGACCATAAATCACCTCAGCTTCCTATTAATTTGGGTTCCTTTCTCTAGTTGCATAAAATTAACATCCATGATCCAGTAGAAAGCTGGGAATTTTAAACCACTTTTATCAATTATTATTAGTGTATTTTAATGCAATTGACAAGCCATTACATTATTATGTTTACAATTCTAAGCTGTAAAAAACTGCTTTCAGGAGCAGTCACTTTAAATAAGGTGCAAATTGGATACCACTAATGGCCTTGCATTTCATTTCAGTCTGGCTCCTGTATAAAATTGAGGTTTCAGTCCTGAAGGTAATAAAGGTAATAATATTGACTTAATTTCCAATATGGGAGCAGTGCTGTGGATTTCACAGGCTGGATGCTCCCATCCTCAGGTAAAGAACCCAGACCTCAGTAACTGAACCTCCATGGTGCATGAGCACTTAGTCCTTTACCCACATAATGGCAAATAGCCCTATGCCATGAATCCAAAGGTAAGATTTAAAAAAAAACCTAATACAAGTCTGAAAACAACCATAGTTCATTAATGGGTTTATTGTTCTTTTTATTAGTGAACATTAATCAACAGCATGCTGTCCTAGTCCTAACATTTGCACTTGTGCCTGTAGCAATGTTAGTGGTTTGTCTTTCAGGGAACTCGAATACAGCAAGAATGGGTGTTTTGTACCTAAATTTGGAAGACAGAATGCAAGGGAACACAATGTTTTACAAGTTAACAGTTCATTTAGTCTGGGAATTTCAATAATTCCTCTGATTAGCACGCTAATGAGGTAGAGGGAAAAGCAAGGTTCAGAGTTAAAAATGTGATGCAGCAGATTCAAGGTGATGACAAAGACATTATTTTCAGGAAAACAAGGATTCAAGGTATGCTTTCAGCAAGCAAGATGTTTAATTACTCAAAATACTTTTTCATTTCTAGCAGCCTCTGCTCCATGCATCATTGTCTGACTTTTTAATGAGGGAAAATCAAGCAATGAGTTTATTTCTCAAAACTAATGAAGATTTTACTTGAGCTATGATATCTAAATTATATTAAAAACACGAAGAAATAGTAGATTCTTTTTAATATTATGTACTATTGATGTTTCCAGCAAAAACCTAAAATATAAAACAATTTGCTTTCAGACAGTCACTAAAAGCAAGCTGCCTAGTTTTCAGCTGGTACAAATCTGTGCTGCTCCACTGCTGTCCATGAAGCTACACTGTTTTACACCAGGATCTGGCCCAGAACCTTTATCCCTGAGTAATTAATGAGGACAGAAGTGATTGGAAAACCAGGCTCTAACCAATTTGATGGAGGAAGAATACCAAAAGGTGCAAAAGGGTATACAACATGTCTCACCTGGCCCCAATCTCCTGCTTTCCACTTCGGACATCTGCCCCCTCTGCATTTCTTTTGCACGTTGGGCTTAGCAAGGTGTTTACAATTCTCTTCTTCTACATGCCTGCCTTCCTTTGAGAAACAGTACACACTGCGGTGCTTTTGGCCCCTTCCACAGGAGACAGAACACTGTAAATATAAAGTAACAACAGATCAGCTTTCACACTCATACAGGGGCCACGGCTACCCAGGGCATTTTCTTTTAGCTGGACCAAAATGCACCTCCCCAGGTCCCTGGCAAGCTACACAAAGCTTGAGGCAAGTGGAGATGTTTAATATCGCATGATATTCTTGGTCAAAGCTCCAAAAAATGCCAGTATCAAAATAGAGGAAACAGCTGACATTCAGCAGGGATAACAGGCTGGATTCCTGGCATTGCTCCAGTCCTTTCAAAGGAGCAGAGTCATCTTACAGGGATCAAGGCAGGAGCCCTCAGTATCTACTTAGAAGAACTTAAAAGGAACCATTTCCATTTACCTTGGTACAAAGGGATGTCAAATATTGGTAAATCAGGAGGGTAAAGTGTGCTCTGCACCTTCACAGAGGGAAATAACTGCACAAAGGACAAGGCAGAAAAGTGCAGCATTTCCTTGTCCTTGGTACAAAAGCTTGTGTTTGTTTTATCAGTGTAGTCTGACTTTTCTTTTTTCTTTCACTAAACAGACTGAAACCAGGACATGTTCATCCTTAAGATTTATGCATTTTGAAAACAACTCAGAAGGTGGCAAGAAGGCAAAGCCTGGAGAATCAAAGCAAAAAGCAAACCAGCAGGTATGTTAGCTGCAAGCTTTGTAGTGAAGCAACTAATTTCAACCTCCCTCTGCAGGTTCACTGAACTTTTTCAAATGTGACCACTTCTGGCATGCAAACCCCAAGCAACTTCACTTTGATTTCAGATTAGTCTCCTCCAAAGATTTAGGAATCAAAGGGGCCTGGAATCACGACATGAATTTAATATGACAGTTTCATGTAGAACAAGCCTCTTACTCAGCATGATGCACCCAGAGACTCAGCTTCCATTTCTTCATTACATGCTACGTCATAAGCATACTGGTTTGATCCTTGAGGGCAAACACACTGTTTTAACCATCTCTCCATATAAAATGTTCTGCTTTCTTTTCAGAATGGAGGAAACATGCAGAAATGAGCCTTCGACCTTCATTTTGGAGTCACTCCATCAGTATATTTCCTAAGAAATCTATTACAGCTCAAGCTCTTCCCAGCCTATAAATACATTTGAAACCTAAAAAATTTATATATGTATAGCTGCTCTGGAAGATCCACTAGAATAGAAATTGGCATATACATTGACACCTGTGAATATTTTATATTACAGCCCTACTTACAGCTCATTCAGCCCACTTAGAACCAGCGAGAGAGCAGTTTCTAAATGGAAAAGTTCAGACCAATATGGAGAGAAATGGATGTAGCTCCTAAAACCAGACAGTGATACTTAGAAGCTTGTATAACCAATTCCCTGAGAAAGGTTGTTTTCCTTCTGCAAGAGTGTTACAGATTGACAAAAGATCACTGTTGATAAACAGGTTTAAGAGCTGTTAATGATGCTCCTCTGAGAGGCTGAGCAGGGATAGCTGCCTCTGAGTTTTTCCTGAACCCACATCCAATTCGAAGATAGGCAAAAAAACCCAACAAGCAACATCCAACCTTGCACTGAAAAAAAGAAGAAATGCTGTCTCTTGCAATTAAATGAGTTACCCAGATCCATATACTCCACTTTCTTTCTTTAGCATCAACAGAAGAAAGATCAAGCTAATATTACTCTATTTTTATAAGCCTTCAAATTTCATCATAAGTTAATTTTTTCATTCTCTCTACTTCTTTCCCCAGGCAACGAAAGTCAGCAGCAAGACAGAAATGTCACATCCTAGAAAACCCAGTTCTAAACTTATAATATTTTTATTCATTTACTGTCTTTGGACTCAATACCAACACTGATGCTTAAACAAAAAAATCAAGTGCTCCTTGGTAAACAGTCTTCATGCAGGTTATGCCACTTTAAAGAGTAAATTTACAGCACTAATCAGGACTCTCTCATGTCCCACATCCTGAGCTGCTACAGCCCAGAGCATCCCTAATTTAAAAAATACATGGGATCCCACTACTTATCCTAAAGACTAAGCACACTGTACAACAGTGCAAGCACCTTTCTGGGGACCTGAAGCTGGTTGATAAATACTTGATCTCACAAACAATTTGGTACTAGTTATTTCCAAAATTATTACTCCCCTTCTACAAAATGCTTAACTTTGGCATGGAGTCTGATTCTGACATTTATTTTGTGATCCCATGATCAAACAAAGTCTGCGTGCAAATGCCGGTGCACTCCGAGGTTGAGGCATAATTTGCTTAATTTTGTTAATACTTAAATGTAATTCCCAAGATGCTGGAATTAATCATTTCTATGTCTGCCTTTAATATAAATCAACTTTAGGCAGCTGTGCATTTTCAGATCTAAACCACCCGTTTGCTTTCATGCACATTTGAGTTATGATCTCATTTGCACTGACAGAAAAGAAAGGTTGAATAATCTAATTTAACCAAGTATCAGAGACTGAAAATTCCTTTGCAAAGAGTCTACTTAATAACTGCCATCTAATTCATCTCAGGTATTCAACTTTTATCTGGCACATAGATTTTAAGCACATGTGAGCCACATGCAAAGTATAATTTAATAGCAGGCTGCACCTCAACACCATGTGAGTCTGGGAACTGCTGCACCCAACTACCACCATCAACTTCATCACTTATTTTGAACCCTGGAGAAACTTTGCATTTCATTAACAGGATTCTTCATGGCTGCAAATGCTGCCTGCTTATGGTACCTACCAATAACAGTACCACAATGAGGTAAGCTTTGACCTTGCCTTCCTCAAAACATTTGGCAAAATCATTCTCTTCACATTTCTCTTTCTCTTGACTTCTTTCCTACACCCCCCATAGAAAATGCTTCCAAGCACTGGGGGCAGATGGTGGCTCTCACCTTATCCAAGGCTCTCTGAATCAACAGAAAAGCCTCTACTTGTTTTAAGCACCTCTGAGCCAGCCCTAAAGGTGTAGCCAGTTATTGTATGGAATTTTTTCACTAGCCAGCTTCCTAGAGTCAAGGATCACTTGCACTTGGGCATGCCTGTGGTCAACCTGCCTCTGCTTCCAGTTAAGTGTGGGAAAATGTTGCTCTGAGAGGCTGTTTACAGCCTGTGATTGAGGCACAACAGCAAATAGCACCCCTGGATGAACCTGGGAGGACAGCCAGGCATGGAGGAGGGTGTGAAAACAATAAATTATGACTTTTCTGTAAGAAAACCACCAAAAACTTTGCAGCACATTTAATAATAGAGAAGCAGTATTTTGAAAAATCAGCTATAGCCATCACTCTAGCAAACCTTCCCCTTGTTATTATCTTTATTATCTCCTACACCCACCACAGTTGCACCTGGCATTCTACATGGAGAACAAAAACAAAAGAACTTTCCTAAGACCATTAGGATCAAAGCACTTAGCACAGATTTAAGGGCTTTATGTTTATTGCATGATTAGTGTTGTTAACATGCCAAGAACTGGAGATTGGCATGCTGCTGATATTTTCAAATAAATATACTGCCTAGTTTAAATAAATGCAAGGAAAAAAGTTTAAATAAATACAGCAGAAATATTTCCATATTAACTGTTTCCATAAAGGTCAGAACATGATGCTATACATCTCCTGCAATGCCTTGGTCTACTCTGCTTATGTTTTTGTTTCCACAAAATAATTGTTTTCTGTTTCAGAGTTTAGGAGATGATAATTTTGTTTTACCAAGTGTGTGCAAACTGCTTTGAAATAACCCCTTCTGATTTCCTGATCTGATTGTTTGGAAGATGAGGGTACATCTTGTTCATTAAGACCTCCCTAAAGCAGAAAGGCTGCTTCTTGATGCACAGGGCTGGCAGTAGGAAAAGAAACAGAATATGTTCAAAATGTCTTCAAAATTTGTACAAAATTTCTGATGAATTTCTGGGAGTGGGGTCAGTCCAGCACCAAGAGAACTCAAGAGCCCTGGGCACAAATGAACAAATCTTGGCAAGAAGAAAAAGGCACCTCAGAGTGGTCAAGAAGAAATGGAATGACTGCTCCTTGTAAACTTTGTGCATTGGAGGGGCAGTTCCACAAAGGGCAGGAGGGCATATCCCAAGCAAGAACCTGGGAACACTCTCCCCCAGAAGTGAAAAGTCCCAGAAAATGCTGCCAGACCACTTCTCAGACCCACTGTGCATCAGCCAGCGATTTGGGAGGTATTTAAGACAATGAATGCAAGCTGTGGTGATCACCAAATGAATTCCCAAAGATAGGTATGCTCTGATAGCTCAGCAAAGGGAGGGCTGGGAAGGATTAGACTAAAAATGGCTTTATCAGATTCTGCCAGGAGCAACTTTTTGGAGGAAATTAAAATCAATCCTTGTAGATTTAGACTTCCCCACATTAAGGATTTTATGGAAAGTCAGCAGCTGTAAGTAAGCCCTGCTTCATCCTTTTCAACAATCTGAGACAAAATGTGTTGGATGAAATAAAGCAGAAAAGCAACAGAGCCCTCCAATGCTTTACACCCACTTTCCAAGAGGGCTGTATTCCTGGATGCCAGCAAACTTTTCCAACTACAAGCAAACCAAACAATGTACCCTCATAGGTGCCTTTCAGCAGACTATTAGCCTGTATCACCTTTTTTACTACTACTAACACTGCTGCTGTCAAATACTGAAACCATATCTCAGTGACTTCTGTACCTCTGAAGCATCTTGAGCAGAAAGGACATCAACAGACACATCACCAAGGAAAGCCTGGATCCTTCCTCACCAGCTGAACCTTTACCAGGAATATTAAAATGCTGGAACCTTCATATGCTGTCCAGCAACAGGGGCTCTGTGGCATTCAAACCAAATTAGCTTCACAACAGCAAGACATTTCAGCAGGTAAATCCCTTGACTTCAATGAGACAAGCTGAAAGCAAAGCTGCAGCACTTTAGATGTTTAGGAAATATTGACTGCTGCTCTGAAGCCCTGTTTCTCCCACTGATGTGTTTTAGCATGGTCTTGTGTCCATCTGCATTGGCATGGTGAGAAATCCATAAAATTGTGTGGGGATCCATGCAGGGCAGGACTCACCCAGCTTGGTCTTCCTTTCCTTAAAAACTAAGGAGCCATGCCTTAAGGCACATGGATGCTGAGTGTGTATGGTCATGGTGATTTTAGCTGGTGCATGGCCAGAAAATACATGTGATTCTTGTATATTTAAAAGGGAAGAGGGGTCTCTACATTCAAGGGAGGGCAAATGGACCAGAGACCTGAACAAAACACACCAAAACACTGCACTGCAGTTTCGAAAAAGGCTTTAGAAATGTTTAATCCAAACTGACTCCTCCGAGAAAAGGGTGATTGAAAAACAAGGCACGAACCTTAGGGATTTTGGAATGTATAGTCTGAATGTGTTTGTGAGCATTGTCCAGAGCCCCTGTGGAAGTGTTCTGAGGAGCCCTCTGAGAGCTGGAGGACAGCCCCTAGTCTGAACAAGAGCAGGCTTTGCTCCAAGGAGCCCTCATTGCCCCAGGCATGGGCAAGAGGGAACTTCAATGCTGGCCTGCCCTCTCTGCAGTGCCCACAGGCTCTCCACCCTCCAGAAGTTCGGGTCTTGGCTTGGAGCAGAGGCACAGAGCTTCCCAAGTCATTATTGCAACAGGGAGAAATGAAACAATCCACTACATCTTCACCTCCCCACCACCAAACCCAGCTGCAGGGACTGGTGAGTGGCCTCAGATTAACAGGTTAAAAAATAGAAAAAAAAGAGGAAAATTTCTCAGAGAAAAGGGTCCAATTTGATGTGCTGCTGCAGGAGAAGAAAGAGCTGGTTTGTCTGGTGCCTACTGCTCCAGTACAAATTGCCCAGAGGTAAGGATGCTCTTGTGCTCTTTAACTCCTGCATGATTTAGGGCCTGAGTGCCAAAGTCAATACAATAATTTCCTCAAGCTGGGAAACCTCACAAGATATATGGGAAGGAAGAGGTAACTGCAGCAGGAGAAGCCATGCATCTCCTCTTCTGCAGCATCCAGCCAGTAAGCAGCACCTTTTCTCCCCCTCTTTTCCCTGCCCTGTTATTACACCACAAAAGACTTCACCAGGCACAGAAATTAGCAGGGATGTGAGCACACAAGGCTCTCCTAGAAGCTGTGTCCCTGCCCCACTCTATTTACCTTGAACAACAAACAAACAAAGGCCCCACAGAGCCACTGCTCTACGGTTTAGGTCTCTCCAGGGAGGGAGGCATTAGATGGCATTTCCTCAAATTAGGAGGAGTTGTGTGAGCTACCAAAGGACACCAATACAGTGGGATGTGGAAGGTACTGATGAAGCCTATTTTCCATGCTGTGGCACTTTTAGGAGAGTACCAATTGAAGCAGCAAGGTGCCTCAGCTAACTGACACTTTATATTTTTAGTGAACAGTGGTACTAGAATGCCATTTTGATATTCTGTTCCAGAATAGGATTTCTCTGTGTTGGATGGAGTAAAACAAAAAGGAAAGAGCTCTCCAAGAAATTTCACAGGTGTGCATCACACTGGGGGGTTGTAAGAACACTAGGCTGCTGCATGCTCCCCCATTTTATAAAGAAGAATCTTGGCTTAATGCACTAGGGATAAATATTGTCAACCTGAACACGGTCTTGGTCTTGGGCATCAGACAGATTTTCATCCATACTGCTGCCTCACACATCTCCCCTGTGAGCTAGTAAAATTAAAATATGAATAGAGCTTTAAGTGCCTTTGGAATAGGTCTGGCTACACCTTTTTTTCTTAATAAATGCACAAATCAGTCACTGGGAAAGTTATAAGCATAGTAAATCTCTTTGTGCTTAGTGTCCCTCGTTGTTATACATCCTTGTTTCTAAATCCCTAGGAACTGAGCAACAGCAATGATTGCAGTGTGGAGTATACAGTGTGACTGGAAAATGGGCAAAACCCAGCTCAGGGATCTGCCTGGAGATGCTGCATTTCACAGTTCATCCCTGAAAGTGTGTTACTGCTTCAATGGGTCCCTTGCAGTCTAATGCATTCCTGTACTCAGAGTCAGGGCTTTGGGAGACAAATATTCCCAGCAATTGCCCTTTTATTTATTGCTTTATTTCTCCTGTGTGGGCATGTGCAGATCTGCAGATCTGCAGTCAGGGATGGGCCACCCATAACAAAAGGACTGAAGCCAGTCATCACTGAACAGCAGCCTCACCACTTCTGCTTTGAGTTTAGGCCTAGAAAATGACCATTTCATTGAGAAAAAGTATAAGAGAGGAGGTGTAAAAAGGCAACCACAGAGGCCTGCTAACTGCAGCCAAACAGCCACTGCATTATGGGAGGAAAAAGACTGCTCTGAGTGGGAAAGTGCACTGAGGAACTTGGGGAGAAGATATACTGTCTGGGGGCAAAGGAACAAGAAGATTTTAAAGATACCTGAAAATAACCTTTGTAAGTCTAACCACGGTTCAGTTCCTGTCTATCCTGGCTGTGGCAACAGGAAAGGTCAGCAGAATGAGATTCTCTGCAGCTCCTTTCCCTGGCACCTCCCCTGCATTTGGTCACTGGATTAGGGAGGGCAGAAGGGACATTGCTGACCAGTCCTTTTACTTCTCCATCAAACTAAAAGGTCATGAGGGGTGTAAAGACCAACGGAGGCCAGCAACAGGGAGAGTGGATTGCAACAGCTGAGCTTTAAGTTTCAGGAAATCAGTCCTGTAAGGAGCTGATCCAGGCAGGAATCAGTAAGGTGCTGGCTCAGTGTTGAGCACACAGTGCCCCAGGGTGGTCCCTCACCTGCAGGGTGTAGCTGATGGGCTCCCGTGGTTGTTTTCCTGCTAATGGAGCATCAACACCAGCAAAGAGGAGACAGAGAACTGATAACAAAAGTATACCTATATAGTTGTTCTTTAAGTAGAAACAGAAGGAGCAATGAAAGATGGTGATAATAGGCAAGGATAAAAAAAAAGGAAAACAAAACGTTGAGATTTTAGGGTAAAAAGAGATGAAAAAAATGATCTTCCTCTACTGGGCAGCTGGGTGCCAATGGCTTTGCCCACCTGTGATTGCCTTGGAGCCATCAGCTGTGGGCACTGAGGTGAGGAGAGAGATGCATGAGCATCCATCGCCACTGCCTCAGAGGAGTAACAGGCTGAAGCTCCTCAAACAAAACCCCAACAGCAGTTCAGCAATGCTGCTGTCGCAGCAAATTCATTTTCTGCAGAGGAGAAGAAGGGAACAGCAGCATTATATATACTTACAACCAAATCTGTCCCTGGTTATCACTTCTGCCTTAGCAAGACCTGACATCCTGCCTGCTATGAACATTATCAGAACAACGACACAGAGAATATTGCTGTTGAGCAGCCTATTTTCAGCCAGCTGCATGGGGAAGGCATTTTGCAAACAACATGTTGGGGGTTTGACAGAATTAAATACAAATAACCCAAAGTTTCCACTGACAGCAACTTTAAGATTAAAATTCTGGAGCGCCAGCTGCCTGACACAGATGTTGGCCAGGCACTTCTGCCACTTCCCACCCAGTTCAGAGCCCCTTTGATGCTCTATCCCTGTGTGCAGCCAAAGAGCCCTGGAAAGCCATCAATGCCACCAGTTTCCTGCCAAGGGAAACCAATGCTATCCTAGCCCAAACCTGAACTCACATCCACAATAACAGAGTTTGGAACTTGGCCAGTTAATGTTCTAATTACTTGACACTAAGCTCCTGATTCTTCATTAGAGCAAAAGGCCCTCAAAGACTCTGATACCAGCACCTCTGCCTACTGGATAGAGAGCTGGGAAGCACTGAGAGCTACACAACCACTGCACCACCAGCTTGAACTTCAGATACCCAAGACTGACAAGTACTTGACAAGACAGACTACTTTAAAAATTGTAATACTTTTTTGGAAAAAAACAAACAAACTCCAAGTAAATCTAAACCTCACCCACCCATATTCCAGATTTCCAAGTCAAATGAACACTGCCCTATGCAGTGAAGCCCAAATGACTCACCCAACTGAACCAGGGTGCTGTGAGATAGAATTGTTTCACCTTATCTGTGACCATTTCCTAACTCGGAAAGAACGAGAAGCCCACAACAAGTTAATGCAGCATTATTCATAAATTGTATCAGGATACAGTTGGACATTAAGGCAAACTCAAAATATCACAGATTATTGTACAGAGCAAACCTGCTCCAAACAGGTGCTTTAAGGGAGGCTATGCATATATTTTATATATGTGGTGTATATATATTGGTATATTTATTAAAACCAAACCTCAGGTTTTAAGTGAAGCAATGGGTAATTCTCGTTGTGAACATCTCCTTCATTCTGGAGAACACGGCAAGATTTCCTCTCGGGATTCGAGAGTGTGTATGGAGATCTGCATTCATACTATAAAGCATTCCAAGGAGAAAAAAACACTCTCTGTATTCTGGTGACAGTCAGTGCATGTTTTCTAAAGCATAGTTTTTAATAAGAAAGTCAGGTCTATCACATGGTGTACAATTCTGCAATGGGTAAATACATGTTCTTAAATAAGCAGGGGAATAAAAGTGTCACCTTCTCTTAGTCCTCTTTGAACATACATTATAATGACAAGACATCTCACCAGTCTCTAGTTGTAAAATTATCATTTACACATACAATCTGTTTATCCATTTAATTATCTCTTCCAAACCTGGATTTAACCAGGCAGATAAAGATCACTTGTTTACTGTATAAAATCCCAGTGGAATTTTGCCCGAGGACTGTGAGTTGGATGCTTCAGACTCTCTCTGCTTTAATTTGTATGTATTTTATAGTACTAATTTCACTGAAACTTGAGTAATGCTAAACCAGTCAGATGATTGCAAGAAATTAGTTACCCAAACTTTGTAATTCATATACTCTTAACTGTGTTTAATCATCGAGAATGACAATTTCTGTTGGAGAACAAAGCAAGTAAAAGAAAAGCCAGATAAAAAATGGAACATTGCAGAACCGTTTCAGAAAATTTAGCAAAAGTTACCAAAACTAAGTATATGCTCTGAATTTAGCAAAAGACTCAAGAAATCATTATACAAATTCATTTATGATCACATTCTACTTGTCTTTAATTTTCACTGTTCAACATTAACATTAAACATTGTAAATGTAGGCAATATTTATATAAAATTAAATAACAGTATTGGAAAAATAAATACATTTTTACAAAAATACAGAAATCCACACTGCTGAAAAGTTTCAGCTAATACCATACTCTTGTTTCAAAAGTGACCAAAAAAATATGGTAGTGACACTCCATCCCAAGAGATGAAGTATGAAGCTACAGAATGATGTTTGCAGATGACAGAGCTAAAGCAAATCCAGGTGATACCACACTAAAGGAGAAAAATTTGGCCATTACCACCTACAGTAGTAGCACGAGGTAGACATACACGTGGAGTGTTCTGCTGGAGGGACACGAAGCCCTGGGGACCCCATAGATACTTCTCAGTCTTCAAACAGCTCTGGGTCCCCTATGTCAGAGCCCAAGGACACCTCGGTAAATGAGACTGAAAAATCAAATCAGTTCCTGGCAATGACAGGGGCTCAGCCCTGCAGCCCCTTCCCCAGGGGCTGTGATCCTGCACCAGCTGGGAGGAGACACTGCAGGCAGGAACAGGGTGTCCCTGCCCTCCAGCTGTCCTGCCAGATGTCCCACCTGCTCCCAGGAGAGCAGGGACAACCCACTGAGACTAATACAACAGAGTGGAGCCAAGGGAGCTTTTCCTGGGTGAAAACAATCTGACTAGAGGACTGCACCCTGTGTTTCCAACACTGAGAAGCAGATGCAGCCCTGGAGCCTGCTCCTGAACAGCCACAAAAAGGCTGAGTGACACCAGAATGAAACATAACTCTGTCCACACCTTTGGCTCTTGCAAATGGTCCAGCACAGGTAAACCAAGGTTGGCAGCACCTCCCAGCTGGCAAATCCTGCGGGGCAGCCAGCACACGCATCGCTACCTCTGCTTACCTCACCTCGCTCGTCCTTAACACCAGCCAGGTTGATGGACAAGGGGTACATTAGCACCTCAAATGAAATATTTCATAGCACTGTCTCTTGGACTGGTGAAGCACCGGATACACACCAGTTCAGCAGTTTTATGGCTATTGCAGAACTCACTGAGGTATGATAAAAATATTGAAGAGTGTTATTGAAGGCATCCATGTTACTGAAAGCACCCACAGAAGGAGAGCAGGTTTTGGCAAGATGACTTTCCAAACTATGACAATTAATGAAGTCCAATACATTAAAAAAGGTCTCTGTTTTCTTTTCCTATAAAGTGCTTTTGAATCAGATTTTTTTTAAAAAAGTCCTCAAATGCTTTTATAACAAAAAACACAATAAAGGCTGACATCTGTTTGAAGGCCACTCCAAAATGGACAGGTCCGTGGTTTTCCAGGGCTCCAGAAGCACCTCAGGTGGCACTTGCTTTGGTGCAGGGTCAGAGCAGAGGTTGCTGCTCTGGGCAGGGAGAATTGCAAAGGTGTGGCACCCAAAATAGCACCCCAACCCTGTGGTTCAGGGCTGCTCTGCCCTCACAAGAGCATCTCTGTAGCAGACTCCTCCAGCAGCAAAGGAACAATGTAAGACACCTCTGCTCTAAATACTATTTTGTTATTGGGAAACTCACAGGGTTTTAAGCCTTTGAGCACCTTGCTGATCATTTGCTGGCATAGTGATAGAGCAGCAGCTGGAGATCAAGCTAGACAATCACTCACCAGAACCAGAGAGAAGCACAAGAATAGCTTACAGGTGCCTTTACAGTCTTATTATGTACACAGGAACAGAAATAGAGCACAGGTGTGAAGGCACACATGTTTCTATGTAGTGGGCAGGTAGGGACATGCACACACATCTATCACACTTACACATGCCTGGGAATTGATGCCATTTAGCACATTCCCCCCATTTATCTTGCTTTGGTAGAGAACACGAGACTGCTAAACCAGTAGGTGCCCACTGCAGCATTACCATTAAAGAGCAGAACAATTTAACTTCAATGGAAATGTACTGCTTAAATTCCAGGTTTAAATCCATATGCAAAAACTTAGTCAGAACCAAGATTCATAATGCACAGCACTTGCACAGTGTAACAAAATGGACAAAGGTGGCTACTTAGCAGAAAGTGCCTTTTAAATTAAAGGACTCGAGCTCCCCTAATGTAAGCCCTTCCTGAACAGGTGTTATTCTGAATGTATTGTAAATAATCCTCTGTAAGTGCAGTCTTAAGATATGAAGCATTAGCACCTTGGTTTGAAGCAAATTAAATGTTGTTAGGGGATATCTACAAAACGGTTCACAAAGAGAAAGAGTTTATGGTCGTACCGAGCTCCAAGGACCAGCACTCCAGGCAGCATCTCTAGGACAGTCATGCACATTGCACTGCTCTCTGTCTGGTGGCTTGTCAAGGATTTCACAGCTCAGATCTGTAAACCTTTCTCCATTAGGGCGCTGGCACACCACCAGCCGTGTCCTTGTCCCTGCTCCACATGGCTTCGTGCACTGCAAGTCAGCAGAGGACAGAGCAATCACCATTGGGACAGCAAAAATACTGCTCACTTGCTGCCCAAAGCACTGGCACCTCAAAAAAAACAGTGGTAGTTTTTGTTCCCAACTAACTCACTCCAGCCAACTCTTCCTCATGAGCCTCAAATGGACCTTCAGCTTCTCTCCCCCTAAAGCTGTTCATGCTGCTCCACCATGATATTGCCCGACTCAGTGTGATAGTGGAGGTTTACATCTGCAGTCGCTCATCTCAGATTAATTTTCAAAAGGGAGCAGTGCTTTTATAAAAAAAAAATAAAAAAGGCCTTCAGTTAAATAGGCCTCTTTTAAAAAAAAGACTTCATTTTTGTAAAACTTACTTTGCCTGGGAAGAAAGTTTTCCCATGACAAATGGAAACGAAAACACCACCCAGCAATTGCTCGGGTTCACTCATTTGTCAGAGGCTGCCCTTCAAGTTCCAATCTTTCTAATAAATGTCACCACAATCCCCCTCTCTTCTCCCATTTTTCAGCCACCTGCTAATGAAAGTCTTGCCCTGGGCAGGGATCCCAGATGGATGGTGCACTCACCTCTCCCCAGTTGCCATAGGCCCACTGAGGGCAGGGGCCAGATTCGCAGGATCTCTGCTCCATGGGTTTGCTTTTCTCATCGCAGTTATTTGCAGTGTATCCATTTTCATCCTGGCACACCACGACCCGCCGCTGGAACCCCCCTGCACACGTGCTAGAGCACTGCAAGACACAATTGCCCACGGCTTCAGTGACTCCAGGAATAAGTTTGCATTCCCAGCTCCTTCCCAGTGCCTTGCGGTGGGAATGCACCGCTAGAATGTTAATACAGCTAACGAGCATTATTAAACTTCAAACCCAGCTATTGCTAATAGCAGTGCAATGACTTAGGTGCTGACTAAGTAAAGAAAGTAAATGCCAGCCTAGTTTTAAGCAGGTGAGTAATCCCTGGTGCAGTGTTTGACATCCCATTTGTGCTTAATTCCCTTTAGAGACTTCCATGATGAAGCATTGCATACTGTCTGCATTGAGAGGAGCAGGCATCGAGGCTCTGCTGTGCTTTGGCAACAACTCTGCACAGCTGTAAATGTCCCAGGAGACAGCCAAGAAACAGAGGCCAGCCTTTGCCTCATGGAAAATGATGCTGTCAGCTTTCTGCCAAGACTACCTTGGAGACACCAGGTACGAGAGGCTGACAAGTGATGCCTGAGCCCTTCTGCAACACTTGCTCGTGCGAGCAGAGAGCAGACAGCGGGGATAAAGGTCCTTCTCTCTTTTCCCTTTGTGCTGACTTTAAGAAAAGACTGGATTAGCTTGGGAAAGAAACAAAACCCAACAAAACACAAGAATAAGAGAATCAGGACACTTACAGCACCCCAGGGGCCAATCCTCCACTGATTGCCTCCTGGCATATGTGCACGGTTTCGGTTCGGGCCGCCCCCAGGGTGCGGTTTGAGGCGATGATCCGGATAGAGGAAAGGGGGGATGGGCCTGCCGTAGTCATGGCTGTTTGGATGACAAGGAGACATGGAGCAGTCTTGCTCGGTGGCAGGGAGGTCGTCTGGGTCACACTCGCTCCTATCCACCAGCTGGTCACTGTAATTGATGCAGATCACTTGTCGCGTTGCCTTACCTTGGCCACAAGTCACCGAGCACTGCGTTACAGGGGGAAAAGGAGACACAGTCACATTTCCAGTTTTGAAAACCAGCTCTTGCTGTTAATGAACAGCAGAAAACCCAAATAATCTCATTTATAAAAGGGCAAGTGAGACAGATTAATGAAGCACATTTCCAGCAGTGAGGTCTCTTGCAAGAGACAGTGTGATGCTTACAGAGCTCCACTCCAAGGCTTTCCACTGCCCACAGGGTGTCACGGTGCACATTTCTGTGGCTGATGGCTTTGGAAGGTGGAAACAAGCTGACTCATCGGCCACGGAGCCCTGGTCATCCCGGCAGCTGACGTATCTCATCCGGGTTCCCTTCCCACACGTTGCGGAGCACTAGGGAAGAGCAAAGAGCATTCCACTAGGAAGTTGCCTGACATACATTGCAAGGACTTTGGAATGAAAAGTTGGGCATATGCACTTAAAAATATCACATTGTCTACTGTAAAATAACCCAGAAAGTATTATGATGTGTGCTTACCGGTGTCCAGGATCCGAATCTCCACTGTGTCCTGTGAGTGCCTGATATAGTTCTCTTGGCTTCGGGACTATTTGGATGGGAAGGACATACAGCTACTTCACAGTCCTGTACAGGAAATACATGGGGAAAAGCAGGAAATAAAGAATTTGCAGACATTTGGATTAAACCACCTCCTCTCCAGCATCTTGAACCTCTGACCTGCACGTGCTGTGCAGGCAGGCTTCCTCCCTGTACCCTCTTAGTGAATCAGCAAAACTTGGTATCAATATCCTGGGCCCTTCACATGCAGTACCCTGTGTGGACTTTTGACTTACTAGGAACTCTACAATAGGGATCCCCATAACCATGTGCCATCCCCGTGCATTAAAACCAGATGTTTTTGAGGCAAAAGATGAAAGTTCATTAAGGGTTCTGGCATGAACACACATCTGCAAAACAGCAACTTTATCTCCCTTCAAAGCTCCCTTCCTTCAGTGCGAGACCTGCAGCCCACACAATAAAGGTTATGCTGCTGATTGCAGCCCTTTGATTCCCTGCAGCCCACCAGAGCACCAATATCCCTGTGCTGATCTCCACCACACACCAAGCAGTGTGAGGTTTTGGGGACAGACATGTCATTCTGCTCAGACTTCATACGGTGCCTCACAGGAGGGCTCCGGTCCTGCCCGGACCTCCGGGGAGGTCTGGTGCCAGAAACTATGAACATCCACGACTTTACTCCATTGAGTAGTCCTTGCCAAAAAGGAAATTAATAGTGATTGCCCCTATGAGGGGGAGAGCAGCTTCTGACAAATGGCAAACCCGATTTCCATTCTGCTGTGATTTCACTTACGCTGGAGGCATGCATGCCAAATGATGGCTGATGACAGGTGGGTTTGTTACCCCTTGACTGTAGTGCAACTGGTCTCCATACATGGGAAAAACAGCTCTTTCCAAAATGCTGTGGCCTTAGTTAAACTCTGTGAGTTCATGAAAGACTGAAGCTGCACAGGGCATGAGCACTACAACTCTCCTAGATGACAGATAGATGGTAATGTCCTGTTTTATTCAGCTCCTGCAGACATATCCTCTGCTTGAAATGGGAATTTACATGTTTTCTTCCAAGTACACAGCATGGAAAGCCTCTTTAGCAAATTTGCAAAGGGTGTGCAACATTTCTTAATTTATCTGGCTGGGAAGGAGGTGTCTGGAACTATAGCTATCACAAACATTACATTGTCACATCCAGCAGACAAGAAATTACAGCCTCTCACCCTTATTCGTGGTAAGGGGCAATAGCAACAGTCCTGCTGCCACATAAGCCCAGACTGCAGCCAGGCATTCTCGACTCCATGCAAGCCAAAGGATGTGTCTGCTGTGTCAGGACCTGAACCTCTGGCCAGTAAATACTCTCTCAACCTTGTGGTCTTGTGTTGTTATCCCACATTCATCCACTGCAGCTTCTTTAACTCATGAGCTCTTAAGAGTCCAGTTTTAGTGCTGCATCTGAACACACCCTCACATCTCACTGTATGACTGGAGCTCCATGGATATAAACCATAAGCAAAGGTTCACCCACAAAGTCCTGATACCCTCAGAGGTTGTCTGTTGCCTTTCTGGTAATCTGGTGCTTCAGAGTGTAAGGTGAACCACATGGAGAGGATCTGGATGGGAACTCCCTGAACAGAGTTTATCTGTCCCGTTTTTACCAAAGCAGGGTGCTGCATCTTTCCAACAACCATGAGCAGCCCAAGGTACTGCTCTGCAGGGCTGGCATTCAGGGCAAGGCTTTGCTGCAGCAAGATGTCCCCTGAACCTGTAGCCTGGATGCCTCTATCTATATGTACTTTGGGAAAAAATGGAGACAAGACAGCAGGATTTACCTGGGTATCTGTAGGCCTGGTTGCAGCATTACACTCATTATCATCCACCACTGACACGTAGGTGCCCACAACACACTTCACTGCTCTCAACTGGTAGCCTTGGCCACAAGTCACAGTGCACTGGGAGAAGACAGATGGGAGAAAAGAACACTAGGTCTGAGTAGGTGCTTTGGTTAGAAGTATTAATCAGCCCAGCCTCTGTTAAGGCATGTAGCAAGAACAGCAAAAATAAAAGACAGTTTCCCCTCTGGTTTCTCTCCACTTCATGCATTTCAGCTTTAAATTAGGTCAAAGTTTTAACTCGCTGCAGCCACCAGTGCCTTGCACGCTTCACTTGTTTCTCCAGGAAGGAAGGTGCAAGCCCTGAAATGATTTACTTTGCTGCACACATTAGAATCAGAGTCTGGTAGAACCTGCATGAGATCCTTCTTTAAAACTGGTTGTTCAGCCCCCATGGTAGCACGAGCAGCTAATGAATAATTTTACTGATGGGAAATATGTCTGACTGGGACAACTGGTCTGGGTTTGTTGCTGTTTTTTAAGTCAAGAGCTAACAGCTTTGTGAAAAAGCAGATGCCAGAACACTCTGGGAGGAATGAGAAACTTGTATTTTAACAGAAAAAAAATCTCCTCACTAACCCAGAAACTGGAAAACATTAAAGGCAACAAAAGTTATTCAACGTGAGCAGCATTTCTGTGAAAATTAGGCCACGTATTTATGTGCCTAAATATGGATTTAGGAGTGTAACCTTGGAAACCCCTTTTTTTGAAAATCACGGCCAATTTGGTATGACAGAGATTAAATTTAGCACAAAGGGCAGGTACTGTTATTGCTGCCTATCCGCTGAACCCAAGCAAACAGAGGGCTGCTTTGGTGTGCAAATCAATTAACACAGTTACGCTGCTGAATTTGGATGAAAGGGCAGCACCCAGCCCCAGCCACCCTCATCCAGGTCCCCCCAGCCAGGAGCCCTGTGGGGCTGTGTGGTACCTGGCCCCACGGCCCCACTTGCCACGAGGCACACTCCTGCTGCTGGCACATCTGCACCGACTCTGGCTTCGTCTTGGGGTCGCAGAACCTGTCGTTCAATCGATCTTCTCCAAACTGGCACCACGTCTGCCGGTGCTTGTGCCCTTTTCCACAGGTGACCAAGCACTGTGAGGAGAAAAGTGCAAGCTCAGGTGGTGCCAGGGATGCACTGACAGTTCAGCACCTGTCCTGGCAGTGGAAAATAAACCTGGAGACCTACTGCAACCACTGCTTAAAAAAATTTGGTGCTGAAGTTTAGCTAACATCAGCATGTTCCTGGAAGACAGGGGAGTGTCCTGTCAACAAGAAGATTGCTCTCAGGAGCTGGTCTAGCAGGGGCTAGAGCATGGACAGCACAGCTGGGCTAGAATCCTCCAGCGTGGGTGAAGTGAGACCACAAAGGCTCTTGACTTCCAGCAGCTGTGAGACATGGGGCAAAGGCACAGCACTTCCCTGTGGGGTTTTAGCCCTGCACAACAGGGTGCTTCTAAAAAACTTGTTCTGAGTGTGCATTTTAAGGGTCTTGGCTTCTGTAGGATGTGAGTGCCTCTTCCACTGCCCTGGCAAGGCTTGGACTGCCACCAGCTCAAATCAGAAGACAGGTTTGGTAGAGAACACTCCCTGTTCCCATTTAATTGCTTTCATTATGCCCTAAAAGAACATGACTCACAGAAACAAGAGAAATTTGGCCACAATAATGATGAGCACTCTTTGAAGACTGTTCTCTAGTACCCCCGGTCCTACTGCAGAGACAAGCCTATCAAGATAGTTTTGTTGCATTGCAAAAAACACCAGCAGCAGTGGAAGAGGTAATAAACAGCAGAGAGACTGAGCAAAACATCAGCAGGGTGCAATCCTGCCCTCCAGTGACAGCCAGAACTGCCAGGGCTCTTGAGGACAATCTCAAGGGAAAATGAGGACAGAAGGTATTTTTCTTCCCAAATGTACAGAAGAACTACGGAAAAGATGGGGAGAAATTACTGCAGGATCGGAGAGACATTAACCCCCCGGTGGCTTTGCAGGGAGGAAAGTGCCCACTTGGCAGGGGTAACAAGGCCAATGACCTTGCTGCCTGCCTGAAGCCTCCCTGCACACCTTGTGCAGGAGGCACAAACAAACCATGACAGACGAGCAGGGGTGGAGACACCTCTTTGCAGACACCAGTCCCTCAGAGGGGAGGAGCAGCCCACCCTGGTGACCAGCACCTACCTCAGACCAGTCGCCAGTTTTCCACTGTGGGCAGGAGAAGTCACTGCAGCGCTGCACCGTCAGCTTCTCCTGCTGGCTGCACTTGCTGTCGTCCAGGATGTCGTTGTAGGTGTTGACACACATGGCTCGCCGCCGCCGCGTGCCCCCGCCGCAGCTCTTGGAGCACTGCGAGGGACACACACACACAGAGTCAGTATTTCCTGCCACTCCACTGCTATTGCTGCCTCCTCCTTTGCAGTCACTGTGGAGTGACTGCAGGAAACCTCCAGAACAACAATTTATACTTTAAGTAACAGGCTTTTACTTTATGTATTCCTCTGAAAAGCTAATCCCGCTAAGCTTAATAAAATGTCATGGCAATGTGTTTCACAAATTCATTTCAGGTTATAAACCCATTATTGCTTTTACAAGTGTTGCCTTTTGGTTCTCCTAAATGGCTGCTGCTCACTCTCATTTTAGGAGAGATTAATTCTCTCTGACCAGCCAGCCCCTTTTCACTGTGCCCTCCCTGGAAATCCCCAGGCTCGTCAATCTCTCGGTGACTGCATTCAGGAATTTTCTTCTTCATGCAAAAGCTAAGATGTGTAAAGGAAACAAATTTCAGAAGTCCTGTGATGATGGCAACATGTCCTCCCCAGCTCTTGGCAGTGGTGACAGATTTGATGGCAGAAGACAGCTAGCAGAGCTTCATGTAATGAAGACAGATACTTCAAGTATAGATTAATTGCAGTGGAAGGTAAGGAGTACCAGGCTGATTCAGACTAGAATGTCCTCCAGAGGAAGCAATGAAAGCAGAACCACTGTGGCCATATTTTACACATATTCTGTTAGCAACCTAAGCAGCCCAATGTGCTCCCATGCAAGGAGCAGGATTCGCTGTGCCACGGAGCATCTCTCACCTCAGTCCAGGCCGAGTACCGCCATCCTCCCACGTTACAGTCTCCAGTGCACTTCTCCCTCGTGCTGGGTTTGGCCTGGCTGTTGCAGAAGCGGTCATCCACCTTCTCTATCTTGCCCTCCAGGCGGCTGTACTTGGAGCAGTAGATCTCCAGGGTGCGGTAGCCCAGCCCGCACTGCGCCGTGCACTCGCTCTTCCTCGCGATGTGCCACCTGCGCCGGGGACAGCAAACGTCAGCCCCGGGCTCTGCAGGGAACGTGCTCAAGGGTGTTTGACAGAAATAAGGAATATATGCCCTTGAACAGGAAGTTTTGGCTCTGTGTCACACTTCCCCGTGCTTTGGGACTTCCAATTACCCTGGCATTGCTGCTTGAAGGGAACTGTCAGCAGGTCTCTCTTAAGCAAAAGAAAGGCAGCAAAGCCACACTGTAGCCCAGTGAGACCAGCCAAGGTGGTAAGAGGAATTCATGGCCAATCAAGGAACAGTGCTCTGAAAGATTCTGAAAGCTTTCCACCCCATGTTCCTCTGCACCTGTCACCTCAGCCACTAAAAACTAAAAGTTAGAAAATACAGCCCTAGAAAATGATCTGCACAGTCTTGGGAGGTGTCTCACAATGCAGGACACCCACGAAGCAGTTCCAGCTCTCCAATGGACAAGCAAACGACTTGCTACAAGACACTCAAGCCCTAGCTGCGTCAGCAGGGATTAGAAGTGTTCTCTCTTAACAGACAGATTTCCACCCTGCTGCCTCCATGAGATGGACAGCAAGGATGGTGCTGGAGGCTCCCAAGGACCCACCCTATTTCACATCAGCCCAGCTCTGGAAAGAGATGCTGGACATGAAGCCTGATCCAGGGAGGTGCTGGAGACCCTGAAGCCAACAGGAGCCCATTGCCCCTCACACCTGGCAGGGGTGGCTTCTGAAGGAGGAGGCAGTGACATCCTCTGGGGTGCCTGGAGACCCTTGGGCTGCTGCCTGTGCCTGTACTGGGAGCACAGAGCCCAGCTCCCAAGCCAAGAGAGCAAACTCTATCACAGCCCAGAGAAGAATAAGATCAAGGGGATTTGGAATCAATAGCTCCTGACTGGTGGGAGCCTCACATCCCTGCATGCTTTTCAGACCCCAGCGTTTGCCCTTCTCAAGTTTCCAACCTGTTGCAATGGCAACAGCTGTTACCGCGACAACCCGGCCCTGCACAGCCCCGCTTTAACAGGGCTGGAGAAACCCCTCAGGAAACTGAATTGCTTCTCCAGCAGCCACTTAATGCCACCATATTTAAGCCCCAGAAATGAAAATGGATTGCTTTTTAAAGGAAAATAGGTTGTGATGATGTAGGCTGTGCTCCACCAATTCCAGCTTGCCTGGAATATTCTGGGGACAGCCCCGAACCCATTCTACACTTAAGCCTATTCTTTGCTTTAAATAAACAATCATAAATCCAAGTCTTAGCTATGCTTTTGCTTTAAGTATATGTTTTCCCCTCTTTGCAGGCTGTATGTAGAATGGTGCTGAGCATTTCTTATCCAGGCAGATATAAATTTCAGACCCTGTATTGCACAGGGTGATTTTTAAACATTAGAGAATTTTTGTTACAGTTAGCCCTAACTGAATCCAGCAAGAGAAATAAAAACATTGAAAAGAGCCATTTAAAACACCACTAGCAGATGACAACCCCACTAGGTTGACAAAGAGGCAGCTACCAACCCTTTTCATTTTCAAAATCTGACACTGGCAGGTGAGAAAGGGAATTATGGGGAGAATTGAAAGGAAAGAGGAGTAAATAATAAGTACACAATGATATTTATATACATGGCTGAGCACAGTGCACCTTAATTCACATTCTGTGTTACAAGGCTCGGTGGTGGGGTCAGGCTGGGGAATTCGATCGCATCGCTGGTCTGACACCGTGAGCTGATCTGACTCTCTCTTACACACAGGCTTCCTTTTTCGTTCTCCTGCACAGAGAAAAACAAAACTTGGTTTGAGTCATGCACAAAGTGGTCAATTCAGTTATTTTTCTTACACCTTTCATAGCAGTTTTTAAGAGATGTTTAGGTGTGCTTTTCTACCTCTGTCAGAAACAGGGAGAGGGTTTAAGACTAAGCTGAGCTGAAGGGGTTTATCACAGATGGGATGGACACAGGCAGAGAGCTGCAGTACCCCCACAATGATGGGCTCTGAGTGAGTATTTAGCAGGGTGGGCTGTGGCAGTGATTGGATGTCAGACCCAAAAACAGACACTGGTGCATTTTACAGCCTTAGGAAATGCCTCATGACCTTTTCTGTGCTTCAGCTTCCTCACCTGCAAACCAGGTTGTGAGGCTCACCTGGCTGAGAGGGGCTGAAAGGTGCCCTGCTCTGAAACCCAGAAACACCTTGTAGGATGTTACCCTCCACTTCAGACCAGGGAAACAGTCATACCCCACATATACAGGGTGAGAATCTCAAAGAAATCAGAGAGCGATCTGACAGCAATGCCCAGACCCCAAATGAATCCAGGACAAAACAAAGCCTTCTCTACACCCACCTTGGCAAAGCTTACTGCAGGGCTGCCACGGGCCATGCTCATTCCAGTAAAACTGCTGAGGTTTGTCCTCAATAGGGATATTGAAAGTGTAACGAACATCAGGATTGTACAAATTGCCCACTGATAAAACCTGAGAGGAAGAAAAATGAAGCAGAGTTAACCAGCAGATATTGCTGCCCACTGTTTTCAGTCCAACAGTGCTGGGCAGACTTATCCATACACACAACATATACTTCACCTGAAGTGTTATTTCTTGCTCAATCCGATCTGTAGAATTAATTCTTTCAACAGTATTATCGGAGCCGCTATATTCGATCACAGCATTCCCAACTTTGATTTCCCTTTTAAACATACTGACGACAAAGTCTCCATTTAATATAAAGTCTCCTTGACTGTTAGATAAGGCTGCATAGGTGCAAAAAACAAGAACTAAAGAGGCAGAATTAACTCATACGTACATAACAACGTGGGTCATGTGCTCTCAGTGCTCCTTTCCCTTGGGGTGGGGGGAAAAGCCCAGTGGCACTCTCAAACAGAAAGGATGTAAAGTGAGCAGCAGAGCCCTTGCAGACATTATGCCTTCTCCTTTTGCCACTGGAAAGCCTCCTAAAAATGAAGGCTGAATTCCTGAGGTTGTTGCTAAACATTTCATCCAAAAGCCAATGCAGAGATATCCAAAAGGCATTCTGGGCTGGCTGCTGCAAGGAGCACACATAGGCTGTACCCCCATACATACCACAGAAATAATCCTGCCCAAACCTTTTCATTAGCTGTGTGGATAGGGTGGCTTCCCTGGTGTTCTCAGGTGTGTTCTTAGGGTAAATGTATGCAGCCTAATTACCTAAACATAATTTTCTAGTATATAATTACAGGGAGTTTGGTCAGTATCTCCCCCTTTGTCTCCCTCTCCCTCCTCCCCCCATAGTTTTTATTATTCTAAATCTTAAGGTATGTGAGAGCACTGGAGGCTTAAAGCCTAAATGCTTTATAAAAGGAACAGTTTCCTGAAAACAGCAGTCTGCTGCACAACTTCACACTAATGCGATTATGTAGCTAATTTCCTAAGTTAGTTTCCCCACCATTTCACCCATCACAGCTACGTTACTAAAAAGCCCCTGTATTGAAAAATCTAAACACCAAAACACCAAAGGGAAGGTTTTTCCAACAAATGAGGAGATATAATGAAGCAAAACACTGCTCAATAGCAAGCAGACATAGATGGAGAAAACCTCACAAAGCAGAGGTTACACTCAACCAGGTTTCACACTTTGGAGGTTTTAATGTTATTAGGCAGTAGTAAAACTCATTAAAGGATTCCCTCTCTTTTACTATGTCTCCTATAACAGTAGGTACATCTCAGACTTGATGACAACATCAAATTCCCCCTAAACTGTTAAGCAACTACAAGGTTCACAGTAACTGAGGGCTCAAGATTTCACACTCAGTGAGCTGCAAAGTAAGTGGACACATGCACACTTCTCATTTGCTTCCAGTCAGGCCTAATGTGAAGAGATGCTTTCCCAGCAATATTAAAGCAACATTAAAGAAGATTTGACTTCATTGTTTCCCATGAAGATTAAAGGCCCTCCAAGAAGAACTGAGAAGTTTGGGGCTCCTTCTGGGGTGAACCGGTTTGAATAGGCACAACATAGAGAGGATTGTTTGTTCCTAAAAGAGGAAAAATAAAATTTGGCTCTCTCCTCCAAGACAGAAAATTCTGAGACCACAGTAACTTTTTTTTTTTGTTTTGGTGCTGATGTGCATTCATGCTGCAGCACCTCAACTTTTTGCCTCAGTGAAGGGTCCAGCCACATGGATGGCACTTCAGAGCAGCAGCCAAGGCTGTCAGCATTGCCTCCCTTTGCTGCATGGTAGTCTCTGGTACTTGGTTCTCAAATTAGTCCTTTTACCTTTGATGGGCTAGGGGCCACCAGCCAACTCCCCTTTTTGACATACATGTGTGTAAAAGAGCAGGACCAGAGACTCTGTGAGATCCCAAACAGGACTTAATGGCAAAATCAGCCTTCAATTGGCAAGTGTAACATCAGTCATGATGTTCATTTGTATTATCTCTGTTACTGAACCCAAGCAGAACTATCTAAGGGGTGAGTTAGTGATCATGGTGGAAAAGACACTCATGGTCATGCTAACAGCATATATGTGCATGTAGCAGAGTGGTCTAACACAGCACCACAAGAATTTTCATCTGCCTCTAAAGACACAGCCATGGATTAGAGAAAACAGTGACTATTAAAGTCCAACAGCAAAGGCCAAGTTACTGTTAGCTTTAAATCAAACCAACATTTTTGATGCAGGGTATTTCTTTACAGTTTACATGTCACTATCAGGCAGGGACAAGAAGGCCTCACTCTAAATGAAATCAGAATTATTCTCAGAAGAACAAAAAATAATTTCTCTTTGTATGTGTTTGCACAAACATCTTTCAGGACATGGCACCAGTCAAAGCATGGTGACAGCAGAGATAAAGGTGCAGTGAGGAGACTCCAGCAGAGCTCAGAATCCTGTTTGGTTCCCAGCTTTTTCCCTCAGCTCCCACCCAGGTTCAACAGTCCTTCAGAGCCCTAGATACAACCTAAAGGAATATTTCTTATAATTGGTGAACCTCCCAAACTTTGCATCTAGGATGGCATGAACCAAAAAAAAGAAAGAAGATAAGGCTGAATGTTTGGCAGACACAGAAAAATTCTCACCAAGAAAACATCTCCCTTAAATGAATTCTTCAACCTCCCTAGTGGAGAGCTGCCAGTAGATACATCACCACAACCAGACAACCCAGCAGATCTCTGCAGTGAAATAAGGAGTACAACTCACCCAGGTAGTTGTCATCCTCTGGTTTCCCTGAGTAACTGTGCTGACGCACATCAATATTAGTGGCACCAGCTGGGATGCGAACCACAATGTTATAACCTAGGAAAGATTCAACAGAAAGTCAAGGCTATTACACAGGCATTTGATTTGTTTTCTACAGGGGAAGGGAAAGGAGCTAAGTTACCTCACATTACACAAGCTGATACTTTTCATTTAGGGATAGCATAAATAGTTATAAAATGGAATATGCTATAGCTAGAAGGATTTTGTGTTTTACATCAGTGTTTTTGTAGATTAAGTGTCGTAATGGCTTTTATAGACACACATTTTTCACTATAAAGTTTTTAGCAACAGATTCTTACCATAATGCACCGTGTTAAATGTGCCTGCAACAGTTTTGCATGAAGAATTATCCCCACCACAAACACCACATTTATCTCTTCTTGCTTTTGAATTCAGCACATGATCACATCCAGCTTGCTTTAAGAGAAAAATTGAAAAAAATAGATTGAGCAAATACAGACTAGAACAGCATTGACAAATCTCCTAATTAAGGCACACAAAAGCTGTGTATGCAAAAGGCTGCTGTGAGATAAACCGGTTTGCTTCTCCACATTTTTCCACTGATTTACAGTGTGGCCATCCCACAAGGTTTTACAATAAAAGGCTTTTTTACAAAGAATCAGAACAACTGTTTGCACCAGGTAATGTCTTCACCAGAAAAGAATTCTTGCCTCAATTGTTTTCATAAAGAAGAGTGGGAAGAACGATTGTGAATGGAGATGTAGGACTCTGGGATCTGATCAGGAAGAACTGGGCAAAGCACAGAAAGAAGCAACACTGGGATTTAGGCTGAGACTCCACAGCCCTCAGTAACATAGGGCAGATGTGCAAACATCTTCCACTTGAGTGTGTCCCAAGAAGAGCTGGTGAATGGTCTAGAGTAAGATGAGGAGTAGCTAAGGGAGCTGGGGAGCTCAGCCTGGAGAAAAAGAGGCTCAGGAAAAATTTTCTCATTCTCTACAACTACCTGAAAGAAGTTGTAGCCGGTGGGGGATCAGGCTCTTTTCACAGGTAAAAAACAACAGGACAGGAGAAAACAGCCTCACGTTCAACAGGGGATGTTTAGATTTGATATTAGGAAGTAATTCTTCACCAAAAAGGTTGTCAAACTCTGGAACAGGCTGCTCAGGGCAGCGGTGGGAGTCACCCTCCCTGGTGGTATTAGAAGACATCTAGATATGGCACTTGGGGACATGGTTTAGTGGTGGACTTGGCAGCTCTGGGTTAACGGCCGGACTTGACCTCAAAGGTCTTTTCCAACCTAAATGATCCTACAATTCCACGTGTGGCTCTTTGGCAAATCTGGACGGTGGCACAAGTTTCAGACCATTTGGGGCTTACGGAATCTGCAGGCGCTGCTGGCATCCTCTGAGTGACGAGGACACACCAACAAGCGCCTGGAGCAGGGTGCAGAAGCGCCTGGAGCAGGGTGCAGAAGCGCCTGGAGCGGGGTGCAGAAGCACCAGGCTGCCCTGGGGGACTCTGGTGCAGAGGAGGGACAGTGGTTACCCGGCAGAGGCCCTGCACGCAGATGTCGTTGGTGTCGGGGCCGCAGGGCGTCCCGTCGATGACGCGGTCCCGCAGTTGGTAGTAGGCCGTGTTCCCCGCCACCCGGCAGAACAGCTTGCACCGATCCTTCATCAGGACTGCGGGGGAGGGAGGGAGACCAGGAGCACGTTATCCGAACACCCTCACCCCTAGGCAGCAATCCAGGAGGAAGGGAGGATCTGCATCCCCCCAGCCACTTACTGCCGCTGTATTTGGGGACCCAGCGCACGTTGGTGGGCAGCCCGTTGATGTTGAAGTGCTTCCCGTCGAAGTCGGCGCACTGCTCGTCCCGGAAATCCTTCTTCAGCTTCGAGCACGGCTCCGTGTTGCAGGATTTAAACTTCATGCGGCGACCCACGCAGTATTTCCCACCGTTTTTGGGTCTGCAGAGACAACAGCGGGCTGGAAATGAGGTGGAATTGAAATTCTGCAACCTGTTCGGTATAGTCAGGATTTGCAACAGCCTTTTGTGGGCTCTATGTGCCTATCTTTAATTAACATCCCAGGCTGGCAAGCAGGAAATGCTATGCTGGTGTCTAACAAAAAAAACCCCACATATGCAATAAAAAGGTATGAAAAAGAGAATATTTGCTTTCTGATGGATGCCATGGTAGTGAAAGAAACCAGAAAGGAAAAGCAACATCTTCTTCCCCATCTGAGGATTTAGTTTCACATCCCACTCAGGCTCATGTCTCCTTACAACCTCATCAGTCCTATGGGTTTTTTTGGCTGACAATTTACCTTTGATCTAGTGGGTTGCAAACAACTAAACATTACAGGAGAAAAGGCTTCCTTCCCTGCAGAAGCTGAAAGGTCAGGCAGCACTAAGTCCTTCAGGATTTCTAGCCCCAAATGCTAGAAATGGTAATGCCGAGCACTTTGAAACAACTTTACCTCCATACATCCCAGAAAGCACCAAAGATGGCCAATAAATATCTTACCCCCCTTTTATAGCAGGATGACACTGGTCTAAACTGGGCAGAGAGATCCCACCCAAGCCACATAAAACCCAGTGGATAAGCCTAGGAGAAGCTACCATTTTAAATTTCCTGACTCACAGATTCAGGGCTGTAGTCATAAAACTATTTTTCTCATATGTAGATGAAGCCTTTGCCAGAGAACATCACTCTGGGGACTGAAAGAGCCTCTCCCATCCCACCTGCTGCCAGCAGTGGTGCAAGAACGAGCTACACACCAAAATAACTACCAAACCTACATCTTCTACCTACCCCCTGAAAAATGAGTGCCTGCACTAGGCAAGAAGTGCAGTCAGAAGAATGACTTGCCAGGCTCCAAATTCCTGGCACCCACAACTCCTGCCTTCTTCAGGATCAGCTCTGCCTTGCCTGGAGACCAGGCACCCATCAGTGCCCCAGGGATGCTGGCAGAATGCTCTTTCCCTTGGGACTCGGCTGGGAAGGAACACACACAAGGTTTGCACACTTGGAGAACCTTTCAAGATGCAGATGAATGAATGGTAAATGGGAATCACCCCTTCCTGCACAACAGAGATGCTCACCATGAGATCTCCACGTTGCTTGCAGCCAGCACCTGTAACAAAAGGGATGACACTCCCCTGCACATTCACAATGGTCTCTACACAGAGTGAGTCAACAAGTTCCTGCAGCTGAACAGAATTTTTTAGTATCTCTGCACCTCCAACACTCAGGAAGCGCAGCAGCGTCTTTTCTCCCACAAATAACAATTCTCCACTCTTACACTCGAAAATTCATTGTGACTCAAGCAGCAGAATTCACATGAAACAAATTAGATACAGAAGCACAGAACAGCTTGCCTTTGCCTAATGATTGCCTACAAAACCAGGAAAGACAGGCAGACTTCCCACCACCCCATCAGCACCACACTAGGGATGCTCACAGGTTTGGCAGGAGTTGTCTCCTTGAGCAGCTGCAGGTGAAATGCTGAGCACCACCAGTTACACACATGGGATTTTTCCTATCAGCGTACTCCAGTCACTGAGAGCCTCCTTGCTGTGGTGCAGACCCCTCTAGTCCTATCCTAAATGCCATGGGGTATGATTTGTCCTCAGGCACAGCCCTGAGCTATAGCTACAAACACCAGCTCTACCTTCTCTGAGGGAAGTTCTCACATGCCATCTGGAAGTGAAATGCCTGTCACTTACAAGGGTTTCTGGTGCTTGCAATTAAAAAGTACAAATGATAAAAAGCCCAAGCAACTGCACAGTGCCCATTGCAGATTCCTGATTACAGGCTGATTTTACATCTTTACGGTTCCTAGTGGAGAAGTAAGTCTAAACTTGTTTTTTACTGATTTAGTCTGTTGTCCACTTTGTTGTGACAAACAACTTCAAAGAACTTGATTGCACTTGGGACAGCTCCAGGGCTATCCCAGCAGAGCAGCCCCTGCAGACACAGCCCAAACTCCTCCTTGCCTTGCAGGCACAATGGCAATTGCAGGGGGTTTCCCAATACCAGGGCCCATCCCATGGACCATTCCCATGCAGGCATATGAACTACCTCTAGCTACAAAGGGACATCTCAACCATCTTACAGCACACAGGGAAACTTCTAAATCATGGCAGCAGCACACTCCAGACCTGGGTGAGTCTGAGTCATCCATGGGGGAATTAACAGAATCCAGCATTTTCACTTCAAAAGCACTTGTATCTCTGCAGGACTGTTGCAGTTTGACAAAGCCCCTAAGTTATACAAACCTTTAAGTGGGCATTTATTAAAAAAAAAATGCAATTACAACATTTTTATGGCAACAACATTTCTTCCAATACAAATCAGTTTAAATAAAATTAAACTCTTAACTATTTAGTTAAGGAGAATATGGAGAGCATGCAGGAACCATTTTTTTTTTAAGGTATGTGTGATAAAATCCAAAATTCCCAAGCCATTATTTCGTTTTTACTTCTCTAAACATGACCCCTGAGATTGATTTAACATTGACACATGGACACACCACAAACTGAAGGATGCTTAAGCTTGCCACCATGTTGCAAACTGTCAGCTTTGTAACCATGGCAGTAAATCTCCTTGCAGATAGTGCTGGGGGCCGAAGCACACTCACACTTCTGACATTTAAAAACAGCTCCAAACTCCCCTGACAGTTTCAGAGTTTTTTTAACCAGCATAGCCTCTCACAGAATCTGAAGGACAGAAAGAGCTGACCCTGAAAAATAAGTCACCCTCATATAACATTGATTTTCAGTGTCATGAAGAAATACAGCATACTTCATTCTGTGTAATATTTTTATGGATCATCAACTATGTACCACAGAGACAAAAAGGAAAGCAGTACATGCATAGAAAACCTCCTTGTTTTGCTTCCATTTCCCTTCTCTCGGAATCATCTATTTGACCAATTAACAGCCAGCCAGTGTGGACCCATTTTCAATCCAGTACCATTCCCCTGACACTGCACACACCCCAGACCCACTGCACTCCTCCCAGCAGCCCAGAAACTCTCAGGGAATTTCTGGGAATGGGAGAGTCTCAGGGAATGATGAGATCTCATCCCCATTCCCACCCAAACAGTTCTGAAATAAATAATGCTTAATCCATCACCTTGAGCATTCTCACTTGCAGATTTTGAGGCAGCACCCAGCTCCCAGCAGTCCAGGAGCACCAGGTACAGACACCCTGCCAAGAAGTGCTGTTTTGGGGGTGCTCTGCACCTGCTCCATGGGCAGCAGCTCTGCCTGTGAGCACTGAGGTTGTCACAAGGAAAAGCCCCAGGAGAATTAACTGCAGGCCACACGTGTTCATCTGCACATTTGCCCATGTACCTGTGCTCATGTGTGACTGCAGAAAAATCTGTGAAGCTCCAGTGTGTACAGATCAGTTTGAAATATCCTTCCCTGCATTCCAGGAAGCCCTAGGACTGGGAATTGGTTTGTGGCTAGCAGTTTTCTATATGTGTGTTTACATGTCAGGCTCAGACAGTTTTTAGCACAGGTGGATACTTCTGTGATGGACTAAAATACAAATGTGATCTGACTCACAAACAGAGATAACACCCCCCCATCCCAAAAGCCATTCCTGAAAACAGGGCTTCTGGTATTGACATCTTACCAAATATGCTCTTTCCCATAATTCTGCAACATGTCTCCCTTTGAAAACCAGGGCTTGCACCACAGACCCTCTGATGATACACTGCAGCCATGGGCTTTGTCCACAGTCAGGCTCAAATTCCCATGTGGGAAATCTCAGTGGGAAGGGTCTGGTCTGATTAGCAAACACATTCCTTCAGGGTATGTCAAAACAGACTGTTGCCATTCCAGAGGCTTATAGCTCTCTTTCTGCATCCCTGCAGGACACTCATCCATGTAGGTGTCAGAGCCCTCTACAAAGAGAAGCAGGAGCTGCAGCCTTACTTTCTGTACCATGGAGGGAATGGATGTAATTTTCAATGCCAGATTTAACACAATTTTTTACTCGATGCAAGATCCCACTCCAGATCATCATGCACAGAAAGAACTTTAAAAAGTTAAACCATCTTTGAATAGAAAAGACTTATTAAGAATTATTTCAGACCTTACTTGAGGTATCTGGGTTGGATTTGCTGCCTTCTACAAAGAGGAGAAACTGTCTATTTTTGAAGTACTTTGAGAAGGGGAAGAGGCAAGAGAGTATCCAGTGGGGTCTCATCCACTTGCATTGTTTTAGCAGCTCCACAATAACAGGGACACAGGTGGTGGGAGCTCACACCATGGTGTCAAATCACAGGCACAAACCAACAATCAGTGAAAAGCTCTGTGGATAGTGCCAGGACAGACTGCTTCTCACAGGGACCTTGTGAGAGGCTGGAGAAGAGAGACCACTGCCAGTACAAGGCTCAGGAAAGGGGGCCTGGAAAATAACCACTATCAATCATAAGGATTTCTTTGGCAGCTTGGTGCCAAGTGTGTTTAGGTGCTTTTGCAAATCCCAGGCACAGCAATACACCTACTGAAGCACCAGGATTCAAACCACAAGCTATCAGGGAAGATGGAATTTCAAATCCCTTGGTTAGCCTTTAGGATAAAGGAGATTTTCTATCACAAAAAGCTATCAGTCTGAATAGATGCCTCTCAGAAAACAGGAATACCTCTCTCTGAAAGCATCCAAAGTTTCAGCAGCAGAGCTGGAAAGATGCTTTGTTTTTGTCTTTCCATGGCTACCGAACACCATATGGTTTTTTTTAACTATTCACAGACAGATGAGAGCTCTTCCCACTTGTGTTTTTTTTAGCATTGTTTTAATTAACGTGCTGGTGTCCTACTCTCTCAGCCTCAACTTTTGACACTTGCCCAGCTGTGCTGAGCAGCCTCTCCTGTTACTACACCATGAGTGTCATAGGTATAAGCTCTCCCTGCTCCCATTAGCAGCAATGAAACTATCACCAGCACATCCCTAGTGGCAATTTCCTTGGCAATAAACCATCCAACACCAGGGATGAGAAATAGGAATCTTTTTAAGACCCCACAGACCCTCTCCTCTCTGTATCTCAGTCCCAAATAAAAGCCCAGAAAGCCTCCTGCCCACTCCTTCTTCTGCAAGAAGGCAGTTAAACAGAAACCAGCACAAGTCACAATTTACGTAAACAGGCTGCTTTCATACCAGTTGCTCAAGCTATTACTATTGCAGCAGCTACATATTTGTCTCCTTGAAGCCCACAGCAAAATTCCCCGCTGTTTCAAAGGGTGCAGGATTTTACATTCCAGGCTGATAGCAAACATTTTTGAGTGCCACTTTTTAATGGGGCACAGATTTCTGCTGAGTTTTGGCTAGTCCGCACCAGTTGAAATATAACTGTATAAAGGATCAGCTGTAAAAGCAGTCAAAAACTGCAAAACCGGACAAAGCAGGAATAAAATGGTAGAAAACTTTATTATAAAGGCCTGTAGGAACAGCTGCAAAAGCAACTGAAGCAGGGGTAAAATGGTGAAAAAGGAAGGCTCCTCCCTTTCTCGCTCCTTTCTGAATTACAGCTTTGGAGAAAGAAAAACACCTCTGGAAGTGGGACCCCAGCTGTGCCTCCAGGAAAGCAGAAGGTAATAAACCCATGGAGGTAAGCAGCTTTTTATCCCTCATTGCTGAATGAGGGAGCACTTCACCTTTTTAGAGCATTTCACCCACACGCCAATGACCGGATCCTGCCCCACCCATGCTGGGCAAGGCCAGCCATCCCCAGGGCAGAGTCCTTGGCACCCACAAGGACTGGGGACAGCCAGAGTTGATTCCAGCCCATTTGGGCCACCCAAACTGCTTTTCCCCATGGCCCCCATGGCAGCTCCCCTCCGTGCACTCACTCGGGCCTGTTGCACTCCCGGATCGCCGTCTTTATGCCGCCGCCGCAGGTCCTGGAGCAGGTCCCGAAGGGGCTCCAGGTGCCCCAGGCTCCGTCTGTCACCGGCGCCTCTCGCTCCTTGGGCACACACATCCCAAACCTGCAGTGCTGCACGTGAAGAGAGACATGGCAAAGGTGGCATTGTGCTGCTTGGCATTACCAGTGACCCACAGTGACCAGCCTGGGCAACAGGACTCAGCCTCACTCAGTTCTCAGCCACACTTAATGACTTTGCAATCAAACAAAACTGAACTATTTTATATTTTATCTGTCACCCCCACATTTTTATTTCTCCATACCCTTAAGTGGCAAAGTGAAGGCAAGGTGTTGAGCCTGTGGAATGATTTATGGGATGAAGACTGAGGACAACAGCAATCACTGAATATTCCCTGTTTACTGGTGCTAAGCAGCACAGCAAGCTCACAGCACTGACTTTTCAAAAAGCTGCTCTATCTGATTTCCTGGAGAGCTGCAGGAACTGTGCCGTGTCAGGGAGGAGACAGGCAATGAGGAGAAACACCAGGGAAAACTCAAACCTCCCCACAGCTATCCAAAGCAGAAAACTTCCAAATCCACAAGGCAAATAAAATAGAAAAATTAATTCCTCAACCCCAGTGGTGTTTTTTTGTTTTTTTGGGTTTTTTTTACACTCAGACATAACATGGGACTTGCCAAGACCTGGTCTACATTTCTGTTTTCCAGCTATGACTCTTGTTTGTTTTTTTTTTATTGGAAAACTGGATTAAGTTTTCTCGGCAAGACCCATCCCTATTTTCATGGTATAAATTGTATCCTTTGGGGTATGTTTACTAGATGGATTACACAGACTTCTGCAGAAGTGAGATCTAGGGAAAAGTCACCATCTGGCCTCACCAGAGTAGATGGAAAAATGTCCCCTCTCAGTGAGCAGTGCTTGCTACAGTTGATTCAAACCTAGAGACATGCAGATGCCTAAATCTTTGTATCTTTGTAATTATGGGAAGCCCAAACATTGCTGATTGCTCACAGTTTAGAAGAGGATACAGACTACAGAATACAGGTAGAGAGAATCACTAAAATACTCCCTTGCAGTATTTCTGTGCACCAGGTGCTGTTCAGATCTGATGATCTTTATGGGAACAGGGTCAAATTTGCTGATCCACCATGTTTTTCCAGCCCATTCACTAATAGCACAATAAAGTTGTGTCAAGACACTACAAGCTCATCCTGCATTTTTCGACACCCTAATGAACCACCTTGGATAAAGCTACCTAGGAAAACAGAGCTGTGCATTCCACAGGACACCACCTCTGCAGCAGATGGGACACCTTTTGCCCATGAAGGCTGACTTGTTACATAGCTTTGCTGATGAAGAAAACTGATCTCAGGTGCATTTGCCCACAGACATGGCCTGCAGCTGAAGAACTCATAATCTGAGTCCTGCATGTGATGTTTGCTCAGAGACAAGCATGGTCTCTAGGCTGCAAAATGCCCTAGATTTGCTTTCATCTAACAATCTGATTCCCCAGATAAAGCTGACTAAAACCCATCTGCTACAGTAAAGGAGAGCAATAAAATCAGCTGAAATGCCTGTTTCTTTGCTGCAGGACAAACCCTTACAAAGGCACAACTCCTCCTGGCATTTAGAGGTTGAAAACCTGAAGGTTGGGGTCCCTATACAGGTCCAAAGAGGTCTGACAGCTATCATTAAACAACAGAAATACATGACACCACTCCAACAGTGCTGTCCCAGTGGAGAACTTCCCACAGCAATGTTGATGCTCACAGCTAAATATCTAACCAGAGTCATGCCTAGCACCACTGACCCAGAGAAGATGACTGAATAGCTAACTAGTGAATGAACACAGCTAACAGACCGTGACATGACCTATATGTCTCCCATCCCATGGTTGAGTATTAACCAGGAAGTCATCTACATCCATTGATTTTATTAAAAATTTGGGGGTTGGAGTTGATGGTAAAGCAAAGCTAGGGGGAAAGAGCAGCTGTTTTAAATAAATGGCAAGATTATCTTATGAAAATGCAATGGTGCTTCTTGGAACCACACTGTGAACAGTCTGGCTGTGCAACCTTTGTGACTTTTGTATTTTAAAAATAATTTCTATGCTGAGATACAGCAGAAAGACTAAAAAGCCTGCCAGGGTCCTCTTTCCTATAAGCTTACAGCCCACAGAATGAAGAGAATAAAAGGCAGATTGTCTGGAGCAAATTCAAAATATCTTAGACACACAGTGGAGCTGGAGAGCACTGGCAGGGATGGAAGACATTACAGCAGACTTTCCTTTCCTTTGTCCTGCCACCGGAGTTCCGGATAATTCCCCAAATCCAGCTCCCATCATTGGGCTGGCTGCTGAATGGAGTAGCAGGGGGCAGAAGGGGCTGTGCAGCTCCATGCATGATAACAGACACACTACCTGCTGCCACAGGGCAGCAAACACAGATCATTACTGTTCATCTGCTCTTCTGTTACCATTCTTTAAACAGCCCTGAAAATCACAACGAGAGCGGCCCAAATTTACAACCCCCTTTATCTGCTTTCAGAGATTTATGTCCACCCAACAATGAGCTGTTTCTGTGGAACATGGTAAAACCATCACCCAGCAAAGCCAGACTCTGGGCTGGACTTATGGCTTGATTTAGCAGTATCAGATTCAGTGTCCTCACATGTAAAATATGCTTAAGTTAATACTCCCATGTTTTTTAATGCCCTTGATTTAAGAGCAAATTTAGAGCCCAGTTAAATCTACATCCCAGTAGTTTTAGCTAAGATCATTTTTTTAGCTATTCAGGCTCTCTTATTTCCAAAGATATCTCCATAAAAAATGGTATGGTATTTTCTCCATCTGCCAACCCATACAGCACAGACTTTAAACATGCAGACTTGAGGCATTAGTCAGCAAGTAGCAGTTTGATGGGCTCCTGGCCACAGCAGAGTACCAAAATAGCAATTTATTCCAAGGAAAAGCACTTCAGACTTGCACCTCAGGACTTTACAAGCCCAAGTAAATACCAAGCAGGACAGAGTTTACGATGATCCAAACTTTAAGCTTGAATTAGATGAACACAAAGGCAGAAAAGTTACTCCATAAAGCCCTTTTGTGAGAACACATTTAAATGCCCGAACATGAGTGGGCTGCATTAGCTTTTCTTAAGAGCCCATCTGCTCTCAGCTGAGATGTTCAGATCACACTTGTCTAGTTTGTCTAAACTTGTCAGATTGTCTAAATTTGTGGCCTGAAATGTTTTTGCTCCCACAGTCTTTATTAAGAGCCATGCAGCTGGACACTCACTGCATGACAGGGGGCAGCTCTGAGGGGGTGCTGATCTGCTCAGCTGCTGCTGTTTGCACATCACTCTGGGTAAGTGCAGGTTTGCTGCAGCCCAGATTTTTGGAATTTCAAGAAAATGTCAAAGTTATTGCTGATCTTTCAGCAGTGAGCAGATCTGAAGCTCACCAAGAGAGAAGTTGAGGGCACAAGGTCTCAAGTCACAGGGACTCTGCAGATACCTACACTCAAAGTGGGGACTTTTCACCAACACATTAGACATTCCAATTACATCTCTAATGCACATTCTCAACCATAAAACAAAATCCTTTTCCCTAAGAAAGGAAGGAAAATTGATACATGATGCTCATTGTCCTGAAGGAAATCAGTCAAGTGTCATTGAACAATTGAGTTTTCAGACACATGCACCAAAAGATAAATTTCCAAAGAGTTCCACAGCCTGTATGGAAAACTATATTTAAAATAGCATCCAGAATTTTTATTAAAGTACATTTGAGGGACTATGATTTAAAACTTTGACTGTTTCTAAAGAAAATATTATTATTATTAATGTTGATCTTAAGAGCCAGAAAAGCAAAATTTTAAGCTATACCATGTAGAATAACATCACCCTATTTTTGCTAGACACAGATGGAGAATACTTTTTGTTCAGACACAAGTGGTAAGAACCAGTTAGCACTTTTATTCAAAAGCTTCAGTATCTCAATAAAAGAAAAATCCTCTCAACTATTTTTCTACAGATACGAACAACTAAAAATTAAACACTTATCCTAGAAACCACAATGCTAGCTGGAAATTAACATTGCACATGGAAATGGAAAGTTTCTATGAATTACTGCCAAAAATGTTCCATATAGAAAATGTCAACCAATTCTATATTTTACTCTGAAGTTGTCAAGATGAAAAGCCAGCTGACAAATTTATGTTACACAGAATTACTAATTGCTTACATCACAAAGGCAATTTTTAACAAAAGCTTAGGGAAGCTTTGCAAAAGTTTTGCTCTAAAGTTCATTCAAGGGCGTTAATTTTAAAAGATAAGCTCTCCAGAAGGAATACCTGCTTTAAACAATGTTATGCCAAGCAGTTGACTTTAATCATGTTATCTGGGCTGGAGATGTCCCAGGCTTAAAATACAGAGAGCTGGTTTGGGCTTCTACCACTGCAGTCAGAGCTGTGCCCCACACAACCAGCATTAGGGTAAGGTAATTTTGACTGATATGCTCAGCCTGAGCCCAAGGAAATAGAGCCACAAGGCACAAACCACCAGATATTACAGACCTTTCCAGGCTCACATTCTGTCCCATCAGCCCAAGGTGTGTGCTGGGTTCGACATCCCTTGTGAGCACCATCGACGTTGATGCACCAAAGTCGCCGACACTGCATCTGCTTAAGTGATTGCAGAGATCAAAAACATTAAATATGTGCCACCTGCCTTACCAGACAGATGAACCTTTATGAAATTATCCCCCTAGGATTTATGATTAACTCACAAGCTTGACAGTAAGTTGATGGATTGTGAGTCTGCCATTCATCCAACCCCAGGAGACCTTATTTTGCTCTGGCAAAACCAGGAAAAATAAGGTGTGAAATTTCACTTACCATATAGGGGCACACTTGGGATCCGGGTCCAAAAATTAACTCACATTGTTTGTTGACGTCATAAATCAGCCCTGGGAGCTGCTGAGGCAATGTGTAAGTTCTTGATGAAGGTTCATCAAGCAAACACTCCCCATAACCAGTGCTACAACACAAATCAGAATAATGGTGTTAAACAGGAGGCGGTGAGATCAGAACCCACTTGTGTTTGCCTGAATTAGCCTTAGGGCAGTTGCACACCATGTTTGCCATATTTAACAAGCACTACAAGAGCTATTTCAAACTCAAGCACAGGAGGGTGTGTTACCCATACAGCACCACTCCTGTGCTGTGACAGCAACCATCCACCACAGCACAGCTACCATGGCAAAAGCATTTCTGAGTGTGCATTTAGTTGCTGAGCAAGCACTGGCACATTTTTATGAAGAATTCAGAAAGAAAAATCACTGATTAGCAGAACTACCCAAGGGATTGAGCTCCTGGATTTGCCAGAACACCATCATGGCTCTCATTCTGTTGCACACCACAACACACAGGAAGGCATCACAGCAAAATGGGCGAGTCACTATGCATCAAACTGACCCGTGGGCTCCTGGAACGGTGTTCCCACCAAGGATTAGTGCCAGGGCTTTATCTTGACCTGTGGAGCAGAAAGGCAGATTCAATCTGCCTTCTAAAACACAGCTCCGTATCTGGGCCACAAGGCTTGGGAAAGTCATTCTTCAGGTTTGAGGAGAACACACATTCCTTAAAAGCAATATCCATGGGGGAAGACTTATTCTTCCCCATTGAGAGGCTGGTCCTTGCCAGATTATCATGAGGCTGAACTGGCAGGGACTGGATGCCAGGGCTGCATTCCTGCTCTATGTAAAGGATGTGTGCACACACAAATCCCTCTGATTTCCTCCAAACTCTGCACACTAGGACTCCAAATTAACTGAAGAACTCCATGGGACACATGGACATGTGAAAACAGCCCAACTCATGCATATGCAAGGCCTTACTCCAGAAATTCTGTGATGTATTTCCTACTGCATTTTGACCACATCCAGGGATTGGTGTAGAAGTTCAGTGTTGGTGCCATGACGTGCTGTTGATTTTTACCTCCATCTTCCTTGCACTTGTGATTGTCATCATGTGGCATATTAAATCTAAGAGGAAAAGAGTAGTGAAAAGTAGAGTCAGTTAAGAGGCAAACATCAAATATTTAGCATAGCAAGGACAACAGTGTGAACTAAAAACTAACAGGGCAAACAAACCCAAGAATTTTTCCTAAATATGCTGCTGACAGATATTACAGAATAAAAGTATTAATACACACATATTCATAATAAATTCAGAAGTGTTAATGAACAGTGTTCCTAGAACTCATCTGAAAAAAAGCTATGCAGCACCCTGCTAAGCTCTCCAGTCCATGACAGCATATATTTAGCCAGAAGTCCTCCAGGGAGGCTGGTGCAAGATGCAAATCCAGCTGCAGCTTCCTTTTCAGCGGATGGCTGCTATCCTGCAAACAGGCTGGAGTCTGGCCCTTCCTTCATAAAAATGGCAAATAACTCTGAAACTGACCACAGATCCAAGAGTTGATGAATTCTGAAGGAAATGGATTGACTTGAGCCAACTGACTGCAGACCCTCATGCACACAGGCAATACCATGTTGGATGCAAAGTATTTTCTAATGCAGCTGAATAGCCTGGGCCACACTGCTGCCTAAGCAGAGTTGCACCAGGGATAGACTTGGCTCCCATACTTTATGTGGCAGATTTACAAAATGCCAGCAAGCATTGGTATCAGCAGAAACCAATGTGAAGTTTGCAGCACATGACACCTTGAAGAATGTGGTAAACTCGCTAATGGAGACAGAGAGGCTTAAAGCGCTGCGCTGTTTGAAGTGGGAAGGGGAAGTGACCTGGTGTGATCCTGTGTTCCAAGGCTGAGGAGTTTGTATTCCATTAAAATTACCTCCAACAAACCATCTTTTCACTCTGCTCTCTGATAAAAAAGAGCACAGAGGTGTTTCCTGCTTGGGAGCACTGCTAACCCTCCCAGCAGCTCTGGGGCCGCATCAGTGAAGGAATTAGCTACAGGTTAGGTGTGGGGAACACCAAAACTTTGGGGACTTTCTGTCAGGAAGTCTCATTTAAACAAATACAACTGTGGTTAAAAATAGACTGTCTCAGCCAGCTCTCCATGAAGAAAAACAGAGTTTAGAACAATGAGAGATCTGTTCTCAAGTACTCATCCATCCCACACCTACAGACCTCCACTGCAAAGCAGGCGTGTGGTGGTTTGGGACTGAATCAGCTGCCTAAGGTTGTAGCCAGGGGTAAAGGACTGTGTGATCTAAGATGATTTTTCTCATGACTGCTTAGTAGTGAGAAAAAGTCTCAGTAGTGGGAAAAAGCAAAAATCATTTGAAAGAAATTTCCGCTGGGTGAGGTGAATGGCAATGTCTCCTCTGAGGATGTCCAACAGCACAAGATTGTCCATGATGAAGCAGTTCAAGAGCTGAACCAAGCTCCCTTATACACCTCATCACCTCCCAGAAGCCCTGTGTAAATTCCTCCTTCACACAAAGCTGCTGCACTGGCTTCACCAGCACCACACAGAGCTGTGGCACAAGCTGTGGCAGGCTGAGGACCAGCTCTCAGAGAAGACTTCACTTCCAAAAAACAGTTGAGATGTGTCAGCATCCTTTGCCCCAGTCCTTTCCAAAGCACCCAGAACCTCCCATCTCAGCCCAAAATCCCAGCTAGTTCAAATGGCTTGGTCAAGACATCATTGCTTAGGTGCTGCTTATGGTACTCTGTCATTCATCCTCCCCAAAACATGGCCCTGCTGGTTTTGCTGCTTTCAGGTAGGCTGCAGAGCACCCCACAGTTTCGTCTACCTCAGTGGTGCATCTTCTAGCCAAGTATACTGCTCTCCCCTGAAATAATTAGGCTCAGCAGCACCAGTTCCCAGCCTGGCTGGCAAGCCAAAGTTAGCATAAATATTGGGCTATTTAAATGTAAATGTATTTACATAAAACATACACATGGCCAAGTTCATGTGCTATTGTGAAAGCAGTGCTCAGTCCGTTATCTTCACTAATTGAACAGCTCCTGTACGGGTCACAGACTGTGCCCAGCTCTGCCAGACCTAGGAGGGAACAGAGAGGTTTATGACAGAAAAAGAAATGTCACTCACAGTTCAGCACAGGCAACTAACATTGTAACTGCAACAAAAAGTTATTAGAAGACAAAGAAAATGTTTTCCTTACCCAGAGTATCACATTTTTCGTGCGCTCTACAAATATCCTGTCTGAAAGCAGAACAGACCTGACACATTAATTCTCAATGCAGCAGTGAGTTAAGGTACAAGCACAATAACAACAGCACAAACAACTCTTGGTCCTCCAATGGACCTTCTCATGCTGGTTTGCCACATCATCCAGAGGCCAAACTAACTCCCCACCATAGAGTTTATCTTATGCTAAACCCATGGGCAGACCTTAGACAGTTTTGAACCTCTCAAAATCATCTCGTTATGCTCCCACACGCTCCCACAACTGCAAATATCATTACATCCACATCAAAACCTGAACATTTCCCACGGGTCACTTGCTCACAGCCCCTGACACACAACTGGCTACAGTTTTTATGAGAATATTCACCACACCTGGTAACAAGCACGGCTGTATCATGTCGAAGGTGACTTCCCTCTGGGTGGTTTTGGGACTGCTGCCATTGGCAGAAGTTTTTTAGTGTTGTCTGGGCATTGTAAGATATTGCAGGGCCATCCTGATAAGCAACACACAGAAAGCAGGTATTTTAATGATTCATGACAATGCTCACTGCAAATGCAGAAGGTGAAGAAAGTAATTTCCATTACCTGCTCATTATGTATCACGACCAATTTCACAATAACAATATTAATTAAATTTCCAATGCTTGGGTCTTTGTAGATAGAAGCCACCTGTTTCAAAAAGCAATATTTGGAATTATTGTTCACACTCAAGGAAACAAAAAAGTAAGACAACACACATATTTTCCATTTTGCAACTTTTTTTCTCCTGGGCTGCTCTTTTGCCATGCTCAGTGCTCTGATGCTACTTGGAGAGACCTCCTGGCAGAAGCACAATTTTAGAATGAAAAAAATCTGCTGGTATCACAGAAACCCAACATTTCTTTTTGCTTTAACACACATTTCACCAAATTAAAGGATCATTCTGCTATGAGACACAAAGACCACCAACCAAGACTGTCAAAAGCAACTTATTCTCCCTGATTTTGACATGGGCAGTTTCAGACCACATATTCATTGCATTTCTACCCTCAAACAGGATGAACATCCCTCCAGAGACACAAATATGTTGGATACTCCCTGCAGTCACTCTGCATCTACAGAACTGCCTGTCTGGAAACTGCACTACTGCATCCTAGTACCTGCAGCTACTAAGGTGCTTGTTCTCAGGCTGGAAAGCCAACTTGAGAACTATGCTAAGGATCAAGGTGACCACAGGCTCCTTCACCTTGCAGAAGCAGGGGAAGTCAGGTACCTGCATAGCCTACCAGCATCATTCCCCTGGAAAGCACAGTGCCCAAAGTACCTTTTAAATTCAGCTGTTATTTCATGTGGGTTTAAATAAAAGGAGAGTACAGCATGTGGACTAAACAACCAGTGATATTGCTCATGGTGTCTGATATTCAGAAAGCTGGAAGAAAGAGGTGTGAGCAGAATCAGGAAGCCTGATAGATCCGGGAAAGGAGACTCCAAGCAGTGTTTTCCAGCCGCATTTTATCATGTTTAATGTAACCCCAGCATTATCTCCATGCCTAAGGAAGGCAAACTGATGGCGTTGCATATGAACAGAGCAGAGAGGGGCTCTGTGACCACTAGAAAATGACTTGTGGGTGAATCTACTTGCCCTGGTTGAACACTCACTATTGACATCAGGGTTAAGACATAGTGCTGGAGGTTGGCTCCATGGTAGGCGACCATCCTGCTGTCAGCCACCACCATCACCTCCACAAAACGTGGGTAGGACAAGAACCGCTTCGTTCGCTTGTGGCTCTTCTTTTCACCGACGCTCCCCGTCTTGTTGTTGTCCCCAGAAAAAGAATTCACTTCCAGGCTGTGTTTCAACATCTCCACGTCAGATAATATGCTGCTCTCTGCCCACTGCCTTCTCCAGTGTTTCCGCTTGTTCCTTTTGTGACTGTGGTCATGATCTATGGTCAAAAGGCAGAAAAGACATACAGTACATTCTGGAGTGAATAAAATGAATACCACCTGTATGTGAAGTCAAAATACCTATTAGCTCAACAAAGTTGTGTGGGCTTGCTCCAAACAAGCAGAGGAGTGGAACAGAAGCACTCTGTGGAAGCCCATCATGTAATCCAACATCTAAGGCTTCATTTTTAAAGCCATCTTGGGGCAGCCAGTAGCACTTGGAGGTGGACATTCCCTGCAGCAGGGCCAGCTCCTGGCCCATACAGGAGGCACGGAGCCCTGCAATGGTAATTAGCCACTGCAGCAGCAGCGTGAAGATTCTGGGCACGTCCAAGGTGGCCAGGAAACCACAGGAAACAAAGGTCCAAATCCTGTATTTCTAACTCAGGCATGAAGGACGGCAGGATTTGGCCTTCACAGAAAAGCAATTATATATGATTTATTTCTGTCTCTAACAATAACACGGCTGGGCTTCAGTTCCCCCCCTCCCTTTATTATTCTGTGCTACAGGAATGGTAAAGGTCATCTAATAGCACAGCTGCCACTGGCAAAAGAATAGAATTCAGGAAGTTTCACATATACTGCTTTTGATATTCAATTAGGCCAAACATAAAAGCAGCCTGAAAATATACTCCATGCTGATACAAAGACGACAAAGTGAAGAGGGAGAACAGGCATATAAAACATATGGAACGTGTACAATTAAGATTTACCATCTGATTAGTATGTAATTATAGCATTATTTAAATGTAAGAGCAAAATCAGGCTTATTTGATGCCACTTAATTTTTAATCAGTTCATCATAGGAAGTAGCTAATTGAATGTGATTCATCCACGAAAGACTGTTCACTTCTGCATTTAATATAAAGCCAGATCTGAAGTACTCATCTACGACTCCAGGCTACAACCCTCATGCTCTTTGTAGCTTTAGTTTAATTTCGTCATGGTGGTGAAAAATATCACGTTTCCTTATCTGACCCATTGAGTAGGTTAGAGGAAGCATAATATTAGGGAACAAAGGAATATTCAATGCTCAAACAAGATTGAAATGATAGGAAACTTGGTTATTTTTCCTGTGTAGTTTCCTTTTAGGAATATTTGTAATAATTTCCAAAAAAGGAAATACATTCTACAGTACCACAGCAGGTAAAGGAGATCAGTCAGCTTCTACCTACCTGAAAAATACTATCCTTTTGCCCTATGTGTAAATAGGCGATAGAGTAGTTATGAATTAAATCCTGTCTACTCTGCACTACCTAAGTCCTCTAAATTCCCCTTTCTTGATATAGTCCAGACCACCTTAATACAGCAGAGAGTCTGCAGTTATTTGAGTAAGAATTTGAGAAAGCCAATGGCATTTGTGGTTATAATTGGATTGCCCTAGTTCCTCTGCTCTAATCAATGCCCTTGTGTTGGCAAGGTTGTGCTCTCATGCTGGCACTGCTTCGTGGGCAACCATGACATTATCCCAACTCATTCAGTGCCAATCAGCTTGGGGAGCCAACTATGCATACAAATAACTTAAAGGTGAGAACAGGACCAGACTGAGGAGAAAGTGCTAACCCCAGCCCTTCAGCCAGCTCATCTCCTCTCCTCTCCGCACTCAGCCTGCCACTCAAATTTCCCTTTAAAATAACTAACTTCCAAAAGGAGCAGGTGCCCAAGGAAAAACATGTTAAGGATGGGGAGATGCTCAACAGGACTGGAGTGAGGCTGAAGACAAGGCTGTGGAGCAAAGCAGAGCTCTGCAGGGCCCCATGTGGGACCATGAGGCTCAGGTGTATTCTCCTCAAACCATCCAGGCAGAGGGAAGTTAGATGGCAAAAAAAGAGGAAATTGCAAAGACATCTATCTTTGAAGACACCTATCAAACAGAAGGTGTATAAAAGAAATTAATTGACATTCACTGGGATTGCACTGAAATCCTGCAACTGGTGTCATATGCTAAAAATCCCCACAAACCCACCCAAACCCCAGAGAGTACCCCATGAAATTTCACAAACTCTGCTGAGAGCTCTGACCTGTCCCTGATCATGCAGGGGAATCAGAGCCCAACACAGCTAGGTATACCCAGCACAGAAGAAAAATTACTTTCCTTTTTGTGTAGAAATCTGGCACAAAGTCACAGAATCATTTAGGTTGGAAAAGATACTTAAGATCATTAAGTCCAGTCATTAACCTAACGCTGCCAAGTGTTGGTTTAGTATCAGTGTTCTTTCCCCATCCAGCACAAAATGAAGTCAGACACATCATCACCTCCAAAACAACTGAATTATTTCCACTCACAAAGTCACTCCAACACTTGCAGTGTCCTATTTCCACAGGTCATGTACTGGGTGACCTGTATTTGTCAGCCTGGTTACTGGAAAACCAGGCAGCAATGATGGGGATGCACTGCATGGAAAGCCACTCCTGGATTTTGGTAGTAGTAAACTGTTATCTTCACTCATCTTTCTTGCAAGTAGATAGTGTGCACTCACCTGTAAAGAATTAAATGCTAATGGCTGTGCACTGCTCTCAACCCATCTGTAAAACCCTGCCCACATTAATTGGGAGCTGCATACAAGCACAGCCAGGAACTCTGTGTGCCTGATTCTGTTGATATCCTGCTCCATTGCAATGGTCACAGCAGCAGTGCCCTCACTGAATGGTGCTGCCCTTCCATCAGGCAGAAGGGAAAAATCTCTCACATTACACAAAAGTGTGATTTTGCAGCACCAGCTTCCTACTGCCACACATAACACCAGAAAAGGGTGTGATATTTCCCCACCTTATTTTCCTTTTTTTTTTCTATTGTGTTAACATAGTAACAGAAATCTGATAGAAAAATGGTTTGCTTGGCAAGCCCTCAATCTTTGCAATGACCTGAAATACAACTACTTACACATGATAGTAACTGGATGGGTTTAAGAAACAAAACTTTTTAAAAAAAAATTTTTAGAAAAACCAAACTCCAGTGAGTAGACAAATCCTTTAAAACCATGCAAACTACAGCTCAATAATTCAAGTATCAGGCAAGCCCATGCACTGATTCAACAGTTCATATGCATTTAAGAGGCAGGTAAAGACTAGAATAATGTCCATTTTACTGCATAGTTTACTAAGAAAATCTATGCTGTTTTTACTGCCTTTATACAGACCTGGTAGTTTATCTTAAATTTTTTTCCTGTTTGTCTTCTTTATAACGTGGAACTTAAAAAGCAGACTCAATCCGTGAAAGGATATCACTTCCTGATGGCATCTTCCCACTAATGCCATTTATTTTTGCTTGGGCAAGAAGCTTCAGCCCAGAACCCATTCAGCTGATTTACAGATGTTTCCTGCTGGTTGATGTACTTTGGATCTACCACAAAAAAGAGGGCAGGGAAGACTCAGGCCCTATGTGAGTACTTTGCCTGTGTGAAGGGGTGACAGGGCAGAGTCAGGATCTGCTTTTGACATAGTGGCTATTGTTATACTAAACCCAAATACTAAAAGATGGAATGCTCACTTATCCCAACAGTCTTAATCCTTTCCATTTCTACATTAACTAGTCCTTGGAATAGAAAGCAATTTGCACAATTAAGTAAGACATGTAACAATTCAAGCAATTCCAGTTCAGCTCCAAGTTCATAAGGGCTGCACAGAGCAGTGAAAAAAAAAATGAAACACAGAAAAAGAGAGAGCAAGGGAAGGGGGGAAAGAATTCTTGAACTAAAAACAACTCCCTGCTAGGAAAAAAGTGTGATCCTTTCAAACCTACTTATGATAGTAACTTTTCTGAATCTAGGATTTTTAACACTAGGATTTTTAACCCATTCAGGGTTGGCCCACATCACTTCTAGCCCTGCTCTAATCCAGTTGCACAGATAACAAAACTATCGTTGGAAGTTAATTATTTATTGCACACCTCCATAAAACAGACCACAATTCAGCTGAGCTCCCCTCAGGCAGTCAGTCAGTATGTGACCTGTCTCCTTCAACTCCACAGGAGCAAACCCTGGAAAAAAGCTTCAGTACAAGCTCCAGCTCCAGCTGCCTGGCTGGATTTGCTGCCTGTAGCTGGTACAACAGCAGCCACCCAAGGGACTGGGAAACAGAGGAGAGAGGCAAAAATGGATTTGCCTTCATGCAGAGATCAGACTGGCTGAAATCTAACCACAGTTTTAGGTTCTTCTTGCCAAGAAATGGAATGGAAACTGGCTCCTCTCTAGAGCACAAACAGGTCTTAAGTTGGACCAAAGAATTTTTCTAGCTCTGGGTCTGTATTAATTCTACATCGAGATGTTTTACATCTCTATCTATCTTTCTATGCATCTACAAATGTATCTCAGATGGATTTGCATGAGGCCAAATTCCCACCTCTGTTACTGCCAGAGAAGGTGTGTCCTTCACACCCTGCTCAGACAAGAGCCAGGGATGGAAACATAACAGGGGACCAGGCACTGCCTTGCCCTGTACCACACTGAGATGATCAGTCCTATGAGCAGGACTAATCCTGCCTTCACTCTGGATAGCTCCCTGACTGTGCAACCAGAGCTGCTGCTATAGCCAGGAAGGAAAAAGAGGTTTTATTAATAGAGGTGAGATCAATTAGCTACACTGGAAGGGAAATGAAGGATCTGGGCCAGCTGGGATCCAAAGAGAAAGATACTCTGCACTAAGAATGGAAATGAAAGTTTGCTTGATTTTCCAAACCTGCAAATGAGAAAGTGTTCAACTGAAAATTAATCTGAGCCCACTCGACTGACATAAACTGGGGTTTCAACCTTCAGCAGCAAAAGCTGGACAAAACTGCATAGACCAAACTTCCATGGTTGGAACTATTAAAAATGCAGTAAAATATCAGCACTTTCACAAATGCCACTCTTAGAGCAATACAAAGGAAAGAAGCTTTTACTTCTTTTGAATTAAGAAACTATCCTGAGCTCAGGACAGTTCCCTCCCAAAGTGTTACAGGAGAGTCAAAATCTTGGGCTTCTACAAAGAACTTTTCTTTGCTACTAAGAAAAAGACTTGCATGGATGGATCATAAGTCCCCAGGACCAAGGCACATCTGCTTGTTAATTTTCTCCCTTGCTCCACTATGAACTTAGCACACACACTTTACTAAAGTGGTTTTCTAAATGTCCAACTGGAGCAATGTTCAGATCCAGATCCATGTCCAGGAGCTCCTGCTGCTGAAGTCAATCCCAGATGTCAAGCCCAGAGCCTGGAATTTGTGTTTGCAATATGTGAAAATTTAAAGGCCAGAAAGCAAAGCTATAAAGCCATGAGCAGTTCAGACTGGCACAAACCATCACTGATGCAAAACCCAACATTTCCACCCCAATTCACTCACTGCATCCTGTGTCTGTGACTATAAAGACCTGGAAGTGCCAAAGTTCAAGGTGATGCTGAAAACCTTTATGTCTGTCAGGGTAACCCTGCCTTTCTTCTCACTGCTTGAACCAGAATGCTGAGAACAATGAATTTGCAGTGAGCAGCAATCAACTTCCCTTAGTAATAAAACATTCTCTGGTTTATACCATGCTAACACTAAAGACCACACATACTCTAGATATTTTCTTTCCTGGTGATGAATATCAGAATGCATTCCAGCCTAAAAGATTATTTTTCTGCCTTAGGTAAAAAGTTGTAAGTGAAAGCTATCAATTTTGCACAGTAGACAGAAAGTAGATTAATGAACAAAACAATAAATTGCCTCTTTAAGAAAGGAGATACTAACATATGAGCTGAACATGTGGCAGAAAATTATTCAAGATCATCTTACAGAGCTCCCACACATGCTCTTCAGGCAACTTCCAATGCACAGGAGTCACAAGCACACCAACCTGTGTTCCACACTTGTGTCTAGTGACACCTATGAGGTGTCATGCCAACAAGAACAACACCGAGGCCACCACAACTTTGTACTGACAGTGAGTAAAAGATAAGATAAAATATCATATTATTAAAAATAAATAAATAAATTGTCCAGCAATTGGCCACAGGGATGTTGATAATGACATTACAGGCATATGGGGAAAAAAAAAGTCACAGAATAGTCAGTCTGTTTATTTTCAGTAGTATATGCCAAAGGGAACAGACAGAGATCATCAAAGTGATCACCCCCTGCTTCTCCCACCTGTCCTCCTTCAGTGGATGTCCACACAGATGAGGAAAAAGTACATCCATTTTGATTCCAGGAGAATATTTTAACTCTGTCCACTTATAATGTTTAAATTGCAGAACAATAACCAATCAACAGTAATTTGTTTAGCCACAGATTTAAGTTTTACACGTCTAGGGTGCCAGCTTGATACATTTTCAATACTAAAGAGTAACAACAAAATGCATGCACCTTACTTATAACTCACATTGAAGAATCTTAAACCAAAACTAATTATGGGATCTGTATCATTGACTGTGATCAATGTTTTTTAACTGAAGTCAGTCTATTAGCTTATTTCACTTGCCAACATCACAAAATACCTCACACATTACAGACTGATCCCTTCCCCAGCTCAGCATGGCAAAAGTTTGCGCTTGACCTCCCAGACCCATCTGACCAAAAAGCAGTTGGCTCTTACTCTGCTGTTACCTCAACAGGGAGGCAGAAATAGAATAATTATATTAGCATATGGGAGTTGTGATGTAAATCTCTTCTTTATTCTGGGAGGGAAGGAAACCTGAATTAATTACTATCTGACTAAAAATTACAATCCACTTCTTTAAGATAAGAAACTTTTCTGAGGAAAAGAACAAAGTCAGTGTTTTACCCTGAGGCCAAAAGCAAAGCTGACAGCTTTAACAGACTCTTGAAAGAGCTCAAGGATTGCTCAACCTGGAAGTAAAGGCTTAAGAAAACCTCCCTGCAGATCTCCTGCAACCCTGAGTTTACGTGACACTCAGCAGTACAGAATTTGCCTGAAGACCTGCCTGGAAACCAGACACCTAGAATGCAAAATTCTGCTGGATGAATGAGCTGAAAACAAAAAACAAAAGAAAAACCAAAGAAAAAAAAGGGACACAGTTGGAAGCAAGACAGAGTCCAAAAGAAACAGCAAAAATACTAAAGGGCTCTAGACCAACAATCCAAGTGCAAAGGACCTGGGATTTCACCACAGACCACTCACAAGAGTACAGACATTGAGTCCTGAGGAAATGGAATTCAAAGTTTCTGCCTCAAAACTGCTACAAAGTAAGACTATAACACCTACATAGGGTCTGTAGAAGGAGCAAGACATTTTCCATCACTGGCCCCGTTCCACTCCACTGCCAATTTTAACACTGTGGACACACCTTGAACCACAGCTGGAACAGAAACAAAAGCTCATCTCCTCCCTGAACCAAAGAAAGACCACACTACAAAGTCAGGCTTTAGCCACAGTAGCAGACCCCCAACACATCCTTCCCCAGGTCTCCTCCCTGGTCATGGCACTGGTAACACACTAACAAATCCACATCGTGGCAACCTCAACCTGACCACTCCTTCCAAGCACATGGGAACATGGTGACAGGACCATCTCCTGCCTGTGCCATGGGTTCACCAGTGACTTCCCATGAAGCTGGCATTAGGAGAGCAGGCTGGTGCTAATTATCATGCAGAAACAAGATCACAATCACTGAGCTGGCAGCCCCTGGCATTTGTTTGCTCAAGACACACAAGGGCAGCACTCCTCTGCTCTGGGGGTTCCCCAGTGTCATGTTCAGTGGGAAAGGTTGTTACAGTTACTATGAAAGGGTAATCTATTACAAATTACTCATCGATGCAACTGAAAAATCAGTGACATATTACTGAGTATGCCTGTGTAATGCTAGCTCAGCAGCAAGACTTGGTTCATGCTGCTGGTTTCTCCTGTGCTTTTTGTAGGACCCTTCTCAGCACAACTTACACACAGAGCTTCTCTCCTCACCGGGACCACATGGGGCTTCCCTTTGTGGAGCTGCTGTGCCTGGCCACACATTTACTCTCCAATAGTCAAACTGCTGTAACACTCAATGAAAGACCAGCAAATCTGAGACCTTTTGCATCCATTTCCAGCAGGTACTGGGATGTGCTAAGCCTGCAGGTTGTGTTCCACAGCCATCTGTGCCGATAATACTTGGTGGATTTTGGAAAGCAGCCTTCCCACCTCTGCCAGCAGTGGGTGGGGGCACAGTCAGCACGGTGCAGGTAAGACCTGCTCTGTCCTGCACTCATCTGAGCCTGCTTCCAAAACCTCAGCACCTCAGCACACACTGCTGGAAGGCCTCTGCTGGCTACAGCCCCTTGGCTCCCCTCCAGAAACAGGAACTGCTCTAATCGTCTTCCTACTAGTTTGGCACCATCAGAGTGTTATTGCTGCTTCTGCATGAGGAGTTTTGCCTGTGGTGGATATTCCTGCTTTAAATGCTCTCATTATGGAGTGAGGACTTTGTGCAAGATCCTCACATGCAGTCCCAGAGCCCAGGTCCAATGCCAGCCTCAGGATGGGCACAACTGACCAGCAGCAAGTGAGGGAGTAGCTTGCACTCACTATACATTCAGTCATTGGTTTATTCATCTCAGCCCCAGACAGGTCTTGAATATAAAAGAATTATGAGAAATGAGGCAAGAACAGAGAGGTATTTAACTAATGAAGCTGGAATGGAAATTGGAGGCACAAATCAGCCAAATGAAAGCAGTGGGTACAAAGAAAGAGCTGCCCAAAAAAGTTTAGTCAGGAATCCTGCACCAGGTCACAGTAAAAGCTGCACAGATTTTGCTAAATTTGCAGCAAGAGCTGGGTAGGCAACAGAAGTGGGGTGATGAAAGGACACAATACCTGCAATTATACTCATGCACACAGGGGAATTGTGGCTCAGTGCAGCCAGGCAGGTAGAGGCCACATCTGTCTCAGAACCAGGTGTGGCCAACAGGCAGAATGATTGCAAAGATTCAGTAAAAGGCTAAAGCTATCACAGACCCCAACAAAACTGGAAGAGAAGAGCTCCAGAGAAGTCAACAACTATTTCTACATACAAATACATATGCACATACATCAGTGACAAAATACATGGGAAATATGATAGAAAGGAGAAACAGCAGAAATGGACATAAGACCCAGAGCAAGAGGTGGCCTGAAGTGGTTTATTTAAGTGATGACCTAAGGCAGTGTCCTACTGGCATCTGGAGCTGGACATCTCTCTGCAAGACCAAACTTTGAGGGTTTCACATAGAAAGGGCTCACAGGTCTGCTCCTGGCAGAAGGTCCCACTGGATGGGGCTTGGGGAGATGCTGCTGGCCTCAGGGAGGTGGCTGCACACAGATGCAGGATGCAGCTCCACGCCTTTATCACTGGAGTCAGGTTGTTCCTCCGTGGGGCGCAGGAAAGCTGCGCTCTCCAGCCTTGCAATGAGCCACTTCCTTTTTTTCTTTTTTTAGGATCACAATTTCTTTTCTCTTCCTCCTCCACCTCAAAAAAGCGGATATTTAATAATTGGGTCGGAAGAGCTTGCTATCCTGAAGCAATGGGTGGTAGTGGTGCTGCACCTATAGTGACATCATGCTGTCAGCATGGCCAAGTCCTCATCCCGTAAGGGCTATTCAGTAAAACATAAGTAATTATTCTGCCAGATTCCCAGCCAGATGACAAACTGATTCACAGCACTAACTAGAAGAAAAGAAGGAGAGGAAAATGCACCATTTCCTACAACTGAAACTACATTAACCTGTTACCCCAAGGAAAACTCTGGCCAAAGTTTTTCTTGTGGAGGCTGAGCTGTATGCCAGACGGCTGAAATGCATTGCCAGAGACCCCAGTGCTGTGCTATGAAAGTTCATCTGCAGAGCACAGCTTCCATTCGATATCCATCAGTGCTCATAGGAAAAAGATCTTTTTCCAGAACACCTGCAGAGTATCTTTTATGTCAGAGGACCTAAAACTGTTATCAGAAACTGCTAATTGAAACTTAACAAAAGCAAATATCTGGTTTTCTAAGCTGACCTCAGGACGCTGAAAACTAAAAGCAAGACCAGAGAGATTGCTGCAAATGCAAGCTTTTACTCAATCTGTTAGTCAATTCACAAGGGAAACTTTCCTGAATACCTCAAGAAGTCTAAAATTACATCATTATGGCAAGGGCACACCAGTATGTTTCTTATTAATCATTTCCAGGAAGATGACTATCAGAAAGTCATTCTTAATAGCACCACTGCCTGGCAACATGGGGTCCCTTGCTCACCTCAGGGTGGGTACCTTAGATTTCCCTCACATGAATTTCCTCTTTGAGCAAATTTCCACCCCTGCCAGAAGCCTGCAAAGCAAATGCACTGTTTCACATGTTCTTCTGGCAAAAAACTGGCTTCACACAACACCCTACAACTATGACTAACTCCCAAACTTTCATGAGACCATTCTTCTCTAGCAGGAGTGAGAGATACACCTTGTCTGCAACAGTAAGTTTCATGCTAGATTTTGCAGGTTCACCTCTGCTGCAAACACATGTGAGACACCTTCTCTCACCAGATGCAACCCCAGGTAGGATGCCAAGGTCCAGCATTGCCCAAGCTGCTCTAAAACTGCTCCTTAAATGAAATAACCAAGACTTGTTCACTGTACATGTACAGCCATAGCATCATTCCCTTTCAAAAGCCTGGACAATGACAAAAAGAAGAGATGATAAAGAGGGAGAGATGGAGGGAAAGAGGACAGGAAGACAAATAAGACTCTCATGCCTATCTGGAGCACTTAAGCCTGTGTTTGAGATGTGAGAACTCCTCTCTCCACTACATGAAGCAACTGAGAAGAGCAAGAAAACAAAGACAAGCAAGAAGCAAAGCATATTGGAACAAGGGAGGAAGGGATACCTTGGTAAAATCACAGATGGAGTATTATTCTTGTGAATTACAACAGAGAAGAAAAATATCCTAAATGGGAACTATGATACAATGGGGTGAAATACAGCAGTCTGTTACAGCAGCACAGAGTCAAGTCCACAAGCAAAATTCAGAGCCCTCCCAGCTACCTTTGATTCAATGGGTCCTGTGATCTGCTGCTCCATTCCTCCAAGGGTTACTGATGCAATGTGCCAGATTCCGTGTTTCTTTCCAACTGTTCTGAGTCTCCTGCATCTGATCTCAAAGAAGGGAGCAGAAACAGCTGGAAGAGAGAAACCAGAATGGCATATTCCAGCAGCAACCCTTGGAAGAACAAACAATGACAGCCTTGTGAGACGTGCCACTGTACCCCTGGCACATACATTTGCATGTGGACATGGATTCACATGTCTTCTAGAAGAAACACATGTTGCTCTGGCTAGTCACAGAGTATCAGAGCATCTTTGGACTTAGCATGATCAGTGCAAGCTGAACAGACTGACAGCTCAACAGCACAGCCAGGACCCACAGTCATGGGTGCCAAACAAGTAACGTGTGCTAAGTGCAGCCTAATTTGGGCACCATCCTTCTCCTCCAGTGGAACCTTGACTTCCTGAGCAACTCTACCTGCTTTGTAGCATATGAGCAGCTTGCAGCCCACAAGGAAACCCAGTCAAGGTCTACTCTGTTTAGGCTTTAAAGTTCCTGTAGATCTAGCTGCAGGCCAAAGGAGGGCAAAACAGCAGGTGAAACAGGAGACCGAAGGAATAAGCTTCTCCAGAGAAAATTTAGGTATTTGCTGCCAAAGGGGAGGATTAGTTGTGAACATCAGGAAGTCAAGGAAGCAGAGAGCAGCAGGAGGCCACTGCAGATAATGGGACAGTAGGAGCAAGGCTATTGCTCATCAAGGCACATGAAGGGGGAGAGAAAAAGGCTTGTGCTCTTTCATATGTGCAAGGACTAGAAAGAGGGAGTGAGGAGGTCAGGGAGATGGTGCTGGTGGAGGAAGGGCCATGAGAAAAAAAAAGCCTTTGAAAATGAACCATGGAAAAGTGATTACAAAGGGAAGAACTGTCAGGGTTGGTGTTAGGATCTCCTCATTTCCACTAGAAAGAAGGAAGATGTGGAAACTCACAGCTAGATTTGGGGAGGGAAGACCAGGAGCACAGCAAGACCATGACAGAAGGATGTCATTTAAAGGACAGAGTATCAGACAGAGTATATCAGATTAGGATGGTTGGGAATTACATGTAGGAGAGAACAGAAAAGAAGTTTAAGGGCTCACAGAATATAAGGCAAGACAGACCAAAAGATCTCTCGCCAGCTTTACATTAGGAATCAAAGGGAAACTGCAACATTTTTTCTGACTGCAACTTCCTTCTAACCAATTCCTAGAAAGCACAGGTGCACCACACCTCTCCAGGACAAAGCTACCACCACAAGCCCAGTCCTAGCACTCACAGCACCATTTCTAGAGGGGTCCTTCAACTCCACATCCCTTCTTCCCCACACAAACCTACTGGCTTTTAACTGCAAATAGCACTTCCAAGTATCAAGTCATCCAAGGCAGTAACAAAATGAGTACCTGGAGTATTACAAGTCTGCCTGTCCCCTGAAGAGTTGGTTGGAGGTGTCCGGTGTCGGTAGACAAGATGTGGTTTATTGTGCTCTTCTTCATACTCCTGTTCCTCAAGCGAGAGGAGTGGCTCTACAAAATAGTCCCCATCATCAGACTTGAATGTGCCTAGCTGAGAGGGACCAGAGAGAGGAACAGGAGGTCAGCTTTGGGCAATGACAAGCCACCTAGCAGCACTACCCCCCAAAGTGAGCAGTTCATGATGGAGGTGTGCCCAGTTCTGTGGTGACCCCTCTGAAGGCACTGCTTGGAGCTCCAGTTTCGGTCACATTGCTTGCACCCACCCTGGGCTGCACATCCATCCCACTGGTGGTTACAGAGGGCTAACTACTAACCCACAGGCAGGGNACTACATGAAGCAACTGAGAAGAGCAAGAAAACAAAGACAAGCAAGAAGCAAAGCATATTGGAACAAGGGAGGAAGGGATACCTTGGTAAAATCACAGATGGAGTATTATTCTTGTGAATTACAACAGAGAAGAAAAATATCCTAAATGGGAACTATGATACAATGGGGTGAAATACAGCAGTCTGTTACAGCAGCACAGAGTCAAGTCCACAAGCAAAATTCAGAGCCCTCCCAGCTACCTTTGATTCAATGGGTCCTGTGATCTGCTGCTCCATTCCTCCAAGGGTTACTGATGCAATGTGCCAGATTCCGTGTTTCTTTCCAACTGTTCTGAGTCTCCTGCATCTGATCTCAAAGAAGGGAGCAGAAACAGCTGGAAGAGAGAAACCAGAATGGCATATTCCAGCAGCAACCCTTGGAAGAACAAACAATGACAGCCTTGTGAGACGTGCCACTGTACCCCTGGCACATACATTTGCATGTGGACATGGATTCACATGTCTTCTAGAAGAAACACATGTTGCTCTGGCTAGTCACAGAGTATCAGAGCATCTTTGGACTTAGCATGATCAGTGCAAGCTGAACAGACTGACAGCTCAACAGCACAGCCAGGACCCACAGTCATGGGTGCCAAACAAGTAACGTGTGCTAAGTGCAGCCTAATTTGGGCACCATCCTTCTCCTCCAGTGGAACCTTGACTTCCTGAGCAACTCTACCTGCTTTGTAGCATATGAGCAGCTTGCAGCCCACAAGGAAACCCAGTCAAGGTCTACTCTGTTTAGGCTTTAAAGTTCCTGTAGATCTAGCTGCAGGCCAAAGGAGGGCAAAACAGCAGGTGAAACAGGAGACCGAAGGAATAAGCTTCTCCAGAGAAAATTTAGGTATTTGCTGCCAAAGGGGAGGATTAGTTGTGAACATCAGGAAGTCAAGGAAGCAGAGAGCAGCAGGAGGCCACTGCAGATAATGGGACAGTAGGAGCAAGGCTATTGCTCATCAAGGCACATGAAGGGGGAGAGAAAAAGGCTTGTGCTCTTTCATATGTGCAAGGACTAGAAAGAGGGAGTGAGGAGGTCAGGGAGATGGTGCTGGTGGAGGAAGGGCCATGAGAAAAAAAAAAGCCTTTGAAAATGAACCATGGAAAAGTGATTACAAAGGGAAGAACTGTCAGGGTTGGTGTTAGGATCTCCTCATTTCCACTAGAAAGAAGGAAGATGTGGAAACTCACAGCTAGATTTGGGGAGGGAAGACCAGGAGCACAGCAAGACCATGACAGAAGGATGTCATTTAAAGGACAGAGTATCAGACAGAGTATATCAGATTAGGATGGTTGGGAATTACATGTAGGAGAGAACAGAAAAGAAGTTTAAGGGCTCACAGAATATAAGGCAAGACAGACCAAAAGATCTCTCGCCAGCTTTACATTAGGAATCAAAGGGAAACTGCAACATTTTTTCTGACTGCAACTTCCTTCTAACCAATTCCTAGAAAGCACAGGTGCACCACACCTCTCCAGGACAAAGCTACCACCACAAGCCCAGTCCTAGCACTCACAGCACCATTTCTAGAGGGGTCCTTCAACTCCACATCCCTTCTTCCCCACACAAACCTACTGGCTTTTAACTGCAAATAGCACTTCCAAGTATCAAGTCATCCAAGGCAGTAACAAAATGAGTACCTGGAGTATTACAAGTCTGCCTGTCCCCTGAAGAGTTGGTTGGAGGTGTCCGGTGTCGGTAGACAAGATGTGGTTTATTGTGCTCTTCTTCATACTCCTGTTCCTCAAGCGAGAGGAGTGGCTCTACAAAATAGTCCCCATCATCAGACTTGAATGTGCCTAGCTGAGAGGGACCAGAGAGAGGAACAGGAGGTCAGCTTTGGGCAATGACAAGCCACCTAGCAGCACTACCCCCCAAAGTGAGCAGTTCATGATGGAGGTGTGCCCAGTTCTGTGGTGACCCCTCTGAAGGCACTGCTTGGAGCTCCAGTTTCGGTCACATTGCTTGCACCCACCCTGGGCTGCACATCCATCCCACTGGTGGTTACAGAGGGCTAACTACTAACCCACAGGCAGGGAGCATGAGAGGGGCACGTCTGCCAGACCCTGTCCTTACACCAGTGACTTTACCAAGCCAGTCCTGCCTGAAGGGTGATGGTGCTGCTGTGTACTGGAGGCCCCAGTGTAATCCCATCATGTGCTGGTTTCACACAGCCATCTCCCTGAGACAGGCTTTTAACCCACATATAAAGACCAGAGGAAGGTGTCCAGCTAGTGAAATCCCTGCTTATGAGAAGACATCAACACTCCTAGCTGCAACTATGAATGCAGATATTTGGCGGGTAAAATAAAAAAAAAAAAAAATAGTCCAAGACAAAACATTCTGCAGCCATCCCATACTGGGATCCATGGCCAGTACCTGGGAGGGAAGCTACACACACACGTGCCCAAGCCTAGGTGAACACATGAATTTCCTGGAGTGAATGAAACCAGCAGAAACCTCCGGGAAGCCCCTGGGATTGGCACCCGTGGGGGTGAAAGACACCAGGACAGAAGGGACAGCCCTTTTAGGAACTTCTGCTCATCCCGGTGCCAACATCCATGCACCGAAGGATGCTAGGGTACCAGGGACCGGGACCTGTCCCTGGTCAGGGGTGCTGGGTGGCTCCGGGGCCAGCGCTAGCATTAAGCCCGCAGCCACCCCTACCGGCACCGCCGGAGGTAGGCGGGTGTCCGTGCCCGGCCCACGGGTGTCGGTGGGTGGCACTTTTCCCCAAAACCCGCGGAGCAGGAGCACCACGGAACGCCACCGATTAAAAGCAGCGTGCGAGAAACCCCGGCCGGGGTGGGCCGGAGCCGCCCGCCGCGNCGGGTCTCACCATCCCGGAGCAGAGGCTGATAACGGCGGTGAGCCGAGGGCGGGCGTTGACGTGCCCTCGGTAGAAGCAGTGCTTCACGTCGGCGTCGGCCGCCTCGGCGTAGAGGCGCCGCTGCTCTGCGGCGGGCTCTCCCAGGAGGCTGACGGTGAAGAGCGGGGCGATGAAGGCCGAACTGGCCGTCAGGTTGAAGAGGAACTGCTGCCCGAAGGCGGACAGCCTGTAGTGTGCCTTCGGGGAGGCGGCGGCGGCCGCCGTCCAGGCGTCGGGGGCAGCACTGGTGCTCCGCCGGCGCCGCCTGAAGTGGACATCGGTGGGGAAGGGCTCACCGAACTCATTCACTCGGGTAGGAGTCACGATCTCGTACTCGCTGAGCTTCTCCAGCAGCTGGGCTGCGAGGGGACAGAAGCATATGCCGCTGAGTGAGGTGGCCGAGCCCCGCGGCCCCGGGGGGCGGCAGCGCAGCACTCCCCGCGCCCCTCCCCGAGCACCCCCTTACCTTGCCTGGGGTGCAGCTTCTGCCTCCTCGCTCCCGTCCTCAAGCCGTCGATGAAGAGCGTGGTGAGTGCCAGCGCCAGCGGCGCCAGCTGCATGGTGCTGCGCGCTGTCCTCGGAGGAGCAGCCTTCCCCGCCTCCGCTTCTTCTCCTCCTTTATTCCTCCCTTTCCCTCTTTCAATTTTTTTTTTCTTTTTTTTTTTTTTTCTTCTCCTTTCTAGTGGCCCCCCTCCCGGCNGAGCCGCCCGCCCGCCCGCCTGCCTGCCTGCTCTCCCTCGCTTTCCGCCTCTCCCCCCGTCGGGCTGGTGGACGAGAGCTGCCGGGACTCAGTTTAAAAAGGGGCGTGCTCCATAGATCAAGCAAGAGAAAGCCCGCCCTCCTCCGCTCGCCCCCACTCCACTCCTTCCAATATGTCACTTTCTTTTCTCATTGCCGGCGAACGCCAAAGTCGCAGGTTTTGGTCAGGAAAAGCTGGAGCTGGACGGAGCGGGCGGGGAGAGTCCGAGCTGCCGGCTCCCTCCAAAAGGCTTTAAAATCCCAAAGTAGCCCGGGCAGGGCTCAGCTCTGCCAGGTCCTGCTGGGGATGGGTCACTTTGTCACTCACTGAGAGGAGAGCTGAGTTTCCTTACATAATTAACGTTTTCCGTTTTTTTTTTTTTCCAAGGCAGCTTGAAGAAGTGGATCAGCAATTGGAGAATCCCGTGTGGCACTTCTAGCAGTCGTTTTATTCTGCATTTCTCAGATAAGAGGCAATTCAACCAACTTTTGTTCAGGATTAGATTTGTGTTGTACACTTTTCAGGCACCCTTGAGCAAGAAGGAAGATTTATATCCTTATCTGAGTTAATTTTATTTTGCAGTTTGAAAGGTCTCTGTAAAAATTTAAGACATCCTTTAGAGCTAAATGTAATTAAGCGTTGTCTGCTACGCCTTCCTCAAATCAAAACCCCCAGCCTTGGTTTAAAAGGTTTTTAAACCTTTAAAGCCTGTATACAAGGCAAAAGAGAATTTTGGAAGTTCAATTTGCACTTCCATAGAAAATGTCAAAGTTCTTTACACTCTTCACTCAACTTTGGGACAAGGCACAGAAATGTTGGTATTGGTTACAGAGGGAAAATTTTAAAATAAAAATTCAGAATCCACTTCTGGGCAAAATGGCACCTCATGACTCTTCGAAACAACTGGTGAAGTCCTACAAACCTCAACTATTAGGAGCCAATTGTGTATGATGAATGTAAAAGAGTAAGTAAATCATCACCTGCAAAGCTCTGCATCTTCAGCCCTGTCACTGGCTGACCAGAGTTCCAAGGCTGAGAGGCAGAGCCTCTGCAGTGCAGGAATCTCCAGGACTGTGGAGACCCAAGTCAGTACACCCTTAGGGCAAGGTGTAGTGGCACAGAACCTCCCTGTGTGGCGTTGTGCCCACACTTACAAACCAGGTTTAATTAAAATCTCGGATACTTACCGTGAGATAACTCACCCATATCTCTCTGAGCTGCAGTGCTTGCAGAGCACCCGGAGCCCTGACCACCTTCCTACAATGTACCCCAAAAGCTTTCAGTCTTCACAGAGACACACACAAGGTGCTTGAGCTTGCTATAATGCTCCAGGAAACATGGTGGGAGAAGGAAGGATAGGCTGTATCCCAAACTCAGGTGGGTGTGGACACATTTCCCAGCAGTGCCAGGGGAAGCCTGAGCTGCCAGTTGGGCGTGTGGAGCAAAATTGAGCAGCTGATCAGCAAAGGGGTAGTGAGGAAAAGTGAACCGAGTTGCCTGAGGAAGGAGAGGTGAAAAGCTGAGCATAGCATTAGGGCTGAGTCAGAGGGGAGGGGAGGAGGCTTACGTGGAGCTAGTCCTGTGAAAGGGCTGCAGCCTTCAGTCCTCAGATCAGCATAATGTTGGGAAACAGGTCTGGTTTATCTGGGCCACAGAGTGCCCTGGGGCATCCCCATCTCACAAACATCCCGCATCCCACCACTCTCAGCATCCCCCATGCCTCGGGTGCTGGTGAGAGCTGCCTTGCTTCTGTTCAGCTCACTGTCACTGGAAAACTTGTCAAAGCTTTGGAGTTTTTTTCTCCTTAGTTTTTCTACAAAGTGACTATTTAATTTGGCTCTGGGGTGAGGTTTGACAGAGCTGAGGAGCTGGCATAGGGTGAGAAGTGGCAGCACATACCTGTGCCTTGGTTGGGTAGGACCCTTTCATTTTTGGCAGACCTGAATGGAGCAAGGTTGTTTTGTGGAGCATCCTTACAGCCCCACCCACAGGTGTGAAACCACCAACCTGAGGGAACCAAGAAACACCATCATTCAGAAGAGATCCAACTCACAGGACTCCATTATGGGGCAGAGTTGGGAGCAGTCTGAAGCTTCCCAGGACCAAATCCTGGCTTTGCAATGTCACTGAACCTACACTTATGCAAGCTATGCAGCATGGCATGACTTCCAGAGCCATTTCCATCAATATGTACAAGTTGTATGTTGTGTGGCATTTTGAATCTTTACAGCTGGAGATTAGGAAGTGCAAAATGAAAGCTGTACTGTAAGTAAATAGATTATGAGGAGTTTAGAGAAACTAAGCTGCAATCTTAAATTCAAATAACTTTCCTATTAGGATGAATCTATTAATACTTACGGTATGGTAATTGTGCAGACTCCAAGTCCTCACCCAGTCAAAAGTAAGCCTTAAGAGCCCATACCTACCCATGGAAAAATCCCCTTAAAACACTGGGAATTTTGCCTATGTAAATACTGCAGAACTTGAGCTGCAAATGCCTCTTTTATAAACTAAGAAATCAGAACTTGATCACAACAGCAAAACTTCAGTAAGAAATTTAAGGCAGTGCACACTGCTGTGAGAATAGACTTGAGGAACCCATTTTTTTCCACTGCTTTCCCCCTTTGTTACCATTTCCTTTTCCCTATAGGTGAGGCTATACCCAGTACTAATCTTTGTTCTTTGTGGCTCAGCCTCTCCAGGTAAGTGTCATCTTCCTTTATCTGCTGCATCCTCTTGCTTGCCCAAAGATTATCCCACAAGGCAGTTTCCCTTTGATGGCTGCTTCTCAATGCTACAAGATATCTGACAACAGCCAACTTTTCTCCCTGTCTAATCTGTGTGATCAGAAAGTGAAAGATTTCTGCCCTTCAAACAGCTGACCTCTCTCTCCTGCCTCTCTCATTCATCTGCTGATGCTGGTAACAAGGATACCACTCTGGGCTGCCTTTATCTTTGTTTTGGAAGCTCTCATAAAGGCTTCTCTTTAAAAGACATTTTCATCAGTTGTGTCAAAGCTGGATTTTTAAGTTGTAAGCTTTTCACATGTGTTTGGAGGGGCTGAAACTTGCAAGTTCTTGGTGTATACTCAATTTTCAAACTTGTTATCTGTGCCAAGCCAACTCTTTTTGGTCCTCATTAAAAGGATTTAAATACACTCATCTACTGTAGTCCTTTAAGCTCCTGCTTCCTCCCTGGGGTTCTCTTCTTACCCCACATAGTGTGCTGCTGCCATCAAGGTCTGAATCACTGGGTTGTTTGAGAGTTTACTCCTCTGACCCATAGGAGGCTGGGAAGTGCTCCCTGCCATTCCCAGCAATACCAGCACAGCACTGCCATCACTGCTGTCACAACTTGCCCTTTGTGGGCCTGTATCCTGGTCCCCATTTTAGGGCCAGTGGCTGAGGGAGATTGCAATGATGTACCAGGATGCTGCAGAGCCATCAGTGCCATCCCACTCCCCTGACTACTGAGATGTGCACATTGAGGTGGCTAATTCAAGGCTACCCAGCGAAATAATACCCAAACATCCTTCATCTTGGTCCTGGGTCAAACTGTGCCAACTCAGACATCTTTCCAGCCAGTGCATTGCAGCAGGAGCTGTGTCCTGGGGGAGCATCCATTGCTCTGCACAGAGGTGCAAGGTGGGGCACAGTGGAAATGCAGTGTGGCCTTGTGCTTGCAGATATCATCCCTGCTCTTTGCCTGAGTAGGGAACCACCATTTGGGAACAGAAGGTGAAGGAAGGAAAGCAAACAAGTCTGTCACACTGCTCTACTCACATGCAAGGAAATTGGCCCTCAGTTTGCCTCAGAAACTTTGACCCTGGAAAACAGATGCATGAGTAGAACTAGGGACTGGGTGGGAGGAACAGCAAAGCCCACGTAGACGCTGCAAATGTGTGGGATTTTCATCTTCAGGTCAGCATGGATGGACAAAACGATCCCTTGAGGCTGTCCACTTGAAACTGCTGATTCCAGCTCACCCCTCCCCTGCTCCCAGCATTGCTGCTGACTGCTCACACACTGCTCCTTTTCCTTGCACCTCTTATCTGCCACGTGGAAAGTGCTCAGGGTAGCCCAGCTTCTGGGTCTCGCTGCAGCCTGGCAGTTCTTTTGGCCTAATAAACATTCATAGATCCCATCTCCATTTTTACTACAGGTAAACCTGGGACAGGTTCTAAAGTAGCTAAGAAACACTTAATTCTGAATCTTCCCATTTTTGTGCAAATTAAGCCACACTAAGCTAAACATTATATTGGTTTATCTTTTTGTGTTTGACATGCTATAAATCAAACAGGACCTGAATACACTCCTCATGACTTTTGATATTATGTACATGTGCATCTATGCTGTGTTCCAGGTTCCTTTGCCAAAACGTTAACAGTAATACTAGGAGGACTAAATAGAGCAGATGTTCTGTAATCCCACACCAAAAGGCAACCTGGGAATGTTGGAAATTATGCAGGTACAAAAAACTATCCCTCGAGCCATGTACTTTTGTTATATAAACAAATTATCATAACAGCTCTGTGAGGTGTCACCATCACCTTATGAAAAGGAGACTGAGATGATTGATTTGGCAAAGAACATGGGGTCATGGAGCTCTGACCTTATGGTAGTTCCACCCTCCCTCTCCATCTTGTATGCAGCCTAAGTTTATAATATAATATTTCAGTGCAGGGATCGTTAAACTGTAAAACTATTTTAGGAGGGTTGTTTTCATTCTTTTCCCAAATAGTAGATTGTCTCCAGAGATAACAAAATACAAATATCCAGTAGAGCAGGGGAAAAGCTAGGCAACTTTACAGATACAGTTCTTTTTCCCTACACTGTTTCATTTCCCTTGGGGTGTAACAAGGTATCCAGCTAAAAGCAAAGACATCTCCCTGGGGGAAGTCTTTACAATGTTGTATTTGTATTGTGGTAGGAAGACTCTACTGGTTATAAAACTGTCAAAAAAATTGTCAATGGCCAAAGAATTGGAAATGTTTTAGGCCTAATCCAGTGCATGTCAAAACTCATAATCAAAACTCCCACTGACCTGGAGAAGTGCAGAATCTCTGTCATTTCCAGGAGCTATCTCACAGCATCACATCTTGCTCATTAATATCCACCTGACAAGCATATGTAACATCCAGTATTTTTTGCAGCATCTTGAAAAAAAACCCACATTTATTTTTAACTTAGAAAAATGTCTGTGCTCACTAAGTTGTAGTACCTAAAACTAAGGTGTTTTAAAATTCTTCTCAGGTAGCTGAGGGTTCCTAGAACAGATGGGCACATGGAGGGAGAAGGTAGTCTAATGGCAGCCCATCACTTTGTAGCACTGCTGGTACCACATCATTACTGCAGCCAGAATGTGCAACAGACCAGAGCAATTGCCCTCCCTTGCTAAATAATTAAGAGGTGCTGCTTAAATGTGATGCTTCAGATTTGTCAGCAGTCTCCAATTTGCAGGATATGTTGAGGAAACAGCTGTCTTATAGGTGCTCCTACAGTCTTGCACCCAGTTTCCTCCTTTCCTTTGAAAGCAGCATCGATAAGGAACAGACTAGAAATGCTTGGTGTGGAAGATTCAGCATATAAACACAGGACAAAAACCCAAAAAGGGATTTGGTCTCTCCCCAACTATGCTGTGTTTGCCCTGGATGAAGGAGTGGTGAACAAGTTCTATTTTCAGCCACACACCCTGCACTGTTTCTCACAATGGCTGTCACTGACTGAACGGCTGGGCACACCTAACACAGGATCCCTCACTCTGGTTTGTGCCTGAACCACTGCTTTGCTGTCAGGTGCCTGCAACTTTGGCTTTGCTATTTAACTTCACTGTCAGGCTCTGCTTTTGCAACCAAAATAGGGGACTTAACAGTAAGAATTCCATTTCTTAAAAGATAGAGTTTAGGTGAGATGTTAAAATGCATGCACGAAAGTAGCAGGATGCAACCAAGAGAGCAAACTTTGAATGATCTGCAAAGCTGAAACAAAATTGTCTTTTTCTTCCCAGCTGTTTCCAACAGCCACCTCTGCTCTATGCCTTCATGCCTTCTCACTCACTAAATACCCTTTTTTGATGGCAAAGGCTGTCTAGGAGCAAACCTGGAATCCATACGTTCCCCTCGCAGGTGTGGAGGGAGCTACAAGAATGATGTGAATTGGCTGCAGCCTTCCTAACCACATTCATGTCATGCCACTCTGGCTGGGATGCCGGAGAGAGAATTAATGGAGTGTAAATCCCTGTTTGGAAATCTTCAGCTTCTCCCTGTAACTCCTTCATTCCCTTTGCAAACCACAGGAAGAGGTGATCTCCCCAGAGAACCACAGCTTCACATTTTGGTCTTGATTAAAAGTAGTGAAGGATTCATGCAGCCAGAGCTGCCTGTCCAACAGACTCAGAGTGAACTGGGATACTTCCAAGGGAATCTGTTGTCCTGAGACTAAACCCTGCAAGCAAAAATCCTCTTTTAAAGTTATTGTATGGCTTGGCTACAAAGATAAGGCACCAGATGGCTTGGGAAGAATTTTTAGAAGACAGTCTGCTGGTATGCCTGGAAGGATCTTGAGAGTTTACGTTTACAATAGACCATTTCTTTGGAGGCGAGTGTTTGTCAGGAACATCAGTTTTAATTACTTAAAATGTAGGCTGTTTCCAAATGCAGACAGTGTTAAGAGGAGGGTGTTTTTTTTTTATTTTTTTTTTTTTCCCTGAAGAGAGGACAGCCAACAGAAATCCCTTCCTTTATAAGTAGCAAATTGACTTGTGAGACTACTGTTATGCAGTTTTCATCCCAAATACTCTCCTGCAACACCTTCGTTCACTGATGAATTATTCATAGCACAAGTAGGTATTTCTTTTAATCTGTTTTCAGCCAATAAAACAAGCAGCTAATTTTGTCAACTCTAAGCACACTTGAACATGGGTCAGCCCTCAAAATTCCCAAGACTTTTCAACTGAGCCTTACTTTGTGTTTTGCATTCAAGGAGGGATGAGCTGGGACAGGAGCCATAAGGATGCCAGTAGGAATAAGCAGCCTGTCAGTAATCTCAATGTTGCTTTCACACACACAATTTACTTCTAAATCCAGGTGTGATCAGTTTTCAGTAAGGATTTTAGCTCTGTTACCCACAATATTGGGCTGAATTCAATGACATCAGGAACTGAGCTCCCATATACCCAGTGCAAGGGCATGACATTTCTTTCCCAGCCAGAAGCATTACCCAAAATTATCTAAAGGATTTGGACCATTTGGACCTTCCTGAGAGCCATGGCCCTGCTGGAGCTCCTCATCACCTGCAAGTGCATGGCACACCCAAGGAGAGATGCATGTGGGCAGCATACCTTGTGTATCTGGAGGTGTGGCAGCTCTGCTAAGGGGGTAATTTCCTGCCCTACAACACGTGGATGTTGAGATATACATGTCATGTTTTTCAGACCTTTCAACTTTCTCACATGCATTACAACATAAGTAATATTAACAAATGCTGGTGATGGGAATCAGGCTTATATTTGTAAGCCAGCTGTTTCCATGTTGTCTCCCCACATTTTATCCTCTAAATTCTTTAATATCCCTAACCTTTCCATTCAGAATTTTTAAAGGGACAAAGCACGATTTGGAAATGACTGTAACATGAGGATATTTGTTGACTTAACTGACATTGTTTTGACATGTCAGGGCCTCCTAGGGGACCAAGACCCCATTGTCTAATGGCAGAGCAAACACAGGACTGAAAATGGGGCCAGTATCAGCGTTTCCCTGCCTTATCACACTCAGTTAATGCGTTACTCCACACCAGCCAGCCAGCTAAGAATAGCATTTGTTGCAGGGAGGAGAAATCTCATACACACCAGCAACATTCTTTCTTTCTGCTGTTTTCATAGGAGGTTCCAGCACACGGTTCTTTGTAACACAAAGCCCATAGTCAAAAGAGAGAATTGTCCAAATCTGAGCCATTTCATCTACCAACAAAGTGGATGTTTATGTTCCTACAACAGCAGGAGAGGGAGATGCTCACCCTGCTGAGACTCCTCAACCTGTCACAGCTTGTGACACACATGGAGAGCCAAAAGACCAACTTTCCCCAAACATGAGTAGAAATGGGCACATTAAAACAAACACATTATCCTGCTTGATTCTGTGCATCAATTAACTCCTCTGAACAGTGAGAATGGAATTTCGTAGCCCTGGTTACATATATAAAACCATGTGGTTTATGGCAGCAGTATCTAATTGCTTGACATTATTTTGGATACCATTATGTATAGAAAATAGGCCTCTGGGCCAGGAACTGGGACTTTTCAGAAGCTGACATGCTTCTGCTGAAAGTATTTTGAGGTTATCCAGTGTCACCACCTCTCTGTTGTATCATTAACAGCAGTGACCAAGAACCATCCCTGTGGCCCTTCTCTCTTGCAGATATCCCTGAGTCACTCATTCTTCTGTAACCCACTACACAGCACAAGCACAGAAAGAGAAATTTCTGCATTGTCTAAACACACAAGAAGTACTGACCTGGCCATCTTAGAGCCATTTCACCCTCTCTCCAGGGCACCCCAGTGGTGAGCGTTCAGTGGTGACACTGCAAGGAAAGCTTACAGGCCATGGTCTGAGCACCAGTCCATCTTCCAGGGATCTGCAGTTGGGTGACCCATGCCAGAGATGATGTCCTTGTGCCCCTCTGCTGAGCTGCTCCAGAAGGAGAGGGATACAAGTCCTGCCTGGGAACACATAAACATCACTGTAAGTCTCATCCTTGTACAAATGCACTGCTGGTATTCAAAACCCCAACCTTGCACTGCCCTATGGTCTGATGTCAGTACCAAACATGATGGTTTCGTTTCCATTTCCACCACCCTGAACAGACATGACTGTAGAAATCCCAGATTAACAATTCTGATTAGGAATACCCACCACTGATAATCTCAATGACGTGTGTATGTGACTGCCAGTGGCTGTGAGATCTCTCAGGGCATGGAGATAGAGTTACAGCTGTCAAGGACAGAAGTTCCCTTTTACTTTTCTGCTCCACTCCCTACAATTTTTCTCATGCCCCAGCCCTCTTCTTGTGTTGTTCCCTCAGGCCATGTGTCATCTGTCCTGGTCACCAAGGAATTTGGTTCCCGTGCCTAGAACAGCTTTTGTGTTACTGGCAGCTCTTCTTTCTGCACCCATTGAAATCTATAAAAAATAAGACAATGCGTGAGTAGCTTTTAAATCTAATTATTCTTGTGTTTACTTGGCATAATCTTGGATATTTTGCAACCAATTTATTTGACCCAGCACAGAGCTTCCAGGAGAAGACTTGAGCGTGAGATACAGTGACACGGATGTTTCCTGTCAGTCTAAAATGTGGTACAAGCGTGCCCTTCCCTATCCAAGCCCTTCAGCAAAAGTGCTTGTAGCTTGCTCCTTGATTTCAGGAAATGGGTGCAAATGCACCCAGGCTCACCCTCAAGCTGGAGGTGTCTGGGGCACCCTCCAAGTGTAGCTCCAGTGCATCTGTCCCTCATGTCACAGGCATGAGCCCCTGGCCCTGAGTAGTGTGTGACTAGCACAGCAGTCAGAAAAATTCACACAGAAGATTTTGTAAGCACATTTGCTGGTTTAAACTTTGCCCTAGAGACTGGAGACTCCTGCAACTGTGAGAAAGAAGGGTCCTTGTCATTTATAGCTGAGGTCAGCGGAGGGCCAGAGCAAGGAAGTTTGCATTGCAGCAATTTGTACCTTATCTTGTTTATAGATGTAAACAGAAGGTTTACACTTCCGTTACTGAATTCTCCTACACCAAAAATGTTGAGTGCAAAGAGGAGGAGAGAGACAGGCAACGTGTGTGCACTCATTTCTTGAAATGATTTCAAAAAGTACAGTTAAAGTGGCTGGTGTTTCTGAAGTGCTTGGAAATTCGGACTCCCTTGCAGGGTTTAAAAACCCATCTCTGCAGTCTGCAGGGGTCATTCCAGGATCTCGGTAAGGTCTGGATGTAACTTGTAAGTCTGATGGACCTCTGTCAACATCATCGAAGCCAAGAATCCTTTATGAGCTTTAGGTCACTCACAATTGCTTCTGAAGTCATTGCCCAGGCCTTTCTCATTTTAGTCACAGTACCAGGGGTTTTGTATCATTTGAAAAGCTCCAAGGCAAGGGACATATGGAGCTTACAAAAGCATAGTTATTGTGCTAGCTAGCTCCAGTCCCATGCCAAGCAAATTATCCATGCACATTCTGTGGATAGGAGGCACAATTTTCATGTGGTTACATGGATAAAGGGAGAAGAATTTGGGCCACTGACTCAGCCTGTCAGCAATGCTTCCCCCTAAATTCAGCCATGGAGCTGCAAAGCAGATTTCTCACAGCACTGATGGTGGGGCAGTGCTCTCTTTGGAAAATGTGACCCCTTATTTACATGCCGCTTGGAAACCAGTATCCTACAAGGGAGCCAAATTATTCCTGAAGTCTGGCCTTTTGATTATAACCTTTCAGGAAAGTAAGCAATTGAACAAAAGCAACTCAGAGATAGCATTTCAAATGAGAATCAGTCAGCTTGGCTGGAACAGGAGCAGTAGCAAAGTGCCCAGCCTGTTGAAGACGTGGCCATGCCATGTGATGCTGCTCTCCTGCATCCGAAAGGAAACCTGACATTCTACAGGTGTTCTGCTTTATGAGTGGTCTCATGGAAGGAGACAGAGTTTGAGGAGACACACTACAAAAGGCTCCTTTTAATGGCTGCTGCTTTTCCATTTCAGCTCTGTGACGAAAGTACTTTTTGTATTTTTCATTTTTGTCTCAGCAGATTTTATTCAATTACCATTGCAGTGGGCACTGCAGAGTGCAGGGTACATTCCTGCTTCAGTTGTCTTTCTGTGTGCTTGGCAGCAATTCTGGACACCCAGAAACACAGACCATTGCTATTTTCCTCCATTTACACTTTCCCTTTAGAAATGTTTTTAAAATGGCCTTTCCACGTTGAAAAATATTAAATAATTAATAAAAAATTTTAAATTAATAATTGAAGTAATTAAATTTGCTCTATTATTCTAGTTAGTGGAAACAGAAAAGCTAATCAGCTGACTGTTATTGTACAATAAAGTCAAGAGTAGTTAATTTCAATCCTTGTTCCATAATACTTATATAATTCAGACCTGGAGACAAAAGCACTAAGGTCATGGATTAGTAGTGGCTTAAAGTTGAAAATAGCCTGAGGAAGTAAGGATGACAAAATAAATACAAGTGGGCAAATCATATGTTAATGGATATAGGAATTACTTAGTGTATGATATTTTATCAGTGTAAATGGAAGAAATACAAAAGCAAATTCAATTTTTAAGGTCTCAGTGAATAAAAATATATATAGAGAGAATCTAAATCTAAATATAACCAGTCTCTAAAAGATATATAGAGAGGATCTAAATCTAAATATAACCAGTCTGTATACTTAAAACAAAGCTACAAAAATTAAAATTGAAATGCCAATATAGTAAAACAAATAATTTGATAATAATTAAAACAGTTGTTGAAATGCAGAGCTAGTTCTCATTAACTGTGTTTTATAAGTTTGTTTTTTTCAGTGATGTACAAAAGTAAAACCTGTGTTGTTCAACTGAGGTTCCAAGCAGTTCAAAGAACACACTGAGCAGAAGTTCATCCCAAAATACCAGCCACAAACTACACTTTTCTAGATTAAAAAAATCATGGTTCATAGGTAAATAATTATGGCAATTGACTTGTATATATCATGTGAGGTAAATGACATCAGAACCTTCACATGCATACCCAAATGAATTAGCAAAATCTACAACCAAAGCTCTGGTGGGGCCCATACTCACCAGTACTGGAATTTTACAAGATGCCTACCAAGGTTTCATTATGATCACCTTTTACAAGCATTACAGCTGGTACAATAATAATTGCTTTGCCAAAGAAAATTGTGAAAGCGCAAAATGCAAGAAAACTAGAAAAGGAATTTTGTGACAAGAATGCCGTGCAATTTTTCACATACCAGCAGAGAAAATTAGATTTCTAAGCAGTGGGTGAACACTTGCTTGCCAGGGTAACAGCTACTGCCTGCACAGAAACCACCTCTCAGAGCCCATGGGATTTTCACAACAAGCAGCAGCTGAACACACCCAAGGAGTATGGTGCTAATTAATTATTTAGTGCTTCTATGCTAAAAGAAATGATACCTGCGTGTGTTACTGGTGGGTAAAAACTCACACATCCATAAAAATGCATATAGAGTAGCTCTGTTATTGATCAGAGCACTTCTAGCTGTTCTGACCAGGACATCTCCTCAAGAGGAACATCTTTACCCAGTGATTAGGACTTACTGGGAGAAATTCATTGTGCTGCTTTGACACTGCCTGGTTTTTGGTAGCAG